>JAOVYW010000074.1:7778479-7835128 GCA_025775045.1 Hiodon tergisus | reverse complement strand
AAAGTAAGTAATCTGAGGAGGACTTGGAGGCCTTAAAAAATCCAAATCCCAAGACTATTTAATGCTTTAAAAAATGAGAAGTAATACCTTTAAGTCAATATGGTGCTCTGTGGGTAATCCGTGAAGCAGTGAAATGACACCAAGACTGGTGTGATGTGGACATATTCCTAGAGCTGTATTATTCACACTTAGTCACGGCCTGTGGGCTGCCTGAGAAAATAGCATTACAATAGTCTAGCCTACAGGTGTTTATAGAGATAGAATTAAAAGTGCCTTTTTCTCCTATGAATCCACCACAGCTCACTCTTGTCCATGTGGAGAAAGCAGTAAGGAGGTGAGGAACCCGAAGGTTTTACAGTATATTGATCTCTTTGCTTTCAGTCTGCATGTTTAGTCTTTGCCATCAAATGTAGCTTGATACTTTAAAAAGCAAATTGTTTCTGCTTCAAAGCAGACAAGTTGTGTGGGTTAGCTGCTGGGATCCTGCCCCTGGGTTGTGCGGAGATGTTTTGCCTGCATTTACCTTCAGAACTCCTCCCTGGCCTGATCACTATCACACGCTCTGTATTGCTGCTCTGAATTATTGAGCAGAAACCTCATCACATTGCCGAAATGTGTGTTTTTTCTCAGAGATGATTGTAAGGATTTTCTTGTCGTACACTGCCATCTAATGTTCAGAGGATGCACATGGGCACAAAGAAAGGCCCGTTGATAAATGTACAATGATAAAATATGCGAAAAGCTTTGCGGTAAATGCCAGCACATCGTACAGGTTTGAAATAAAACAGAAAACTTGATAGTTTGGAGGCTTTTTCTCATGGCCAAGGCTGCCCAAGCAGAGACCTGCATTGATGGTGTGAATATTGCCCTGCTAGGGCTGCATGAACTATTGTCTTGCATCACTATAATTTCTCAGGTATAATGCCCACCCTAAAAAAGTGAATATTTAGTCTGAGATTCAGGATCTTAACTATACATTACAGTCAAGATTGTCCACCTCTGCTGCATGATGCTGGTTGTAGATAAAGGGCAGGCCTTTAAAACCCCCTTGAGGACATTATTTGTCTGTTAATCTTGTCATATTTTATTTGATCAGTTTTAAAAAGGAATATTTCCGTATTTGAATATGTTTTCCTCATTGCAAGTGATTTAATCTATATAATGACGAAGACAACAATTTAGAGGAGTCAAATGTTGTTTGGTTTTGTTGGCAAGAGAAATAATCTCTGTATCACGACGTGTTACTGAAATACATATACATTCCAGGTTTTCCAAACCTGCAGTTAGCAGTGTCTGTGACTGCCAACTGGTTGCAAAATGGTTCCAGCAGATTATAGACAGACTGTTTCGATATGAATGACTAACCACTCTGCCAAAGAATTGACACTATATAATAAAGGCAAATTAAATTAAGTTTAATGGGAGGCTGAACACACAGAATAGCTCTAGGCTATTATTTTGGGGATGGTGAGGAATTGAATTATGGAAACTGCAGTCTTGTGGGTTGTATGAATGTATGCATATCATAATGTTTTCCTCTCTAAAGTGATTGCTGAATAATTTTGTTTTAAAAAATACTAATAAGATTATGTAATTTTTTTTATTTCAAGTTGATAAGGTTATAAAGGCTGAGCTATATTAAATTATTAAACATTTCCTTGTACTTGTTTAACCAGAAGCTAAATCAAACAGGCTGTCATTATTTGTAATGTCAGTCATGGTTTTATATTACTTGCATAATTTGAATATGAGGATGTTATATTATATTAAAAGAGAGATAAATGCTCAAATGAATCTAGGAAATTATGGGATTCATATATTCTTTCTTAAATTTGCATGTTTCAAAGCATTATAAATGACTAGTAAATTAACCCAGTGCAGTAAATGTCTCATGACAAAAGTTCCAAGAAGTATTTTTAAGGTGTACTAAATGTGCTTTATTACTGCTGATTTGTCTCTAATTTCTCTCCACACTTTAAATTGTTTTACAATGTTGAAAAATTAAAACGTCAAATTTTATTTATTTATTTATTCCCACATGAAGCACTCTTCAAACATGAGCTTTTTTGAGTCCAAAGGAACAGGTTAAATATAAAAAAAGTATAAATATAATACATTCTTGACATTTTATTAAAATACACATACATTAATTTATATTACATAGTATTTGTTACGTTTTTGCATAGTCTTTACCAGTAAGACAATTACATTAACTCTAAAAACATTGACTTCCCTTTTGAAAAATATGAATACATCATGAGGATGTGAAATCCAAGACTTGCCTGTCGCTTCCTGCTGAACAATGTACTAGAAAATTGCAGTATGTATGTTAAAGTAAAAAAATATTTTTAAGCTGCCAAATACCATCCTGGGCATGGAACTTGCGATGAAAAGCTTACGAAGAAATCCAGTTGAATGAGGACATTTGGTTTCCTCCTGCATTGTCTGCTTATATTTGGTGGAACTACTCTGTAATAATGTTTTTAGCTTCATGCATATTTTCTATGTCATCGACAGAAGTGCAAAAACTATGGTGCAACATTCAAGTTATGTAGCCTGAATAAATTAAGTTTATTGACCGTTTTAAGTGTTTACTCTGCCTAAAATAAACCAGTGCCACAAAATACTTGGAAGCCATTGACTTGGCTCATTGTAATGTTTTCTTCCTTATCCAGCACTTGTAAAAGCTATATTGGCTTGTTAGGAATCACACTCTGAGACAGTCATGCATCTCTTTGGTTTTCCAAGGCCAGCGACCCTAAATCTAGACAGGAAGTGTCTTAAAGAGGATTACCGTCACAGTTCCTCTAATTTGGACTGTTTTGGCTAATTTCCAAAATCAATCAATCATGCAAGTTGTCTTCTACTCAATCTATTTTCTATTCTATCTGTAATTACACTGACAGGAGTGTTGAATGTGGTAGAAGGCATCTATATCAAGAAAAGTGAAGTTTACTATCTTTATAAAATGCTTAATTAACCAATTTAATAAAGAAATGCTTTTTTATAACCAATTTTTGTTCACACTTTGGAATTGGTAGCATTTCCCCTGTTGTCTTTCTTAGATGCCAGGCTTTGTATATACATTATTTACAACACGTGCTACACCAGCATACAACTTCTAAATCCACTGTAAGCACCAGTATTAATTTTTTCATTCCCCACCATGAGATCGCCAGTTACACTTTTCATTGCCATGTGGTTCTACATACACCACTCACAGTTGTGTTTGTGTCTGGTAGTGTGCGTTGCTGATGCCAGCAGATATATTGTAATAATATATAGCTTGATGTCTGTGTTGTGGGGGTTTTTTTGTTGTAAAAATGGGTTTTGTTTTAATTAAGCCACAGCTGTCATTGAGTTTGAGATCAGCCCTACCCTGTAAGTAAAGGGATTGGTGAGGAGGCCAAAAGGCATCAGTTTTCTCCCCCAGGACACCGAAGCCAGTATTCTCACGCTAGCCCTGCTTCTCGGCACATTCTGTAGAACTGGCCACGTTTTGCGATGAGATTGGCAGGGGAGTCCATCTCCGTTATGTGTCCTTTGTCCATTACAATAACTCTGTTTAAGGAGATTTTAAAAAGAGTTAGGCGAAAAGAATATTTAATGTGAAAAGAAAAAGAAAACTCTTTCACCTTTTCATGTTTTTATTAATTGCTTCCTTAACTTCTTAAGCTAGGTTGAAGCTTTTGCAGGGCTGACAATTATTTATCCAATTCCTTAACGCTATGTCTCGCTATGCTGTATTTATCTGTATTCATGTTTTACCTGGTATAGTCCAAGATTGTATTGAGGCGATGGGCGATGGTTAGCACCGTGCAGTCTTCAAACTGGCTGCGGATTGTGGACTGGATCAGGTTGTCAGTCTCCAGGTCCACAGCTGCTGTGGCCTCATCCAGAACCAGGATTTTAGTCTTACGGAGGAGGGCCCGAGCCAGGCACACCAGCTGGCGCTGCCCCAGACTGGAGAAAGAGATATATAGTATGACACTGTGAGTCAGAGGTGAAGAAAGACTGATAGAGAAAGTCAGGAGTTAAAAAAAATTTGAAGGCAATGAAATAATTAATAATTAAAACATAGTGCATCCCTACGAGGCTCTACCTGAGGTTTTCTCCTCCCTCTGAACACTCGTAGTTCAGTTTTTCCGGCAGGCCTGACACAAAGTTCTTGAGATGGGCGAGCTCCAGAGCACCCCACACCTCATTGTCTGAGTACGCGTCAAAAGGGTCCAGGTTCATGCGCAGGGAGCCGGAGAATAGCACAGGGTCCTGGGGAAGGCAGAGAGTATGTTTAAGAATTGCAATTTGACTACAATGCAATCGGTATCCCTCTATCTGATCTGCAGTACCTGTGGAATGATGGTGAGACGGGACCTCAGGTCATGAAGTCCTATCTCAGCAATGTTGATTCCATCAATGCAAATATTGCCTTTGGCAGACTCCAAGATCCGAAAAATTCCAAGGGCAAGTGAGGACTTTCCGGCACCAGTCCTTCCCACAATTCCAACCTAAAAGGGGTATCATGAAGTGTGTGAGAATCTTTGGTATTCTTCTCATTTCTATCTCCTAAAATCTAAATTATATTGACTCCTACCTTTTCTCTCTCTTCGATGCGTAGCGAGATTCCTCTTAGAGCCCATTCCAAGCCTTTGCGGTACTGCAGTCCATAATCATTGAATTCAATGGTGCCCGTCTGAGGCCAGGCCACGGGAAGGGGACTCCCTTCCGATGTCCAGGATGCCTGCAGGACACACACAACCAGAAAAAATGTTTTAGTCTTCTGGTGGTCTGTGTTGGCAAGGCAACGGTAATTTGAAGGTGTAATGTAATGGAAGCCCACCTCTTTAGGCGTGTCAGCATACTCCTTCACCCTTTCCACTGAAACAATGTTGTTCTCTACGTCTGTCCATGACCGCACAATCCAGCTCAGAATTCCTGTCACCTATAAAACTTGGCTAAGTTAACTTATTTCCGTGTTCACATATTTTTCAGATTGCACTATATTCGGTTATTGTTTCTAATTTGTTTTAACTTTCAGGTTGACCACAACCTACTGGTGACAGAAAAAGTCAAGGCGCACATAGTGCTCAAAATAAATATATTTTTACACTTCTTAAGTAATTATTGTTTTAATCATAATTATTGTTTTTGTGTAACAGTTTGCTCACCTGCAGAGAATGGGATACTGCAAGACCCACAATTCCAGGGCTCAATGTGTCTCTCCCAATCACAGAAAGGATAGCAGCCGCAAGAACCACACCATTGCCAAGAAACTCAAGATTTACAGCCAACCACCTATAGAAATCATATAGTTATAATCATAACCTCAAGAACTATGCTGTACACATAATTACCTGAATGGGAGGGTTATCCTATTGTCCCCTTCTAAGACAATTACAGTTTACTAGGATCCTTTTGTGTCAGTATTATAGAATCTAACCTGGTGGCCACAAATCGGGGGAAGTAGAAGGTCTGGTTGTGGTCCACCCTATAGTTGGCTTGCAATATGAATCTGGACTGTTCCCCAAAGGCTCGGATCACACTAGCTCCCTGCACCGTCTCGTTGAAGTGAGTGTAGATCGGTGAGCGGCTCACAGACTCCAGTCGACGCAGCTGACAGGATGTGGCCACGTAGAAAGACTAGAACAAGAAGGGAAAAATAGTACACACATACCTGTCACCATGAAGTACCACTAAAGATATTACCCTGTTGGTTTTTTTTCCTTTTGTCAGCATGCGGATGCAACAGACCTGCATCGTTGGGTATATCTGTGTTTTTTTCCCGCTCTTTAAAAGTACCTGGATAAAGGCATAGAGGAGTGCCAGGGGAAGGATGATTGCTGCTGCAAAGGGTGTAGCCAGCAGCACAATGATGCAAACTTCCAACAGCTTGAAAAGATAACCCAGCATCATTTTGAGCCCATCAGGAATCATACAGTCGATGGCGTCCACCTCTTTGGAGAAGCGGTTGAGGAGGTTCCCGCTGGGCGTGCGGTCAAAAAAGGACATGGACGAGCGCAGCACGTTGTTCAGGAGTTCTAAGTGCAGGTAACGAGAGGCGATGATGCCCCCTACTGAGATAGCCACCGTCGTGCCAAAAATAGCCACTCCTGAAAAACCAATGACAAATGAGAAGTTTTAAAAGGAAGGACCGTTCCGATGTTATTTTGTGTCAGTGGCAGGTAACCATCAGGCGGTCCCAGACCTTGAGCGAAGCCAAGTGCTCCAAACACAGCCAGCTTCAGGTCTGTGTCAGTCTGCGTCCCATTGATGATGGGATCGTCAGCCCACAGGCTGAGCCAGTAGTTGTAAGACAGTGAGGCCGCCTGCTGGAAGGCATACAGGAAGATGATGGGCAGGATGAAGGCCAGTCCAATGGTCTTGAAATACTGCATGTACATGTCCAGTTTCACCTATGACGTGGCAGAAAGCATTGAATCAGCATCAATGAGTGTTAACGTGGAAATTCTACCAACAGAAAAAATCCACGTGTTTCTGAAAATGGTACGACCTTGTCCTTGTTAGTCAAGTTCTGAAACAGTTAATGTAACTCTTAACATAAAACTCACTCTGCCTGTGCGGGCCCTGTCAACCTCCGTCAGCTTCCCTACGTCCTCAGGAACCTGATCCAGGTCTGTTTCAGCTATCGGCTCCATGCTCTGCAGGCTAGTGTTACCCATGTCACCACTAGAAGGGAGACAAAAATATTGTATTTATAGTGAATTTCAAGTTACTTAACTTTACTTTAACTTAATTGAAGTAGACCCAAATCAAGTACGGTTAAATAATAAAAGCCGACGTAACAAGTGATAAAGAGGTATTCGGATTCATACCTAATAAGCTGCTCCTGAGAGAGGTCTCTCGAAACAGGCATGAAGTCAGTCACACTGAGCCTGGAGGAAGACTTCCTTGTACCTGCTAACATTGTCACACTCTTGAATATTAGTTTCTGTAAATATATACATATACTGAAGCCTTTCAAGGTAAGCTGTTCGGAAGCTCTTACCTCTGTGCACAGAGCTCTCTTTGCGTTCTGTATTGACAAAAGCGTGGATGAAGTCAGCGAAGGCTCCATGGCGGCTCAGCAAGTCCAAGTAGGAGCCCATTTCTGTGATCTCTCCATCCACCAGCACCAGGATAAGGTCAGCCTGCGGCAGGAAGCTCATCCCATGTGTCACCAGGACACGGGTCTACACACAAAAAGGCAGAGTAAGCAATAATAATGGTCCTTAAAGCTCCGCTTTCATTTTGAATAACAAAAGGGATAATTTTCACAAGATGTGTAAGGCAGAGGTTAAAATCTATGGTTCCGGCAATCCCCAGTCGTTTTGGTTAAATATACTGCTAAATCAGCTATGCATTGGGAATTAAACACACTCACATTTAGGGCAGCATATAAAAACAAGTGGATTGGGGATCTCCAGGACCAGAATTTAGAAACCTCTGTGGTAAGGCATTGATGCCTCATGTAACCATGTTACCTTGTCTCTCAGCACACCCTTGGGTCCGATGACTTTGTCAAATATATGTTGGCCCACATGGGCATCCACTGCAGACAGAGGGTCGTCCAGCAGGTAGATGTCAGCTTTCCTGTACACAGCGCGAGCCAGGCTTACCCGCTGCTTCTGCCCACCTGAGAGGTTCAAACCCTGTAGCAACAGCAACCAGACCACACTGTCTTTAAAACCATCTGTGGTTAGGTAAGATTCACCAAGGAAATAGGGTAGGATGTCTAACCTTCTCTCCAATCTCTGTAGCATCCCCGGCAGGCAGGATCTCCAGATCAGGCAGCAAGGCACAAGCCTCTAATATCCGTTGGTACCAGCTCTGCTTCTTCTCACGCCCGAACAAAATGTTTCCTTGCACAGTGGCATTCTGGATCCAGGCTTGCTGGGGCACGTAGGCCACGGAGCCCTGCAAAGAAGAACAGACTTCACTACTTTCTGCATGTGCTAATTTATGTTTAAAATCGAGGATTATGCTTGGTTTATTAAATCAAATAAAAAAGAAAGAAAAAAAAGAAAGAAAAATCTTAAAAATGTAGCATCTGAGAACATGTGTTTACCTTGACTGAGACACTGCCACTCCTCTTTTCTGTCTCCCCAAGCATTGCAGACAGCAGAGAAGACTTTCCACTGCCCACGTGGCCCACCACGGCAACCAGTGAGCCACGTGGCACTTGCACACTGATCCTGTAAACATAGGAGAAAATTACAAGCTCTACCCTTACTCTCGACTTGAAAAAGTAATAAAAGTGTGCTTTCTTGAACACAGTGGTAAAACTCCGGCCAAAAACAGTTGAACTGACTGTTACACGGATCTTTAAAATATGGTATGACAGAATAAAAGCCAGAAGTGTGCAGATCTTCTATGCTGTCTAGTTAATGTACCAAAGCATTTTGATACTTAAAAAAAAAGATTTAAATACTTTTCAGGAGGGATGTTTTGACCATTTCTTTCACATCATTTTACTCCTAAAGTGGTTAAATTGGTCTCCCACGTAGGTCTCCTTTGAAATTTTATCTAATGCAAACATAAATCATGAAGATCCTGTAATCCTGTTTGTCTCCAAAGCCACCTTTTTTCTAGGGCATTGTTATGAAATATGCATATATCCTGCATATTTACTTTGCTATGGTTTTTTCATGGCTATACCTATCTCAACCAACGTGGGGGGGGGTCAATGCCTTTTTGCGGGCCATTTTCATGCAACACTCAATATCAGTATCAAAATAACATTTGACCTTTTTGAATTTTTTTGAGCATAAAAAAGATAATTGCCTTTTAAGACACGGAGGACCTTCTTTAGACCAACTGAATGTCCCATTTGCTATCTCCACGCTATTTCCACCTGGAAGGAGAGAAAGAGGCAAAACTGGAATTAAACAGTGGATGCCTACATCAGCACACCTCATATTTTCCAGGTCTACATCTTAGCATTTGCTTCTGTAATGGATTTGCATTTGAGGACCATTACATCACATTACATGTGCATACAAAGTTAATTTCTAAAAATACCAAAAAGACAAACATATAAAACTGTTTCTAGAGGGTCTATCATTCAAAATGGCTATATTGTTGTTTCATGAACTATATGGAGTAGTAAGAATCTGATTGAGATCTTAGTAGAAACAGCATGATCTTTTCACGCCGCTTTGCAATTAAACTTAAACCACACAGTTTTGCAGAGGCCACATATTATAGTTTATATATAATCTTTATATTATATTATTAGCATGAGGCCGTTTTCATTGATTTTTGCAGGGTTGGTTATTACATTTGGCTGTTTGCACAATGTATGAATTGATGGCCTTTTTTGTTTACACAAACTTCACAAGAGGCCTTACCAAGGCTGAAGGGAGACTTCTCTACAGAATCCGCTTTCAGTTCCTCTTGACAAAGAAATTTTCCAAGACGCTTCAATGAGACGACAGCCTAAAACAACCAAGTAGCATTATTCAAATTAAAGTCGTCAAAGTCAATCACAGCAGCGGTCTGCATAGAGGTGAATGTAGTGTCTGGAATGATTGTTATGAACCATCCAAATCACCTGCATAGTGGTGCTCATTGCAAAGGGCAGTTGGCTCAGCGGAGTCTTTAAGATGTTAATCAGGGCCATGGATACAAAGACCTTCTGAGCATCCAGAACATTCTTATCATCAATCAGAACGTAGACTCCAAACATGGCAAAAGCGATCTGAGGAAAGCACACAAAACTTAATTTTTTAAGTTTGACTTAAGATGACTCATAATTAACTTTTAAGCTTGAGAAGGTAAAATTACCAGGAAAGACGAGGAGTTGAACGAAGCCATGGAAATGGAGTACAGAATCTGAGATTTCTTCAGTGCATTCAGCTCTTTTTCTCTGTATCCCAGGACTTGCTCTAGGAAGGCCTTTTCCCAGGCATAGTACTTGATGATCTTGATTCCGTTCAAAATCTCATTCATCAGTTTTATACGTCTGTCCATGAATTTCATTTGAACCTCCTTGTAACAGACACACAGCAAGTAAAGAGGGATTAATGGAGCCATTTTGTACAATAAGATGTTGAGCTGGTCATTTTTAATTTTAATAATGGCTAATGGTGCCAGAGTCTCTGGTAGTCTATTTGTCATATTGCTTAAACCTTAAGAAATTTTAACACGGAGCAATCGAAAAGTGCCAGGAACGTGGTTAATACATGTCTAACTGTTCGGTCCAATTGGAACTGAAAAGTTGCCAAATGTCTGTTGTTTGTAGAAAAATAAGTGAAAAATAGATTTTTTATAGACCTTTTTCTGTGGTTGTTTTTCATATGGGACATCAAAGGATGAAAAAAAGACACATTCAACCAACACACCCACGCTACTTTCATTTGTTATCTAAACCAGCTGTGGACACCGACAAAATGCAAAACAGTACAGTGCAAGATGAAGAGAAACCCGTTTAGCCGGCGCCCGGGGTATAAGGCAATACCTGAAGTTTGCTTCTTTTCTTGGCAATAAATCCATTAAGTGGGAATATGAGGATGACAGTGGCAATGCCAGCCAGGGCTGATGGTCCTAAGTGCTAAAAAAACAAAAAAAAACAAGAGAAAGCGGCATTGAGACACTGGAACGTGTTCTCTGCCTTTGAGAAGCATCTTGCTATTTAGAAAAGCCCAATTAGTTCTGATTCTTTTCAGAACAACTTAAGATAATAATAGTTTAGATATATGCCACTTTAGGAAGGTTAATATTAGGTTTAATACTTGTGTTTTTGTTTTGCGAGGGTATGCTTTGTGATGTACAGTGCTATCCCACTAAGTATAGCTGCTTTACCTGCCAGAGAAAGAAGAGACAAAGGGCAATCTCAATTGGAGCCAGCCAGACTGCATTGAAGTACACAACAAAGTCCATGAGCTTCTGAGTGTCAGCTGAAACCAGGTTCACTATTTCTCCCACTGTGCAGGTCCGACGTGCTGCACTGTTGATGACTAACGACTAAAATGTAATAAAAGGAAAAAACATGAAGTGAGAAATGTCAAGAACTACCCTTTTCCCAATTAAACCTTTCTTTAGTTATAGACAAAACCAAGATCATGCTGCTCTTACTTCCTAAAGCAAAATTATTCTCAAGCAAAGACAGCCCCGAAAGACATACCTTCCGGTAGACTAGGCCCATCACCGCGGTTTTTACCCGCATCCCCACCGTGAAGCAGGTGTACATGTACTGGTGATTGAAGAGAGACTGCAGACATGACAGCAGGAACATCAGCGAAGCATAGAAATAACCCTTCCACAGTGGGGCGTCCACATCCCTCATAAAGCCCAGCAACATACTGTAGAGATGAACACAGAATAAACCACCTTTATTCAAATGACTCTATGTTTGTTCAGCTTACATAGAAGCCAGTGAGAAGTAGAATTGGCTTTCCGATTACAGCTTTGACTTTCACTGTTTTGACTGTGTTGATGGGATTGCGATTATTACTGAAGCCACCGCTTTAGTGGCCCACACACGCCAACCCCAGTTATACAACAGTGGGCTTCCTGTGGCTGCGCCGGCCTCACACTTGGCTGGTGGTTCCCTTATTGTGGTCGCCTGGTGCAGCCTCAGCATTCTGGGAAGCAGAGCCGCCTTCCTGAAGCTGATGTCCCTGCATAGGACCGGATGCTGTGGGCGGCGTTCCCACTCGCGTGTGCCTACGCCATAATTAACGCCAACAGGGGCAGTCAAATTGCTCCGGTCTGACTTGCGCCAGACTGACGGGTTCAGCGCTCGCTTTGGTCGGCATCTTCTATACTATATGAGGACACTGTCCTGCCTAGAAGACCTTAGACCCACCAAGTAAAAGTGTCGTCTCACCTGAGTACTTGCGGGATGGCGAACATGAAGGCGTCATGGATCATGATGCACAGTGTCCCTGATAGAAAGTAGGGCCCAAAGTTACGGGCCAGAGTCCTGAGCAGACAGAAGCCTGAACTCTGCTCCTTCTGAAGCTTCCTGAGAAACTGGGTCTGGTCAGCCAGTCTGGAGCCCAGGGCCACATCCGCACTCAGGGACTTCTCCAGCCTGACAGTGGACACAACAGAAGGAATTTGGGTCAGAAAAAGCCCAAAACATAAGGCCTGTGCCTTTGAAGTTATTTGAATCAGAGAGAAGACAAAGCTTTGTCAAATAATAACTTCTGCTGCAGTGAATGGTAGTTCTCCCCCGGCTGGGTAAAGAATTGTCGGACCTCTGACCTCAAACTCAAAGCTGAGGAATTTTTAAAAGCTTCTTAAACTTTCTGATGGAACTTAAATAGATCTATGTTTTTTTTTTGTAATTTCAACTGCCTAGAAAACAAATAACACCAAACCAACAAATTTAGATGTTGTGTGTTGCACATTTTTCCTAAACTGTAACAAAATAAGAAAAATATGAGAGCACATATATTAATCTTACTGCTGAATCTTTGTACATTCTGCAACCCAATCTTGCTCTAGATTAGAGATGATCTTTTCTGATGTGTCCTCCTCTCTCAGAGACCAGAGGTCTTCAGCCTGGAGTGGGGTACGGTATCCTTTAATCACAAGACTGATAGACACAGACAGACAGGAAAGACACACACGCTGATTAGGACACATTTTGTGTCAACAACATGTTGAGAATGCACTTCTGTAACGCATAATTTAGCATATCAAAATGATCCAATTATAACCAGTTGCAGTGTATCCAGTTGCCATGCTCAAATTATTTTCTGCTTATATAGAAACTAAAAAAACATCCTTACCTACTGAACCACCAGAAGAGGATCTTTGATAAAAAAGATGCATCCTGCACTGGACAAGGGTTCTGTGAAAATCAAAACAGGAAGGTTTTTTAGAGGCAGCCTGTAACAACTACATATGATTTTTTATGACTAAAGAACACATAGGCCCGCTTTTAGTTTTGGTTTGCTTCCCGTTTAAGCTCTTTAATGCAGTTTTGGAAGCATACAATTTAACACTTGTAGATGAGCCTGACGCAATGATAAGGCTGCCTTGTGTGCCGTAACGAGACATGTAAACAGCTGCAGACGCTGGGCTCTCCAGGCGCAGAGTAAACACAAGCAGATGGGGGAGAGGAGGATCTGAGGTCAGAGCTCTGCGGAAGCATGCGTCGTCACCGAGGCACGCTCCACACAGCAGCGGTTTGTGCTCAGGATCTCGCCCCCTCACCGGAGCTCTTTCTGGGCGCCATGAGAAATTCTGTCCAGAATGTGAAGGGAGGCTCTCCAACAGGACAGGTGGCCACATGTGTCAGCCGTTTAGGCCTCAAATTCCTGGTTTTGTTGGGCTATCTTTTGGTCTGTGTTTCTCTCCTCATTTAAGTAGTATTTCTTAAGAGCAGCGTGTAATGTTATTCATTTATTATGGTTGGGCAGTCATGGTGGCTTTTGGAAACACTGAGTTTAGCTGGAACAGAAAAAATGTTAGCCTTTTTTGAAAAATGCAGAGTCCAGTGGATAAGTAAGCAAAGCGTGGGCCATGCCCCAACACCAGTATAAGCAGAGCCGTTGTAACTGAGTGAAGCCAACCCCTGTCCAACACAGACACACTCAGGACCTTCCTCCCACTCTCACAGGAAACCAAGTGGGCAGAATTGTAGGGCTGGACAGGATAGACATGAACCAAAAGCGCGACTGAGCTAAGAATGAATATGACTAACATGAAAAAGATCTTAAAAGACAAAAAAAGATCTCTCCACAAAACGTATGAGAAAAATAGATTCTCCTTTTGACACAACTTTGTGAAGCAGCTTCAGAATTAAACATGAAAACTTGAGAAAAATTTGGCAACAAGTGAATTCCACGAGAGTTCAATGTGAGCGATCCCGTGATCCTCAGTGTTATAGTAACTGTAACTTTTAGTTAATTTTGTCAATTTTAAACAAAATAAAAACCAATGTGAACTTACCTTGACGTGGGTAATTTTATCAGTCCTGGGGGGGAGGTCAGCGAAACAACTGAGGAACAGCTGAGCCACTTGCAGAGAGAAATACGAGAAAAAGGCCAAGTAGCGCACAGCATCTTTTGAGAAACCCTAAAACAAACCAAAAAGTCTGGCCTCAGAACATCTCAAGGCCTTGGATACAATTTTTTGATAGAATAGGTATTATTATATTATGGCAAGCTGCAATAGCAAAAATGTGATTGTCAAATGCACACTTTATGTTGCATTTCCATGTGTAAATTACCCAATCCTATAATATGATTTCGTTATATTTTCTTTTTTTGTTCTTTTTCAGTACTCTAAGCAATTCAACCCTCACATATTGAAATGTATTAATATTTGGCCACTAAACATTGAGATGTTAAATATAATTAAATCTAACAGACATATTGCAGACACCTAAATCTGTGTTGGCATATCATAATTGCAGAATTGAGAAATAGGCCAATGAGAAAGTGGGGGAAACTCCAGATGAATACAAAACCTACAATATGGGTTTGCATAAGAGCCCAAATAGCAGTTCCTGGCCGCAACAACCACATATTTCCCATAATGGAACACTGGCTCTTTTGTTCATTTTTCTGCAACAAAGACTAAACAACAGCTTGGCTTGCAGTCAGATCAGTTTAGACTTGATGCTTTGTTGAAGATCAAAAGGACATGTGCATATTTAATGTGCGACAATTGGGCTCTAAGCCTAGTTTGGTGGGAGAAGTCGCCGGTTTTATTCGTATTTCTTTTCTGACATCGCACGTCACTTAAAGCTTATTTTCAACCCAAAAATGGCAAAAACCAAATACTTTAATGGTTTGGTGTATATAAATAAATTCCATGTGTAGCAATAATAAAATCTCCAAGTCACGCTAAGCGACATGTCTGTAAATAGTAAACTTATAGATCGGCAACCATAGCACACTTAAAGCAGGAAAATCAAAGACCAATATTAACCTCTGGGTGAGATATATGGAGCCTTTAAAAATGAGAATAGGCTTTTCTGGGGGCTATCTTTACTGGCTGTTTCTATGTATACCACTGCTTGCCCAGTGCCAAGATCTGCAGACGTGAGATTTGTAGTAAACAGACTCTCCCTGGTATGTTGCGGCACCCGAGTGCTATGGAAGGGGGGGGAGGGGGGGGGCGTAGGATGGAGCCCAGCTTGGAATCGGGATGAGGTGGAACCTCACTTTGGCCACAGACAAAAACAAGGGTCAGCTGGTAAGGGTGGTTAGTAAATATAGGTCAGATCAACTCGTTGAAGGAAACGGGTTAACAAGTCTCAGCACCGTCAACTCAGCCACTTTCCAGACAGCCACAATCCTGTCACGGTCAAGTATCATGATGCTATTCAGGGACCTTACAGTTTAGTGGATGCATTCTAGACAAGCCATACAAAAAATGATCAACAAAACAAAGTTAAGCACCATCCACAAAATGGGTGATGGACAAACATGTGGCTCTCTGTACTATATATGTTACTTTGGCTTTGGCGTTGACAATTCAATGTCTGTAGGTTGTTCTATTCAAGACCTTTTAGCAAAATAGTGTTAATGAGCTTACTGATTGCTATGCTCGTCTGCCATTGACATAAGGATGGAACTGATATTTTTCATAGAGAACAGTAATGAGCAATATTAAAGAATAGGTGTTCAATCATTTATCTATGCATATTCTTTCTTAGATTCTTTCCTTCTTTCCTGAAGGGCCATTTAGAACAAAACTATGCTGTTGGCAGCAGCGTCTGCGGAGAGGCAATTATGTGCCAGATGCCTTGCTGGCCACTTTGCTTATCGGAGTGGTGAAAAAATGTTCATTTCTGGTCTGAGCCCGGTAAACCACGTCTCAGCATACTTTGCTCTACACCAGCCATCAAACTTTTCAGCAGTGTGGGAATACAATTGTGAGAGGCCAAAGAGAAAAATACATACATACATATTTAGAGAAATGGCAATTGTGTGCTGGGACACATATATATTTATGGATTTTGTGCACATCGTGCATAAGACCTTCATTGTTGTGTCAGAGAAAGACACAGGAAGAAAACAAATGATCAAAAACAGGAGATAACCATCAAAGCTGTCATCTGCAGACTATATGTAGCTCCTATTAACCATCTGTAACGGCGGGCACTGCCCTGCTAGCCACAGAAACTGTCCCTTGAGACAATTATGCCATTGTACTGAGAGTGACAGCACCACTTGGAGCTAGCAAGCTAGATGACCAGATGAGTGGGTACGGCAGACAAACAAACAGGAAAATAACATAATGGGGGGCCAACAAAAAGAGAAAGCATTGGTGTAGGTTTGATGTGGTTCATGTAGTCTGAGGACATTGAAGAAGAAAAAAACGCATCAGACTTTTTTTCTCTCCCCCATGCTCCTATTTGACTAAACAGAGGTCGCTCTAATGGCCAGCACGGGAGAATTCAGGGTTCACAAATATAAGCTGTCTGTGTCTGATCTCTCTGGGCGTGTTGCGAGGGAATGTGGGCGCCCGCTCTGGGCTCGCGCCCTTGTCATTTCTCTCACCTCGTCGATGGCCAGCTGGATCTTGGCTCTCAGGGGTACTAGGGAACACACCACTGCCAACAGCCAGAAGAGGAAGAGGAAGACAGAGGAACGGCAGCCCCTCACCTTCTCCAGCTGAATGATGCAAACAGCCAGCACCTGTAAGGATAGACCCACTGTTACTATAAGCCCTTGCCCAGGAGATCTGCCATGCAGATGATCTGTCCCACCTGAAAGGAATCAACTTTTCCCACCTACGCTGTCAACTGGTGTTTGTAATCAAGGCCCCCGGAATAATGTTAACTGGAGGTGCTAACTGAAAAATTAAAAGCCAGTTTGTATTTTACTTGTTTATTGGCCACCCACAAATTGGTCTTTGGCACATTTTTCAGTTAGGAGACACCACTAATTCACACTGATCACACGGAATATGAGACATCATATTGCATTTCTGGTTTTGGACGTTCAGTGATGTAGGGTTTCAATATCCCAATAGAAACTGTAGTTTACTACAGTAAATGTTACACTTTCACTAGATTTGATAAATGAGTCTATGATGCTACACTATGGTAGCCTGATGTGAAGACAGATATTGCTGTTAAACTTGTGGCGTCCGCCTATTACCATTCTAATTCAATGAACAAGAAATATTAAAACCGAACCAGCATAACTCAAAAGGGTTAAGGCTTGATAATTGAGGGTTAATAGAATTCATTGAAATCAAGCAAAGATTTTTAACTACAATGTGGGTATATAATCAGTGTACTAAAGCAAAATTGCAATTAGTAATGTCTGAGTTTCACTTTAATTGAGTGCTAATGAGCACATAAAGGCCCCCCCACTCTAAGTCTGGTGGGTGGAAGTCAATACTTAACCTCACACACAACATGTGCGTTGTAATTGCATGCTGCATCTTCAGTGTTCCTGAGTAAATAGCTCTGTACGTCATGGTTTTCTGGTCAGGGTTGGTTTAGCACACAAAGCTTGTGGCAGGAAAGACACTGACCACAGTCTGACAGTCAGACACTGGTGCACAAATTCCAATATATTGACTAGATCAGGCAGAGGATGAAAACATTGGTTTATTAAACCAAGGGAACTTCTGCTACAAACCGAGCTGTAGATTACATAAGCACTGTGCTGAAAAGCAGACAGCCAAGTTGCAGTAAGAGCAACTTAGCTCCAATAAAATGAAATAAAGTTTCATTTAGACCGTTGATACCGTTAATAGAAAATACATTTTGGCCCTCCTAATGATTTTATGATAGCCACCTGAAACAGACTGGGTCTTTTTAAAAAGCTTGTTGGGCAAAAGAAGTGTCTCTTTGTATGCAGAATACACGCCGGTGTTTTTCTTGCCTAATGAGTATCAGATATTGACTTTAGCGTCTGAGGAGACCACGGGCGGGTGGGATGCCTGTCTATAAGAGAGAGAGCTGGTCTGTATAGGGGCCTTGTTTGGTCTCTTATGGAAACATGGAGGCTGTGGACCCAGTCATAGACAAGCTCTGCCCCATCCCCAGTGGAGCCTTTGCCATAAATCTTTTATATCTCCTTCACTAAGCAAGCATGGCGTTGTTTCATGTTCAACCACCTGTTGGCCCTGCTCACTGCTGAGGATCCACAACCACACCTTACCTGAGCACAGAGGATGAAAGACATCATTCACATAACCATTACAGAGGGTCCCCCCCCCCCCAAAGGTTAGTAGAAAAACCAATCTAGGGTGGCGTAAAAACTGTAGCGACCCAAAGTCCTCGAAGGTGAGTGTAGAAGTCTGCGAGTGAACTGAGCATGTCCTAAAGGATATGGTTGTATGGGGGCAATTCAGTACAATGCATTTGGAAAAGGCAGGGACAAAGTAATTACCACAGTCAGGCTGCGGAGAAGAGGGCTGAGCAGGAACACCATGTGCTGGTGGATCTCTTGGTTTCTCTCCAGCAGGATGTAGAAGAACTCCACAAAGCCAAAGGATGCCAAAAAGAATCCCAGGAGCTGTGTGAGAGAAAAGGAGATAGCGCCAGAGATATGAATGAGCAAAAGAGCTAGTCTCATTGCTTATGGGTTCACAAATGCACCCATGGACTCTGCCTAGACACAAGGAAATAAAAACATTTTAAAAATTTAACAGAGAGACTGCTAAAATCAGTGACTGAGCGTTCCAATCCCTTCGCATATTTTTCTATGGGCCCTCAAAATGAGTTCTGTGAATTGTCTCACAACTTGTTTAAGTTTCTACATTTAAATTACTGGCTTTCGCATGACTTGATGAAGAGTGAAAATATTAAAGACCTGCTATAAAATATTTCTTTAAGCATTTATGGCCACACTGTTTGTCTCACCATTTTGGCACTGCTGAGGCAGGAGACTTGTATTTGTCCACGATCATGACTGTAGAGATAGAGACAGTAGAAGGGTGAGCACACCCAGAGGTAGACACAGGGGACCCACACCAGCACTGTGTTCTGGAAGCACTGGGTCAGGTCAGGGTTGGGAGTGTACCATGTTCGGTTCCAGTCCTAAAATGGCCAGAGAGAGATCGATAAGTGTTGCATAAAAGACCTATAAAATCAGTCACTGAGTGTTCCAGCCAGTCCCTATTTGTTTTAATCTGACACACAACAGTTGCCCATCTAGCCTCACAAGGTACATCAGCTTCATGATATTAATTTCCTTCTCTTCGGCTTGTGTTAAATGTTTATCTGCTGTTTAAGTAGATGGGTAAACAAGCTCTGAAAACTGTTGAATACAGCTCTTGAGAAATATGGCCTATGGACCTTATGTTCTGTTTGCTCTGATGAAAAACAAAGTAAAAACGCAAATGGTCAACAAAACCTTTGTGTTTCCAATGATTTAGCAGTTTAGAGAGTGGAGTCGGCATCATAAAATTCTGGCCGCGGCTCACGTCTTTTAAAAAATTCCTTTGGAAGGATAAAATTAACACTTTGAGCCCATTTCAATTGAGTGGTAACCTTAAAATATCGCATGACCTTGCAGTGGGGGCTAAGAAGGTTTTATGCCAAGGGAGGAGGCTGTTTTTGAGATTGCATTGAGAAAGCAAAAAAAAGTGTGTCATAAAAACACAAAATAATTTTTCTCCCTTGCCTCACTTATATTTATCAGCAAATCAGGGCATGTGCGAGAAGGCACGGGTGTTAATGAACCACCTAATCCTGTGCAGACTGGGGGGGAAGTGGTTAAGGCTGGAGCGGGGTGAACTCCCAGACAGACACCCAGGGGGATGAGGTGAGTGACCGCAATTCATTCCAGCTGCACACCCGTTACACAACACCTCCACACCGCAGGGCCAGAAGCCCAGACCGCTGGTCCTGCTAGAGGCAGGTGAGGTCTCGCAGCGTTGCTAACAGCGCAGGTTGCGGCAGTGCTCCCAACACCCGCCCAGCAGCGAAAAACAAAGGGCCCCGTTTAATCGTTCAAAGCAGCTAGGGCAGTCAATTCTCCTTGCATTTACAACCGTCTTTGTAAATTGGCTGAGTTGTATGAGACTTGCAATTGTGTCTTTTCGGGTGCACATCCTCGGTGTAGATTTAAGTTTTGCTTTTGTTTCTGGAGGGCTAAAAAACTCTGTGGATGTACACTGTCCATGGAAGAGGAAATAAAAGGATGATGATAAATAGGTTTAATAATATATAATGAAGGAATATCCAGGCCAGGCAAATTTCTAGAGCATGGCATTCTCTGTTCCCTTGTAATTACAAGCTGAGCAGAATATTTAACCCCACAATTTTGATATAAATTACATGCAGGGTAATAATTATGTAAAACACGAGGAAATAACTAAGATTAAACTTCAAATCAATTTGGTCCTAAATGCTGGTAATAGAGTAATCGTCCCTGATTCTGAGAAAATGGCAAATATATGAGGTCTGAAAGAATCCCTAGACAGCCTGGGTGAAAGTACAAGGCCTTAGTCATTACTTTGGCTTCACCAGCTTTTGGGTTGCCTAGTTACATTTCGTAAACTCAGCTGACTTTAAATACATAGAGACAAGCAGGGATTGGCTATGGAGCAGAATTTACTTTGTAGGTACACTTTTCTTTTAAAAGCCCTTGCTGGGCTTTTGCTGTTTACCTGTGGCAAGTCTCAGTAAAGCCAAAGCCTGAAGACAATTTAGCGTCCGGCTAACGATCCCGTCCTCGATTGTAGGGTGCTTGAAGGCCAGCTCAACCACAGATTAAAAGAGCAGCCTGAATGGTTTCAGAGCTCTCTCCAAAACTTGGAACCCCAGTCTTTTCTGAGCCAAACCTCTTTGACCAGAGAGCTATTTATTTGTCAAATCATTGAGTTCAAGACACAGGACCTTCAGTATGTGTAATACACAGTTGAAGAGACTCACCCGTTGGTTAACTATGCAGAAACTCCTTGTGTTACTTGTAACGTTTAAAATGTTTTGTTTCAGAGCAGGCAATACATGAAACAAATCTACACTTAGCTGTAAATCTTCAGAAAATGACCCATAGCAACATTGAAGACGCACAAGCACCTACAGTCTGATAAAACAATACCTGTACCATCTAAACGGATCAAGTACTCAGTGTGTGCTTGTTGAAAGAAAGCATTTTGATGTGTGCCCCTGAATAACTTGTGGCAATTTAATATATTTAGTGCTCTATAGTGTCTCCTGGTCTGAATGTAAATGTTCTGGGATATTGTGAGATTGTTTTTAAAATTCTGAACTCTATGTCCTTCAAAAAAAAAAAAAAAAAGCTTTGTCAAATGTACAGAAAGGCCACTACAAACCCTAAGTCCTGCAATGTTCAAGATTATATGAACCATAAGGGTGTCACTGCACTTGAGAACAGATTTGATGAATGAAGAAGACAAATAAAAAAGATGGACAGTGTACAGATTATCCTGGCGGTTCCCTCTCAGTGCACCAGAAAAACTGTGCGTGTTCGTTGAGAGGGAGTCAAAATTTCAGTGGGAATTTGAGCACATTGTTTCTAGTGACATAAGATGACCTTTTTCAAAATTAAGTCGCCATAGATGTTGCATAGCCTTGGCAGTCAGTGGCTGTTGTTTTGCATACCCTACTTGTTTCTCAAACATTTCAGCTAAGACAAATGTTAAATTGTTAAACTGGTGGAGGTTTGTGGCGTAGGTGGGAAGGAGCAAAGCCCCCACTTGTGTTTCTGTAGACCCGCTTTCTAATGAGCACTCACTCTCTTGTGGGCTAGCTGCGGTTACCCATTTTAGTTCAGTTCACTCAACAAGTGAGGTCCACAGAGTTTGTTGTCTTTGAATCAGTGTTGTACTTAGATTACAGTTTGGCCTTGAACCTTATTTTCTCAGAACTGATTATTTATTAAATTTATCCGATTTTTTTTTATTGATACACTGCAAGTTCTTGTAATTGTATAGTGAAACACAGCGAGAGAACCATTATAGTCATCAGAGAAACACATTATATGCCATCTTTGTGTCTTTTTAGTTTAAATGCCTAATACCTGAAATTAGTCTGTAAACTAGATTTAAAATACCATGCAGCACCATTTAACGGTGTGGTTAAGCACAATTACAGTAATTTCTAATGGTCTTGTTAGCTTGGACCTGTCTGTGATCCTGGGCCAAACCTGTGAAAAAATGGATGGAGTTTAGTGTCTAGACAGAAACCCTCATGAGCAAACCCTGCATTTGTCTTGACACGAGGCAACCTCTTTACCCTGATGCTCAGAGCACAGGGCGGAATGATAAGGAAGCATCACTGGCATCTTGCTTTGTGGAGGAACATCACAATCCCATTATTCCCATTATTATTATTATTCCCATTATATTATTAATGTAGATATCTGCTCTCGTTGAGATAAATGATTGAGATCACTCACTTCTCACACTTGCATTGCTTGTCTGTACATTTTCTGTGGTCCACGAGACACGGCAGCAAGGTTACTCGGTTTATACTCACAGGACGACAGCGAGTCTGAGGTATGTTAAGGTCACGCTTTACAACATTACGCTTTTTTTCCGCAGTTTGAGGTTGTTCTGTATGTATATATTTTTCATATATGAAATGTAAGCATGGATTCAGAGCGGATCAATAATTTTAATTAGTATAACTTACGTATTAATAATTAAATCAATAGATTTCTATATTATATATAAAGTAAGTGATGTTTAATGCTGGACCGGTCAAAGGTTTTACAGAACATCAGGATTTTCAACACATGTAATACTCTTCAATACCATGTAATAACCTGACAGAATCGACAAACTGATCAGGAAGGCCGACTCTGTGCTTGGGTCTAACCTTGGCACCCTGGAGGAGGTGGCAGAGGCAAGGGCACTGTCCAAACATTGTGGTGGAACTGGTGGAGGAAATGTGGAGCTCCTTTAGCGCTAGACTGATCACCACACGGTGTCATAAGGAGCACAATCGGAAGTCCTTCCTGCCATCAGCCATCAGACTTCACAATGCCTCACTGTGAGCCAGAACACTGGCATCACCAGTCTAATAAGACTCGGAACTTTACTACCTGCTCTGCACTGTTTTTTGCAACATAACCATTTCCCTGTATTTAACCCTACCGTCTGTACTACTTGTTGTGTGATTTATTTATATGTTTTCGTGTTATTGTGTCATTTACTGCTGTAGCACAGCAATTATACATAAATAAAGCACCTATCATCATCAATACTAAGTCTAAGTTTGTCACTCAGAAGATGAACTTTGCAAGTTCTTATGAACAAGGTCAGCCATGGCCGGTGAAAATGTTTTGTCTGAGTCATTCAATTAGCTTTACAGTCTGTTCTAAATCCTCCTCACAGCACATTGTATTACACAACAAAATAACTGCAGGGCAATAGTTGGGTCAGAGGTCAAGAGTTAGATAAATAATGTAAATGGTGTGTTGTTGAAATATTTTGGCAGTGACAGAGAAGAGTGAGTGAGTACTGAGGTTTATGTAAATAAGCAATGTCATGAATAAATAAAATTGAAAGGGGTTGCAGTTCAACTAACGATTGCCTTCCAACCACAATAATAAAAATAATTAAAAAAAAACCTGATCAGGCATTCATATACGCTCATTAAACGCTACATAGAAAAATGGATCACATGCCCGTGACTGATCATTATCACCTTATGTATAAAGCACTCCTTTATTATGAAATGTACACCAGAAATCACATATGCTTACACTGATCCCTCTGTTTGTCTGTCTGTCCGAGTGGTCTTAAAAGACCTGCCACACTCACCCATAGAGGGTCCAGGCCGCTGAGCCGGCAGAAGGCATCCATTCACGCTCCCGTCCTCCGCGTCGCCGTGCACTTCCCACAGTAAATCCTCGCTCCTCAGGACACAGCGTCTTGGTATGCCCGGCTCTTGATGAGTCAGACTCTCCCCTCTCACAGTGGCTGCCCGCTCTCTGGTCTCACACCTCTCCGCGGATCCCTCTGCGCTGAACTGAGGAATGGTTCTGTCTCGCGGGGCTAGTTGACTAATTCCGGCTGTGCCCGTGTGCTTCCTTCTTTTTTTTTTTAAAGGAACGGGGAGAGTTTCTATATCTCTCAGTCTCTCACTCTTACCCTTCCTTTCTGCTTTCCCCCACGTGTGCTAGTTTTATTTCAAAACACCACTATGACAACCCCCGCCCCTGCCGCCCCCCAAAAGAAAACGATACCACTTCAGCCGGAACACCTGCCCCCTCCTTTTTTTCCCAAACCCATCCCCTTAGTGCAGAGTGCCAGCCCTCTCTCTGCTGTGTCAGTATGGACAATATTAATGCTAGAAATATGGGTGAGATGATATTCGGTCATTTGAAGAAATATGTCTGGGCATGTGGTGCATTTAAAATGTTTTATTTCACTTTTTTCTGAGATGCACATGTGTACAACACATGCACCACATGTATAAATGTACAATTTGATTAACTAGTTCCTAACAGATCCGTCTACTATCAAAAAATTTAACATGTACATAATATTGCATAGTATAATATTAGGCTTAGAAAAAAACTTATGCAGCAGCTCTGACAGAATTATGGAAAAACAATACAGATTCAATGTTAAGACCTACCTATAAAACATACAAATCTGTTTGACTTGTTCAGTGTTTAATGCGAAGCATCGTTCCAGGGTTGAGATGTGCACGTAAGCCAGTTCAACATGAATTATACTGTATAACATGACTGCTGGCTGTGTTGTGTGGAATGTAGCAGGTTCCAACTTCCTATGGCAAGATGTGTGGATGCGTGTTGCTTCATCTTTCAGCTGTCTTTTGAACTTTAGGAGACAGGCTAGGGCTAGAGACACTGAATCCAACATGTTCCTTTATTCATTTTATGAAACCACTTTTCCAGTTCAGGATTGTGGGGAAGCCATCCGGGGCAGGAATAGTTTGCAAGGCAGGAAACTCCCAGGACGGGACAGAAGTCCATCGCAGGGTCAGGGACACACAGACATACAGACAGATCCCTCACACAGGGCCAATTCCTGGCACAGAGGAGGTGAATAAATTCTGTGGCCCATTAGTGTAGAACAGCAGTAAAAACAGAGACTTCTACTTTGGGTCCTTTGTAGTCTACAGTGAGGTACCACTAGACAAACTAAGGCTAGTCATCATAGTAAAAAGCCTGAGGAAATTCTGGAGCCTGATGGAAAGTATTACTTCATACAGTAATTTCAAAGGGCTGCCCAATGACATCCCAAATTCACCAGTGTCCGGCCGTCTAAAGGAAAATGCAAATGTAAAAAATATGTTTTGGTTTAACAACAGGGGAAAAATTGGTTAGTGATGTCATAACGTGATGTGCCGAATTTATTTTTATTCCCTGGTTCTTTTTTGTTCATCTGTACTGGGTTTCCTGCAAAGACATGAGGTACCCAGTTCTGTTGTTAAAAATCAAAGCTTGGGGATATATTGGATAATATTATTACTAAATGAGTTTATTTGATGTGATCCTTGCTGCATATGCCTGCAAATAAACAGGCTGCAAAGAGACATTGTTGGGAACAAAAATAAAATGATATCCCAAATAGGTCAAATATTGATCACTTCCAAAATTTGTCAATCGTTTGTGTTTTTTCTCTCTCTGTGTAGAACACTGTTAAATGTGCTCAGAGAAGTAGTTCAGTACAGGTATTTTAAAAGCCTTAAAAACACACTTTCAACGCCATTAGAAAGCATTTCACATTGCGTTGCTTTCATCAAAGAACTTGCGCAGCCCGGTTGAGGTAGTAAAACGTTTTGCTTATCTCTGCTCATAATATTTGACTTAATATGCTTTCTTTACTTCATCTTAAAGTAATTTTCCAATGCCACAGTATCCTCTAATAAGATCTTGTAAAAAAGAAGGACAAATCTGTAATTACAGTGCTGTAATTAGCGAAGCTGGGAGAAATGGCATTATCAGTTTTGTAACGTTCATGAAAAGACAAACAGAACAGAAAATGTAAATTCAAAGATTTAAGAAACCACCTCCTAACGACAGCTTAACCACGTTATTATGTCTATGGCCACATGCTGAAAAGAGTCTGTGTTTGCTGGGTGAAATGGACCGAAACACTCCATGCCCACCTCACTCAGGGAACTGCTGCCACTTGCAGAGCTAACAGAATAACAAGTGCAAAGCAATGAAGGGGCCTCACGCCCTGATGAAGTACACAACCTTATGTATTTTTGGAAGCCTGATCATTTTAGTGACTTAATGTATTAAAACGGATCCCAGGACATATGTGAACCTGAATGTCTCTGTTTAACCCTGTGACACTCCCTCACAAGTCGTAACCAGCACCAATTCAAATAGAGCAGGACACAAGTTAAGTAGAGATTAAGAATATGAAAATGTATTCTGTTTCAAATTCTTCAATAAGTTTACAAATCCCTTTGGATTCCAAAAAAAGAGAAAAACAAATATTTAATCTACATTCAACAGGCAATCTGTACAACCACCCTTCAACTACTGGACTCCAGAATTGCTGGCCTAAGATGGAGACAGATGGCTGGCAATGGCACGTCTGGTCAGCTTGCAGTGCCCGGCTCGCTTTACACCCCACAGCACTTGTGTACAGCCTCCAAAAAGGGGAGAATTTTTAAATAAGGGGAAATAACCCAATGAATGGGACTGCAGTAGACACATAAACATAGACATAGAACAATAAACACCTGTGCCTGACAGGCTGAGCACAGGTAAAACAAGACAACACACAACACATATGCCAGCCAGAAACATGTCGGTGGGCTAGCTTCCCAGAGAGGAGAATCGTCCTCACCATATTCCCAGGATCCTGGCAAGACCTCTGGCCGGTGGTTCATTCCCTGTCACAATGTAACGGGCCACCCAACTCGCAGCCAGCCTGTGCGTAGCCCACTCACTTGCAGAATGCTTTACCGTATTTCAGTCTCGGTGTAGCTGTCGTCCCCATCCTCCCCTGCCAATAAGGCCAGGGTGGCTCGCACTGGCTCTGTCCACTAAACTCTGCCAGGTTGTTACCGCAAAACACAATCAAAAAAGACAAACAAATAAATCACCAACCACTAACACAGCTGTCAGCTGACCGTCAAAAAATGACTAAACTAATCAAAAAGTGAACACAAATACTGCAACAAAACTATCCCCCACAAATAACATCCTTAACTAAACGAAACTGAACGCAAAAGATTTAAAAAACTAAATAAAGCTAAAGTGAGCCAGTTCTAGCAAACGGTGCCACTGGTCCGGACCAATACCGGCTAGCCCATTTCGCTAACTATTCTTCACCGACTTCCTCTTTCAAGTCCCAGCTTTCTGTAAACAGCGAAATGCAAAATAATTAAATTCACACTTTTTCTCACCAGATCGTACAAATAAAGTAGGTTCAAGAAACCTAAGTAATTGTGGATTTTGGTTATGGTTTTTTCAAGATTCAACCCACACTACACAAAAGCAAAATTACTCGATTTGTTGTTGTTTTTAAAGGACAAGGGTGTGACCTTGAAGGGACACACAGGGGCCAAAGAGACCTCAAGACAAATCCTGATTGTTTCTGAATTGTGCTGAAATGGCAATCTGTCTATGTAAGGCATTAAGACTGTTTAGGCTTCACGGTACTTAGAAATATAATCCACACCTGTTGTTTCAGGTGAAAATGTTCCTCTATTTCCAAGATAAATTCCATGGCGTGTATTTTTCAATGCCTTACAGTGAATCTGTCTTTCCATCAGTTGGTGTTAGGAGTTTTGTACCGAACCGCTGTGGTACAAAAATGTGTCAGGAGTTCCAAAAACCAAGGCAGAAAAATCATAGAGTAAGTTACATAATAACCGTTTCATAAACTGGGGTGAATGTTCTTTGATGAAAACAAGGGACTGTTTACGCCAAAGGGAGAGTGAGACGAAGCCTGAGTGATACGTGGGGAGCCTGCTTCTGGCACGCTGCCACTCGTGGTTGCATTTTGTAGTAGAGTGGGGCTGGCAAACTGTGCGAAACAGGCAGCCACAGAGGGGGAGACGCAGGCGAGCTGTGGTTGACCAGACCAGGTCACCTACACTTCCTTTGGCTTCTCCAAGGAGGAAAAACAGTCTAGTCAAAATAATGTTGTCATTTTGGGTTCTTATACTCAAGTGAAGGATAAACATAGTAACACCAAGGAAGGGGTGTGCCAAAATCATTAAGAATGACGAAAAAATAAAGACGAATCAGCGATTTCTATTTTACACAAGCAGTTCAAGGGCTATTTTCTAAGTGGGCTTTAAAATGTATTCAGAGAGGTAATATACTTTTCCATTTTCTGCCATCTTTCTCCTGTACTGTCGAAAATCTTTCTGACTCTCTGTCTCCCTCTTTTGTTAGATTTCCCAACCCACCCTCTTCCTCTGGCTAACTCCAGGGAGGATGTGCTATAACCAAACACAGGCACCATTGCACGACACTGAGAGGGTCTATGTTAGTTATATCACCTTTAGGTTTGGAGCCGGATGCACAGTGTTGGTGAGAAATTGCCTTTTAATTTCTCTGCTATCTATAGCCTTTTCCCAAAAAAATCCCCACTAAAGGCGCCAAAAACCTAGAGAACATGACAGCAGAGTAAGAGAAAAAACATACTAAAATTTTTTCCGAAATGGTGATGAAAATTGGTTGTTACTTGATATATGTAGAGTAAAACCACCAGAGGAAGAGTGATAGCCAGTGAGAACGTTTTGGTATAATTTTTCTTGGCTCTTTCCTTGTGAAGATTATAGTTTTTCATACAGAAATAAAATTACATTTCAGAATACCAGCAATGCTGGTTATCTCAGACAAGGTAAAAAGCGAATTGTAAGATAACTTTGGTGGTTCAACGTGTTTTCCAATTATAGGATGGTGAAACTAAATTATATTTTCCAGTATTACCTCTCAGTAATTGCTGTTTTTCACTGCTTCACCATCGTATTAAACTTACATTTAAGTTTAATTTATTGACTTCAAAATCTATTTAGGGACAGAAAGTTATTTATTAGGAGTAACCAACCTCAGGAAGAACACAGGAAGTATATGTTTTCTGATGGCACAGTGGGTTATAAACGCAATTTTCAGATTACAGAGAGCAGACCAATAAATAACATCACATACATTCATACACTGAAGACTTTAACTTTCATTATATTTTAGTTAGTTTTAACCACTATTTCCCAATTAGCTACTGTAGTTAAAATACCGAGTTAACATAATTCTCCGAAACACACAGTAAGACCACATGCATTCTCGTAGACTGTAGTAGGCAATTAAATAAAAGTTGTGTATCATATGTTGAACTAAGAAAATCAACATTATTAATTTTATTTGTTACTGGTGTGCCATGTCGAAACACGGTGTATGGGTCTTTTCACAAAAAACAAAACAAAAACATGATATACAAAATGATATTAACAATTGAAACATATTTTCGTGATATTCAAACAATCCTTAAAAATTTGGATTTTTTTTATTTTGAATGAAATTTCATTAACCAATTCCATTTAAAGTAATTTTTAAAATCATAAATGGTACACAAATGTTCTGTCAGAGAATTATTATTTTGGAATAAATGTATAGACTAAATTATATCTTAAAGTCAGAGGACTTAGGCATTAGTAGTAGAGGACTTGGAGTAATTGGAACACTCGAGTTGAAAAAAAAAAACCTTTCGGGGGTCCCCCCGACGGGTTCACTACCAAACACAATAAACTAAAATAATAAACTAAACAAAAAGGGAAGACTTCCCTGAAAGGTTCCCTGGTTTACCACCACTGTATTTGGTCGGCACCCTTGCCGTCTTCTACCGTCTGCGGTTTGCTTTCTTTTCTTTTGTGTTGAGTTGTGTCGGTTTCCTTTGCTCCTCTTGCAGCCTCCTTTTCTCCTGCTCTCAAACCACCTCCTTACTCAGCTTGTCAATAAATGCTGGCAATTGCCTTAATTCTCAGCAGGTGTCAGTGAGCATGCCCGATCTTCTTTCGCACGTCTCAAGAGAGACTCGTGCCACAAGGTTATTGGTAGAAGACATTGGTAGGGTACATTGGTGGAGGACGTAGTAGACTGCATTGATAGGGGACATTAGTATAAGATATTGGTAGAGAACATCAGTAGTAGACATTGTTAATGGACATTGGTAGAGGATATTATTAGAAGATGTTGGTAGAGGACATTAGAAGTAGACATTGGTAATGGACATTGGTAGAGGACATTAGTAAACAACATTGGCTGGGGCCACACCCTCGAGCCTTGGGAAAACTCCCAGAGCTGGGCTGATGGCAGGGAACGAGGGGGGACACCTGTCTGGAAACGGAGGCCCAGAGACAGAGGGAGGAAGAGGTGTGGGTAACCCATTCGCTGCGACTGGCCCCAATTGCTGGCCCAGGCCAGGAAGGTGGTATGGAGCCGGAAAGGGAAGCAGGGAACCTTCTAGGGTACTTTTGCAGGGCCTGGACGCGGTCGTAGCCCGAAGGCCAGAGGTGGAAGAGCCCCAGGAAGAAGAGGACCATAGGAAAGAAGTCTCCTCTAGGGGTGGAACTGCCGCACCTGCCCAGTCTGCAAGAGGAGATGCCACTACCTGGAGGCCAGTCAGGAAGCGCAGAAGAGCAAGAGAAAGGCAGCTGAGCTCTCTAGCGCCGTCACACAGCTAAATAAGGTGGTGAGTAAATACTGGTGCAAGCTGACGGACATGGAGGTGGAGCAGGGACAGCAGGACCAAGGCTTCCTAACTCAATCAGATGGAGGAGACCCTGTAGGAGATCCCGGGCCTGCTGGAGAAGGAGGCTGAGATAGTGGTAAACCTGGACGAGAAGCTGCACTAGAGCCAGGGCCAGCTGCAGGAGCTGCGCAATTTGTGACAGTGCTGGAGGTAATCAATTGTTTTCCATTAATTAATATATTGAAATTCAACTGGCAATAATAATGTAATGTTGTTTTCATCACGTTACTGCCAAATTTCAGTGTTGGGTGTGACGAGAAGATCGGCACACAATTCAGACTCCGTATGTGCTGATATTTCTTGGGTTCAGTGACAATCTGCTTAAACATTTACATGAGAGCACAGCCAAGTTGGCCTTTGTTATAAACACTCACTCAATTACTTTAACAACTCTTAATAGGATGCTGTGGCTTCACACAAACAAAAAAGTCCTTTTCAAAAATAGAAATTTCAGCAAACCCACGGACCAGACTCCCCTTATGAGTGCCTATTATTCCTGGAAACTTTACTATAATGGAACACTCATCCTACTCAACAGCATGCCTTGACGTACAGTGATTCAGTCATGAAAGAGGCGGGATAAATGTTTATATAGACTGGACTCCCTTTATTGACAGGTTGCAGCTAACAACATCAAGGGGGAAAGTAGACCCCGGAGTACTAACAAAAACAAAAAGCCTCAACCACTCTCCGTCCTCTGCAGAACACCATTGCTTAGGGAAGTGAACATTTTCCAATTACGTTTTTAAGCATAAAATATGTTTAAGCATCTTTCTAGTTTCCCCCCCCCAATTCCAGTCCTCGCATACCCTCGTGTATGCTGGTTTTTATTCCACTAGATCTCTTAATTAATTGAGCCCTTTATTATCTAAACTAATAACGAGATTTCATAACGACATATTTAGTTGTTTTGAGTTGTTAAACAAGTGAAGATATTTGAGATAAGGGCTCGATTAAGTAGCTGTTGGCTCAGCTGGAACAAAAACTAGCAGACACAGGAATACGCTTGAACCAAATTTGGGAATCACCGCTGTATAGCATATTCAAATATATAACAAAGTGTCATTTGTACAGCAGGTGCTGTGGTAGCTAAAATACTGTACACCTGTACACAGTAAAGGTTTAAACCCAAGAAGGGCGAGTAATCAAAGATTACAAACGTTATAAGCTGCAAAAGCCACTCTGAATAAAACAGTCAGCGAAGAAACAAAAAGCATAACGTAATCGTACAGACATTGTAATGTATTAGTTCTTAAATTCCATAACGAACCGTGTGTTGGATATTGATATGATAGCAGAGGGCCAGCCCTCCAGCCTGTCTCGCCACCCTGACAGGTCTTATTTCTTCCCAATTGACACAGCCTGCTCTCAGTCAGACAGCAGCTGTTTTCCATATTGGGTCTGAAATAGTTACACAAGAACAGCAGCAAAATGTTACATGTAAACACAACAATTATACAAGATTAAAGTGGCACAATGCCCCAAAGCCTTCTTGAATGCTTTCATAAATATGTTTTTGCATAGAACCCAAGATAGTCAGTGTGTCATTTTCCTAAACAAAAAGTGCTTTCCCTCCCATCACAAATCTGACTACTCCCTACACACTATTAAATTCTGTTTGAAAACAAGAATAATTTGACGGTTTTTATTCCCCTCATTTTATTGGTTTATTCATTGGGCCTTTTTATGTCTTTTTCAGGTCCTCGCAATATCACAACGATCAACAGTCAACTAAAATATTTCAAAAACACGTATATATATATATATATATATATCCCAACCAACCGTCGACTCAATCCGTGCAATGAAAAAAGAATGTGTTGGGGTTAACCCTCATATCATTCTGTGCTGTCAGATGTGCTGTGTTTTCCCTTCATTGTAAGCCCTCAGCAAGCTGTACATAAGACAAGGATTACGGTACAGCTTCCAGGACTGCGTACAGAAAAGGGCCAGGGGTAATTTCTTAGTCATCACACCCACATCCCGTGGGTCACAGGAAATACTAGGTAAATGACAGGCTTGAAAAATAAGGGTCTGGCTTCACCATTGCTCATTTTAAATACCGCTTTGCACTTCTATTTCCTCTACCTAAACAATAAGCCCGTCAAAGTACTAATGAAGTTCCAATATGTACAAGCTTGGCACACTGGTGATTACCGTGCATGAAAGTGGCCATGGTTAACACATGGTTAGGCCAAAAGGGTCAATGCTTTAAATATGAACAAGAAACATCACGACTGTTTATTTTTGTTTTTAAATGTGCATGCTGTTTTGATTACATTTTCTAGAGTCTAGCAATGTGCAGAGAACTCTAGAGATGTGGGAGAACAAATTGGAATTTAGGGCCAGTAAGCATATTATTAATAGATTGACTTTAGAACACGTTTTTGACCAAATAAGAATATCAAGAATTCAGCAAAATTGTTTGCAATGTTATTGGTAGGGCTCGATTTAACATAAAAACGTGCAGGAATCATATCGTCTCTGAAATACTGAAACATTCTCACTTGCTTAGCAAACCACATAAGGCAGTTTGCTATTATTTATTACTATAACCTTTCAGCTTTTGAATTTATACATACCTTTTATCGGCTGCGCTGTGTATCTTAGTATTGCTGACATCGTGCTATGTAAAGCTAGACTTAATGTGCTGTGTCAGGAAATATTATTTTTAGTATACGCCGTTAAATAACATCAGAAAATGGTCTGTGAAACAGAAAGATCAGATTTTCAACCGACATTTTTTAGTAGGCCTACGTATTTGACATGACTACAGTGACTATATATATATTATATCATACATTTATTTACAATCCTGCAAATGATGTTGTTTTTCAGTGTTTTGTTCCAAATTTTATATGCTTTGATTAATTGGAAGAAGATGTTAACTGTAAAAAACAAAAACCCCACCCCCAAAAACAAACTGCCAACCGCCTGCATGGCAGTATTCCGATCTTAATACCGCTGCACTTAGCTTACAAATGTATTATATATTACACATCACATTCAAACATAAGCCCAAAAAGCACTCAAATTATATAAAGAAAAAAATTAAAATGCTAATGTATGTTCTCCATAATTAGTGTAATTTCATGAATGAACTATGAATGACAGTTGAGAAGACCAAATCTAACGCTACCGAAGATCTTAACAAACGTGCAGTAGCCACGTTTTTTTTTTTTTTTTACAGGAACCTAAAACTCTTTCTGTCTCAGTGCCGGTAGTGAAAAACTTTAATTCACAGGCTGGTTGAGCGCTTTTGTTCCTCAGACAGTGCTAGTGAAAGCAGACTATTTGTTTATGTTTTGTCGGCGAATTCAGGGGTACTTCAACTTTAAACACTTAAATGAAATGCTTAAGGGCCAATAATGTTTTTTGTTGGTTAATTATGTGTAACTATAAAATGGTTTGGAATCTTTGTCACGCGAGACGATGGCAAGAGGTTTGTTTCTTAGAGGTTGTGTTGATTAGTCTGTTCTCCCAGAACACGCCAGCGATTACTTTAGTTGAGCATTTCCTGAACGGCAATTGGCATTCTCTGTTCTAAATTATTAACGCAAAGCAGGTCGCCTTAGTATTGGCTGATGGACAATGCCGATACCACAGAGGAGAGGTCCCAAAAAGAGCCGACAGGCAGAGGAAAAGGTAGGCTATATGATTCAGCAAATAGTTTTCACTGTCTGACTCGATTTGCTGCATTATCAAAATCGAGCCACCGTTGGCGCAGTAAACTATATGTAGCATTACCGAGAATGTCCGGGTGGTCGGAGATGGTCTGAACTACAAGATAATGCCGTTTAAAAAAACAAAAAAAACTTTTCTGTTACCAGCTATAATCGCTGGGTGGCTGTAGTAAGCAAACATGGTACCACAGTACACGATTAAAGGTTGCTTTATTTTCAGTATCTTTTCATAACCTGCACACGGGGAGTAGGAATTACCTTAAGTGTTTGGGCGGCACTAGTTTTTCCCTCTTTGGTATTGCAGTTTGAGGTTTTCCTCTCTGACGTTTGTCGTTCGTTGAATTTGCGCCCCCCAGTGGATAAAACATCCTTCCGAAATTATGATGTTGATCCTTCTTGAAAGTCTAATTGGATATGGCAAGCCAAATTGTCATTTAGAGATATTCGAAATGCATTTCAAGATAAATTGAATTGCAGATATTAATTAAATTTGTGCATACATTTAATAGCCTTTTCATACATTATGTGTTGAAAAAATATACCTTTTTAACCGTGCATATTGTCCACAGGAGGATTGTGACAAATTAATGTCTAGTAATTAATGCAAAATAGTTCTGCATTTGTTATAGTTTCACACCACCTTCATTGCTATGTTTGTAATTATTTATTTTATTTCTCTTCTCTTTGAACTTTTTAAAGAATGGTTTAGTCTGATTGGATGGAATTGTTTTTGCAGTACTATCCTAAGGCTGGCTGGTGTCAGTGTGACTGGTCCCTAAGCTTCAGGCCCAGAATTTCCAGTACCCCCATGTCTTTGTAACATGTAAAATGCACTATACAAAAACATGTTGATAATTGATTTATTGATTGACTTGATCTCAAATTGCATTTCAGGTGCCTTAAATGTCTGGATGTCAATTGTAGATGCCTCCAAATGCCTTTGATGTGAAAATGCTGTATGTTTTGACAAGACCTCTCAAACTCAAATAGAAATATCTCAAATTTAACAGGATATAGGAACAGCACATTGACATGTCAACAAAGCAATACACTTGCAAATGACTGTATTCATTGTTGTTTAAATAAAGTACTACTACTATTCCTTTGGATTATATTTGTTTATACCCATGACAAGCTAGTATGCTGTAAGGTTTTTGCCATGTTTCCCAAAGAAACTGACTAAACCCAAAACAAATGAATGTGTGTGCAATTGTCCCGAGTCTTTACAATATTTCAGAACTGAAAGAAAAGCCTTTCTAAGGGACGAGCAGACGAGAGCCGAAAGTGCAGCTAGCAGTGGACGTGCACACATTCTCCAGAAATAAGTTTTAAACCCAACCATGTTAGGCATTGAGCAGACACTCTTGTCCGACGTACAATAGGGTTGTAATTTAGGGGTTAAAGTGCAATAAGAAACTGAGCTATCTTGCCCTAATGACTGAGAGCAGGTATAAAGACTAAAAGGTAATAAAGGTCAGTAAAGAAAAAAACCCATTTCTCCACGGCACTATATTGTTTCATTTACTCTTACTCTTAGACAACTAGGCGACTACTACTACTGAGAGCGAGAAAGTGTATAAACCCTAAATGATAACAAAATTAATTTCACTTATACTTAGTATCACTGGTATCAGGACCTTTCCTCAATATGTATCAGCTCATATAGTTAGTCAATTAATGTAGATAATTACAACGTAAACTTGTATATACATTTGCATTATAAATTACAACAAGGGTGTATACACATTGCACACGGTTTAAACAAAGTTATGTTTTTGGCTTATAATTAGTTGGAAGAGACACCAACGGACTACGAAACTAGTATTCCTTTAATGTGTATCAACGAGAACCGTAAACTCTTCAATTATATAAGTTAATTATTCTAGAGTCGTATTTGTCACTGATTTAGCCCTTATTTTATTCATGGAATTAGAACTATTTACGTGTATGGACTGTGTGGTTTAATTTCGAAGTACTTATTGGATGGGTTTGATTAAACCTTCCTTTCGTAATAGTCAGCTTCCAGGACCATATTTTAACCCCAGTAACTCTAGCGTCAGAAGTTGAAATTACGTCACTTGAATGCGCCGATAGAAAAACTAAAATGCTTTATACGACATGTCAATGACCTTCTTTTTATGTAATTGAAATTTAGCTTATTTCATATTTTCAGTAATGCAGAGGGTAACAATATCCCATATGTTACAGAATGACTGGAAGCTGGTTTTCAGGTCTTCGAGTGCACGAAAATTATACTCAAACTACAGAGGTAGGCAGATTCATCGTCGGTGTATTGTTTAATTACTTAGTGTGTGAATGGTACAACTACAAGACGTGTAGTAACAAAAACAAGTCTTAAAACCAGCCGTGTCAGCACAGACCTCGTTTTATGTAAATTTAGGATTGACCGTTTAAAAAAAATAGTCTGGCGTCAAGCGTAATTGTTTCCTAACCGATGTACAGTCTGTACTACAGGGTTATATTATGTATGCCTGTAACCGTTGCAGCAGCTTCATCAAATTACATTTGAACCTAGTGCACCAAAACAGTCTCTTAAATATTTACGTTATTAAATTAATGATTAGGAAAAGCAGAAACATTTTTCTTTTTAATGTCTGTTTTCAAAATGTACCCAAATAACAGTAATTTTCTCTCTTTTTTATTTTATTTTTCCATCGCCGTTTCTTTGTTGACTTGAACAGCAGTTGTACATTTGTAATATTATCCGGCATATTTACAGCATCTAACTCTATGACGTTTAAACAACCACAACAATTTAAGTCAAATATAACAGACGAAACTAATTAAATCATTTATTTTTGGTTGACTTGAAAGTGTTCTTTAAGTGAAAGGTCAAGGGCAAGGTCACATATTCTTTCGGTTTTCATTCAGTAACAGGATTTTTGGGAAATATTTGTTAGCCTTGTCCTTGAACAATTTTATTTTATGGAAATGTTTTGATCCCTTGTGCGGTAGTCTGGGGAGCAAGCTCACAATGTATTTTTAAAACGTATTTTACAATTATTATTCACCTGAAAAGAATGTCCTATAAGGATAGCACAAAGATAATAGTTTAGACTTTATCTTATACCTTCCAAATGATTCCAACTTTTATCAATTCTTCACATGAATCTTCACAAGCAAAGAACTCCAGAAAAATTGGCTAAAGTGACATATTAGTGGGAAATATTGCTTTGCCGGTGTATGCATCGCACAGGCAAGAAGTCAAGGGTTGAAACCATCATTTAGTTATTCAAATAAAATAATAATAGTAATTTAAAAAAATAATAGTGAATGTAAAAAAATTAAAAAGTTGTTTGTATGAAGCAGTGGTACCCCAGAATTCCAGAGGCTACAGTGTGCTACCCCCGTCTCGGAATGCTGAGGAGAAGGCTATGTTGGACAGAATGCTGCGAGTAGACCATGCTGGAGAATATGGTGCCAACCGGATATATGCTGGACAGATGGCAGTGTTGGGCAGGACTCAGTCAGCTCCATTAATCCAGGTATTGATAATATTAAGCACCTTTTCACCCTTTAATCAATGTATGCTGTTATAAAAATAATTTAATATTGGAATTAATAATTGGGTAATTAAAAAATGTATATAGAATTTGAACCTTTTTGGGGAAAAAAAAATCTACTGCACAGCTAGATCTGATCTCTATTATTCAGTGTTTAGTGAATCAAGTAAATGATTTGGTTCTTACATCACATTCCACCTGTAATTTCAGCATATGTGGGATCAAGAGAAAAAGCACTTGCAGAAATTCAACGAAATACTGGCTGAGAACAGAGTGCGCCCGACACTCTTATTGCCTCTTTGGAACATCACTGGATTTGTACTCGGTGAGCAAGAAAACGCACAAGAGTATCGATTTCCATAAATCCCCCCCCCCCCGACCAGGATTCAGGAGTATAGATGCTGTGTTCTCCAGGGTTCTGTGGATTTAAAAAGGAACAGGGCTCTTATTTCTTTATGTCATTTCACTTGAACTGCTCCATATGCCCTGTCTTGTTTGCGATGGAAGGAGCCTCCACTGCCTTGCTGGGGAAGGAAGGAGCCATGGCCTGCACAGTTGCTGTGGAGGAGAGCATCTCGGAGCACTACAACAGCCAGATTAGGGCTCTGATGGAGGCTGATCCAGAGAGGTATAGAAATCTATTAGAAGTAAGTGGATTATCGTACGTCTTATCTAAACTTCCCACCCACTTTCGTTGTTGTATTGTTATCCTAAATGACTTGGCATGGTATCACATGGTGCAGCAATGTGTTTACGTGTCATGCATCCCGACTCTAGGTGCCCTCTTGTGGAATTTGTTTCTCTCATTCTTATTCCCAGAAGTTGTTACTGTTTAGAAGTTTTTACACAGAATGGTTAAATGAATGGATTTCCCTGTGGTCTTAAAAATAATTCTGAGTTAGTTTTAATTTTGGTTGTATTTTCTTCTTAAGTTAATTAAAGAGTTTCGTGATGAAGAGATTGAACATCATGATACTGGATTGGACCACGATGCTGAATCAGTGAGTACCTCTCTGATAATTCACATTCAAAACTGATAATGTATATGGGTAATTATTCGTGGCTTTATCGTTGATTTTTTTTTTTCTCCCTCATATGGTTTTTTTTTTTTTTTTTTTTTTAATGATTTGGATCATTACTAGCTACTGCTGGGCCGAGTTGGGGAAGGTTATTTGTGAGCTGTAATGAAACATGTCTTCTGTGTGTTTAAAAGGCGTTCTCTGTTTCTTTTAGGTACCTGGGTATTGGTTCTTGAAGAATCTAATACAAGCTGGCTGCAATGCTGCAATATACGTCTCTGAGCGAATCTAGAATCTACACAAATCCCTTCAAATTAAGTTTCTTAAATTAAGAATACATTTATGGTTTTGTGTGTAGATGCAATCCGTTTGTCAAATGTGTCAACTATTTGGACAGTCTGCGCCAGTATTTTAGCATCTTTGGCAGAAGACAGCAGTGAAAGCCATCGGTATTTACTGTTGTCATGGGACTCAGAAGTACAATCACTACAAGCTTGTAGTTATCGACTAACATTTTTCCATATTTGGGAGTAGGTTTAAATAAAAAAGAACATTATCCTGAGGTTTTGTTGTTGTTTAAAGTAAAGATGATAAAATGGACTTTTCAAAATTATCTCAAAAGACAAAGCTTTTCTAAGAAATATGTTTGTCTTGTTCAGTATGGGGTTTTACATTATGCATTTTTGCTTTAATTCACTTTTTCGAATAATTCGAACAAAGTTTAAATGTGGTGTTAGCACTACTGTGTGCCTTGGATTATAGTGCTGTAAAGTAACTGCTTCTGGTCATTTTGTTGTTGTCTGCTTGAATACTATGTATACAATGTGTTCTTATTTCAATTAAATTTATCTCTGTACTCCTTTGCAGTGAATCCGTACTGATCGTCCACTGTTATAGCATATTAGTAAGCATGATGAAAAGCTCTTGTTTTTATTTTGGTGCAGGAGAAAACAGGAATTTACTTTAATGAAAAAGTGTATTTGTGCATGTTGTTTCTCAAAAGACATTCTAATCTCACAGATGTCCCTGAAGTGTCATTTGTCTCACGGTTTCATAACTTTAAATGCAAAGGTTTTTACTTATTCAGGTTTTATCTTGATGTGCAGTTATAAAATGTAAGATTGCTGTGTACATGTCAGCATTCTCCTGCTGCATGGTTATCTGAGCTAAGAGTCGTAATGCATGGAACACGCTTAGCCGCGGTCCGTTTTGTCCATACAGCATACAATCCCTGTAGGATTATACAGAGGGAACAATTAGTTAATTTACAGCAAAGTTAAAGAACCATTGTTATTTAATTGACTATGTGATAGCTTTAGTGTTGCAAGTTAAGGTTTATGATTATTGTGAGCCCCCAAGCATCACAGTGGAATATGGCAACAATTATTTTTTATTCGCTGTGTGGGATCAGCTATTTGCCAGTGAGATCAACCCAAGACAACGGGAGAATCATTCAACACTTTTATTTCGGTAGATCTATGATCTGTGTGTAGATAAAACAATGCTTAAATGCTGAGAATACAAGAATAATTTCATTATTGACAAATAAATACATAAACTATTACCAAAGCTGTGTAATCACCTCTTTAACAGTGCAAACACTTCACGTAACACTCACCTTGCTTGTTAACATCACGTATAGTGCAACATTTTGTCATATGAAGGCAAATAAAATATAATTGCACCATGGGCAGAATTATTGATAAATTAGATATTTTCAAATTTTAATATATTTTCTTTATGAGATATAGGTAGGCATGGTAGGTAATGTTTTTTACATTTCAGTTCTCTTTGGATGGAGATTGGGATTTGGCGATACTGTCAACCAGCATGTTTATGTGAGGGCACTGCAATATAATGCTATCAAGCTGTCTTCTGGGATTTATTCCTTGTGTCTAGCAGTTTATAACCCAACCACGACATTCAAGAATCAAAATAAAATGAGGTGCATCCACTCCTGCCCTCACACAACACAAGCATCTCATCTCACGGACTCTAGCCTTCTCGATTGTAAATCATTTCATAATCCAGGAAGCTGACTAGAGTAGCTGGTTGGGGACCATCCTAACCACCCCAGCCTGAGTGGCCGTTTGTCTTGCTGCGCGCTGCCGCTGTGCTCCCTCCCGCCACAGTAAGCAAGTGGCTTGAGCTGGGTTCCTGTTCATTCGTGCTCATAGGGCTTAATCTGCCTGGGCTGGTGCCTTCACCGAACGGAGCCACTCTGTTTAAAATGGACATTATATCGTTTAGCAAATTCTGTGCTATCGTCACCGTCTGATGGTAAATTGAAAGACGCTGTTGAATGTTCTTTTCTCATGGATTTGAATACAAACCTTTAGGTTTCACCAGCATGAACAAAGTGTTAATTCCATGTGGACCTTGTTTTCTTTGGGGCTTCTGGAGAGCCACCTTTGATTATAGACACTAGTCGCATAAAAAAACCCTATTCAACTTTTAGAACACATTCCTTTTTATTGAATTAATGAAAAACATAGTCTCAAGTGCATGTTTAACTTCAATCATTCTAAAACTTGAACCTGGCCCAAAAGAGGACTGTCTTTCCAAAGTTTACTTTAATAAAAATAATTTCCCTTCTTTGACTTCTTGTGGATCAGATGAAGTCATAGGAGATCTTTCAAAGTGGTTCAGGTATCCCGTCTGACCCTGAAGGTTAACATGCAGTAACTCTGATCTTTGTATGCACAGGCCTTAAATAGTCCACCTCACCGTCAGACCCAATAAGGATAAAACTCCTGAAAGAGTCTGTTCCCTGCACGCTTGTGGTCACTTGTGACATGGCCAAATCTGCTTGCTCCTGATTCATATCCTGTCCTTTTAAAGACACTCTATTGTTGTTCTGACTGAGAGTATACAAAAGTTCACATTGCATGAAATGTAAACTGGTGTTTGCAGCTAATACGAATTTTAAGACATGCAAGGTTGTTCTATTCACATTTTACATGTTCAGTGAGTTTTAATACCTTTTGATGCGAGTACATTGAGGTAGCAGGTACTTAACTGAATTACTGACGAGTCTTGTTCATCTGTAAAAATAAACAGTGACACATAAGCTATAAATCTCTGATGCTGACTTTAGTTCCTGTTGCAAAAAAATAAGGCTATAAATTAAAATCACCATAACGTTTCTCAAACAAAACATGAAGAAAACTTTAGACAATATTGGCAAATTCATAAATTGGCTTAATGGCAAGTATAATAGTACTTGACATAAAATCCAAATTGGATGAACTGCAGAAAGAGTCTTGATGGTGACTCCATTTCAGTGACGATGTTTTGGTTTTTGTCCAGTTGGTTTGGTTTGACACAGTGTTCTGCCTAAATTCGCTTCTTGCAAGGGTGAAAAATATGCAAAGCTATAAAACATTTTTCTGCACTTCGCTCACGGGAAAAGAATGTTGTTGTAATGCTAATGTGATAAGATATAACTCCTCAAACATAAGCTACAAGAAACACCAGAGGCTTTACGACTAAAAGTTGACCCACAGGGATTATTTTTATTTCTGATTAATAGTGTTGACAGCTTTACTGCAAGTTGCAAGTCTTTAAAAAAAGCAACAAGTGTACAACTACATTTTTGGCTCAGCGTTGGGTGACAAAATTACCATTAAATAAAACATGAGTGATGACTAAGTCAAGTTGCAGGTGTTAATAACAGTAAACCATAAAATTTACATCTAAATTATCCACCCATTTGTGTATATTATGGTTATCAAGTGTTTTTAATATGATGGCAAATGTATGTTTTGATCTGTACCTGAGAGCGGAATTTAACTATTTTAGTTTTTTATATTATTATTATTATTATTAATAATAATAATAATAGTAATAATATTCCTGTACTTTTGAATATTACAATATTATTGTCCGTGGCTTAAACAATTCAACAACAGACAGGTATTTTGCAATGGTGTTGGTCTACATTTCCCAGAATCCCCTATCAAAGGAATCTTTTGATATACCGAGTGAGAAATCAGTAACACAAATATAAAAAGAGCAGAAAACTCATATGGTACTGTCCTACGCCTATGAGTTATACTGGTTGTAAATTCTGAAAGCATGAACAATATAAATTTATAAGTCATGAAAGTTTTCGGATGCAGATCATATTGTTACTCACTGCAGATCACCGATAGGCCCGTTAATCTTGGGAGAACCTGTCTGCTGACACAAGGTGTACAAGGTGACCTACTTCGCAGCTTAGCCACAAAATAAACATGTCATTTAATTGCCAATCTCTGTTTGCTTCGTAAACATCTTACAGGCTTAAATGTTCCTTATTTATGCAATTTTAAGCATCATTCTTAAGGGAACAACCAAATATTGGAGGTTACTTGTCCAATACTTCCACCTGTCCTTTGCAGTGCTGTCTTGCGTCAACAACAGGAAGCAATGATATTTTTCTGATTTAGTCCCATATATGTTCATTGCCTGGAATAAGTGTTAATTATTAGTTCTGTGCACTTAAATTAATGCCAGGACCTGCAGACTGTCACATTAAGGTATCGTAAATTTGTCAGCGCACCCTAACCTAGAAGCTGACAATAGATTCTCAGAAGTCTGAGGCCATATGTTTAATTGAGCCCGTGCAGTACTTCAAAATGGATTTCTGACACCTTTAAAATTCAGGTCACAGACGGGTGGGTCAAAAATCCAGAGTGACGAAGGGCATAGCTATCTTGTATACAATTCCACTGACTGACACAGGATTTATTTGTCCTCTCAGAAATTCAAGTGAGGTAACCGTAAACCTTGTTCTCGTTTTGTACCAGAGCAATTTTATTCTAAACCATCTAATTACCAGACGGACATTACTTTTGAATGACAACAAGAAGTATAATGTTTAAAACAAGAGTTGATTTGGTATATTTTATGCAGCATAGACGGAACAAGGATTGCATTTTGCAGGCTTCTGCACCTTTATGTTTACGTTTTTGATTAACATTCCATATTTCTGTCGCATAAAGGTACGTTAATAAAATTGGCAGTGCGCACTTCATGTCACGGCAGATGATGAACTTCGTTAAATTTTTCTGGGACATGGGGTTCCCAGCAATGCAGAAATGGCATCGCCCAAGAACAGCTATGCTCAGAATCCACATGTTCCATCAGTTGGAAGCAACAACACATGATGCAAGGGGCTGACATCACCTCGGCATGAATTCCTGATTTACTGCTTTCTCAGCATGGCCAAGACTGCCCCCTACCAGCTTTTAAAGATGAGCCCAGTCAAGGTCGTCTGCTCTATTGGAAGGAAGAAGAAGAAGAAGAAGAAGAAATAAAAAACTCCAGAACAGCAAGTATCATCAAGTATCAAGAGAAGTATCATTGTCTTTGGTTCAGCGTTACTGACACGTGGAGTCCTGTACAGCCCTATATATGCGCTGTTCTGTTTTACTGTTCATTTGTTTCTGCTTCAGAACCTCAAAGTTAATCAAGAGCCACAGCAGCTCAATGTAAATAATGACATTCTGTGCCTTTGAATCTATTATTATAATATTAATGTATTAATTAATTGATAAAAACCACACTGATAGCAATAAATAAGGCTACTTCAATGTTTAGTTTCTGTACGTCAATAACTTTAGTACATTGCTCTTTAGTGTTTATAAACAACAGGTAATGATGGTAAATGATGACAAAGAGATTAAGTTTGGCAAGTTGTTGAAAAGAATTCTGTCTCCAAATGAGAGTCATTCTTTGAGTCAAACTTCTGTTGCTCTGCCCTATGTTTCCAAAATTCCCAACGATTACAGAGAAATAAGTACATGCTAAATTGCGTTGCGCTTTGAGGGACAGGGAAGACAGCTGCGGTTAAATGGGTCAGGAAAAAAGGGCATCAATTTGCTTGTCAATTAGAATTTTAATATACTATTTGATTTCGACAGGAATCAATTTTCTGAGTCTGCTTTCGATATGCGAACACTTGGGTCCTAAGGCAGATTTCTGTCCCACGAAACCCCAGGGTAGTGCACCATATCTACACATTCTGTTCTGTCGGGAGTCCACTCTAGGAAGCATCAGCTGTGTTGGCACCTTGGATGGCCGTGTTTTCTATCAGCTGTATCAGCTCACATGAGTGGCCCTGTTGTGCTGAGTGTGGCGTGACCCTGGGCACATCAATCACTGCTGCACAGGGCAGGGGGACAGGGGGTGGACACACCAGCATAATTTCAAGGCCATGTTGCTGCTCAGCTGTGTCATGGGCTTCAGTGTCTCTTTAAGCTATTCGGAAAGGCATTTACAGAGGCCCACTTATACTACAGGCAGTTGATGCGGACTATGCAGAACCTCTGTTCTACGCCAAAAAAACGATTTGAAAGAACATTCACAGATGTAGGTCAGCAAAATTTGTTACACATTGATAGGCAGACATGTAATGAGTTCAACTGTCTATGGCACTTTCTCTGTACTCCCATGGATTGAACCAGAAGAATGAGAAGCAATGCCAGTGCTTATAAATGGTGAAGGGGCGCTGTTGTAAATTACTTGCAGAGACAATGCTATATGCTGTTACTGCAGCTATCCCCTTCAAACATACTGGCATTGTCCATATGTTGAGACGTATTGTTGAGTCGGAGTGGGGGGGGGCAGTGAGGTGTATATTGCGAATTGGAGAGGACCGTCACTGCAAAGGCGTGCCAGGAACGTGAACCGAGGTACCCACAGCCCCGCCCCTCACGTCGATGCCTGTGGGCTTAGGTCATTTTGCTCTTTTTCTGTGGCTCTTACGCCACTCTCAACTCCCAATCTTACTGAAAGTGTCTGGCCCATTCATCACCCGGGCTGTTTACAGATGCCTCGGCAAGCCGCAATGTGAGGGTGGCCACCGAAGGTCACTATGCAGGCTCCTAAACACCTGGTTTGATGAGCTTTGGCCCGTTATGCACACTCCCCGTCCCAGCCCTCTTCACTGGGACTCTTGCACTTTACATTGGTAAATGGGGGCTTCTCCCCAAAGCCTTGCTGTCAGCTTAACAGATTGAAGCCCCCGGACCTCATTCCTCTTCCACGAGCGCAGCCTCAATACTACTCTTAAACATGCCATTCTTCTGTTCCATTAGTCAAGTATTTCTCTCATGACCAATACCCCATCGTGCTGGTGACAAGCCGGATTTTGGTTAATGTTATGGCAGATTTTAGTGCAATTTACTCCTGTGAGATAAATGACAAACCAAATTATTTATAAAGTTGGAAAATAGCTGTCAGTCACTGGTCATGTTTTGTGTGTATGTATGTCTGTCGTCTATCTCTGCATCAAATATATCGGGACAGTGCCATAGCCCTTGACATGTATAACTTGATGTATAAAGGGTTTTTGGTGTCTAACATGAAGCTTATGTAATTCCTGGTAGCATGGTGTGCATTGAAGCTGTCAGCTGATAAATGCACTTGCTTGCCCTTTGACCATGAAGTAGCGATTAAGCACATGCACGCTGGCTGTAGCCTGACCTTGAAGATCCATTTTAATCACAGATTCCAAACAAAGGGGAGAAGTACCCAGTGTCCTAGCTCTCCAGGGGTAGAAAGCGGCGACGTTTGTATTTACCAATGCACCACCTTCAGAAACCTATCCTTTTGTCTTCTGATGCTCCTTTATAGCTGACACACATTGTTTGTCCTTTACTGCTTTGAACATTGGATCCCAGAGTGGTGCCAAATGAATGTTTGGTTGGTTGTGTTGAGGGTGCAGATGCTAACTCTGATGTGTCACTTTCACACGAGGTTCCTACAGAGCAAGGATGAACTCTCCATGGTCCGAGAATAAAAGTCATGGAGCCAGGAACATCAAGGCACTTTCTTCATTGATCCTCTGCAAATTATGGCTCACAAATTCAACCGTCCACAAAAATTATCATCTGTCGAAGCTGATATCAAAGAAACAAACGGCAGCAATGCCATCTAGGTGCTTTTCTCAAAACATTCCGGCTAAAAAAGATGATAGATTTACAGCAATTCTTTTTCATTTCTCTGCTATTTGAAGTATCTGTCTAACAGATTGTTGAGTAGATTTCTGGGAAGACAGATGGGGATTTTGCATGCTTATAAATAGTGGAGGAATGAAGAAAGGTTTAAGCTCAGTAGATCAAATTCAATAATTCAATACAGCTATGTCATTGAATTTCTTTACTTTATCGTGTAAAACAAAATAAATTTTCACCAAAATATTTTCACATATCTTAGTGTATTTTCTGGCATCACTTAAAAGATGCCAGAACAGCCAACAGGTAAAACAAAAACTTAGAACCTGTCAATTGAACAAGGCAAATAAAAATCCATGCCTAACATCATTCAGTTGTTTATATTGAAAGCTGAATAAACACATGCTACAGGTGCTAAACTGCTAGCTGGTGGTTTCAATGTTTTAAATATTTCACTTACAAAGTAGGTGCTGCCTTCAGCCTGCATGGTATGCTACGCTTTCTGTCTTTTTTTAAAACCGATTGATTTGAATCAAATCACCAATCAAATTCAATGAAAAGTTAATCTGTTGAATTAAAACAACAGCGTTGATTTTTCTGATTCACCTTAGAATTGATCATCATTACAAGACCAGCATCGGTTGCCGACCGAGCAACACAAATACATCTAGGATGATGTCTGCAACATAGCTGAGGGTACTATGTTAGCTCTATGGAGAGCCCAAGTATAGTAGGGCACTATTTGGTCTGAGCATAGTCCCACTATGGGGCTCATTAATGGGTTGATTGACATGTCGGGATGGTGTGCATTTCATTGATGAGAATTTTAGAGGCCAGACTCGTGATCTCCTTTGCTGATCAGCACGTCACCCTGCAGCTATCCCAGGGATATGTGGGATCAGTTTCAAATACCCTGCCTCTTCCTCCCCAGAGTCAAACTTGTGTCCCGGAGCCCCGACTTAAACCTGGAAACGTGGCTAAAGGTAAAATACTACTAGTTGTTGTTGTTCATAAATGTTTATCCAATGTGCATCGAAACAGGATGGAATATTATGTATATTTACAGCATCGTAGGAACTTTTATCGTCCTAATTTCATATTAACGTGATGTTTCTGTATTTATTTGCTTAAAAATACAGTTTGCAGGAAAGGATAGTTTTTGTAATTTGTACGTAACTTTGTTACTCCCTTTATCCTATGTATGGTATAAATATATGGCATATTATATTGAGAGCACAAACAGCAATTGCAGTATATTGGGAGAGTATTTACCACTGTTGTATTATCTGTTTTTGAAAAGAAGAAAGTAACATTAAGGTACACTCAATGTTTAAACTGATTTCATTGCAATAAATTAAGAATTCTAGTGCACCACAATGTTGCTGTCTAATATAAAACAAAGTTGTAAAAATGTAATGAGACAGGAAAAACCGGTTGACAACTCTCGGAGCAGCAATGAAAATCTCAGCGTCTGGGAAAACAAACGGCATTGTGAAGGACATGTTTTTAATTTAGGTAAAAAAAGTCTTAATTTATGTTAAAACTTGCAGCTTTAGCCTAGTGATGGTAGACAATCCTCAAACATTTTGCAGCATTAACCTGTTCACCCCTGGATCTAGTATATTTCTCAATAAGGTCTCATATTTTGATATGGAGTCACACATAGGCAAGTGTTCACATGCTTACACTTCGTCAAGATCTCACAAGAGGTCCTTTAATATAAATATCTGTATCTGTAGCATGTATTGGGTAATTGATACCTCGCAGATTTTCCAGATGACCAGAAACTATTCATGTTAATAGTGCCAACCCAGGGCAGCGTACTACCTGAAATTGTTCTGCATGTACTGCAGCCGTGTAGGTGTTTAAATCAAATCTCAACTCAGTGTATGGGAGGGAGGGTTCATTGTAGGGGTTTGTTAAGGGCAGGAGCCTTTGAAAGATTTTCTGAGAAGCGTCTGTTATCCTTTCTCCTTGGCACTGGCCATCCAACCCCGTGTGTCGTCCGCCCAGATTTGGCGGCAGCTCAAAGGGAATGCAAGGAAATGTGATCCATATGGTGGCACTATAAAGTCCACCCCAGACCGAGTCCTCACCAGTCCATCAAATCTTCCTCATTACCCTGCATTCACTCTCCGCTCTTTGCAGTGACAGCCGTGGTCCACCCTGCCCAGAAATCATCTCTCACACTGAAAAGGGTATGTAGAGTTCAGCAGTACCTATGTCTTCTCAGATGCCTATGCCTTCTTGCACATTATCTCAAAATCATCACGTGCAAATAAGTATAAGTAACATTTTTTTTTTTTAATTACAAATCCATGAGCTTGGTACTGATCATCACTGATAATTTCTAGTTGTGGTATTGTTGGAGAATTTTTCTCTGCTAATAGTTAAGTGTTTCTTCCCTTTTTGATTTTCACCCTTTCATGCAACCTGTCTTTCTAAAGAATTTCCTGTATTTTTTTCATATCTTTAGCGGTCTGGTTGAATTTGCTATGAATATACTGTGCTATGCGGCTTTCCTGCTTTTGCTCGGAGGAGCATTCTGCCAGAACAACCGCAGTGCCAAGCCCAGCAGCAAGACCTCCAGGAAGACAGGGAACCAGGGGGCCGAATTGGCCCCACTCGCCCCTGAGGAAGAGCCTCACCCTGTGACAGGAGAGCAGAGCAAGGAACCAGGCCGCGGTTCCTCACACAAGTCGAGCGACGATATGAAGCTGCACTTCCTGAAGAATACGCAGGTCACCTGCAACGATGGTACAGTGGCAGGGTGAGAAACACACTGTCTCCTCAGAGCCTCCCCTGTTTACCAGTTACCAGCAGTTTGGCGCAAATGCCAAAAAGATGGGTAACAAAAAGATGTTTGTTAATCAAGAACAATTTTTTGTATCGTACAACAGTCAGAAAGCTTGTTGATATTATCAAAATTAGAATTAATCAGTTTATACTGGGTTGTAATATTAATGAAAATTAACTGTGATAATACAGCTGGAATATAATACATTTTGAAGAGTGTTTTATTTAATTGAATCATTCATAATATTATATATGATTGCAATTGTATACTTACTGTTCCACAGGTATTACCTAAAAGAGTTTAAAGGAAGTAAGCGATGGCTGATATTTTTGGAAGGTATGTATTTTGAACTCAACCGACAAATAAAATGAATCATATCTTGAAAACTTGGTAACAAGTTATAATACTTATTTAAAAGCATACAAAAAGTCCTATAACTGACAATGCTTAACTAAACCGCGTTTCACCGGTGACTTAATTTGCATCAAGAACTGCTAGTCTGGCTGCAAACTAGTATAAAAAAAAGAAAGAAATTAGCATGTTCGATTTTACTGCTGCTGTTGTTTCTGGCTTTTATGCAGCCACAATGGCCTGAGTGATAAGTGACAAACCAAGCCCTCGCTCTAGATCTATCAGTGGAGCTGCAGGTGCAAGTCTTTGATAAACTCAGTTCATTCTCCACAGGCTTGTGGTGAGGCCCTAATGGGATCTCCTTTCTCCTCTCATTTAAGGCTAATATTGCTGTCTTATTTTTAGGCGGTTGGTGCTGTTACAACAAAGACACTTGTGATTCCCGGTATAAAAATATCCCTCGTCTCATGAGCTCATCGGAGTGGCAACAAACACGTAAAGGTGGGGGAGTGTGCTCTCTTCTAACAGTGGCCAGTCACACAAAGTACTCCCATTCCCGGGCTGATTTTATTACCAGTGCTGGGGCTTACTGACCTTAGATCAAACATGTCTGACATGCGTCTGACAAATTTGCTTTGGACGTATTGCAGGAAATGGAATTTTGTCAACACAGCCAGAGGAAAATCCTCACTGGTGGAATGCCAACATCGTGTAAGTTTATTCATCGAAATTCTTGAACAAATAGAGCGTGACTAGCCCAAATGCCTGTAGATCTCTGAGACTAATTAATATGGATTCTTTATTATGGTGCTCTCCTTATTACCTCCTTATTACTTGTCATATGTAAACCAATCAAAGCTTTTCAAAGTAATGCTTTACATTTTCAGTGACTGCCGTACTGATCAACAAAAAGTAAATTCTGTTGTTTTCACTGATGTTTGTATGTGGCAGCAGCTGTATTTGTCTATTACAAAGAGCCGCATGTACAAAATAAATATGAGTAAACAACATAAGAAACATGGACCATGAGATTTTCTTCCAATTTCACACGGCAGTGGATTGTGTAGTGATAACCCAGGAAATTGTCTTTTATTAGGAATAGTTTTTATTTTTATTTTGTTGAGATGGACCATGGCAGTATGTGAGCCAGATCCATGTTGTTTCAGGTTTGTTCCATACTGCTCAAGCGATGTGTGGAGTGGAACTGGGCCTCCCACCAAAGCCCGACAGGGAAAGGACACAGGTAAAGTTCTAAAGCACCCTCCATTTCTCGTCTTGTTCAGCTGGACCACACGTGGGCAGACTGCGCTGCAATGAATGTGCTGCCTTCAATGTTTTACAGCTGAGTACACCTTCATGGGCTCCTTGATTATCCGGGAGGTGATTAAAGACCTCGTGCTCAAGGGCATTAAGCAGGCCAAGGTCGTCATGCTGGCAGGCACAAGGTAAGCGTCCACACACAGTCAGCTGAAACTCTGAATCACGATGCTCTTAAACACAACCCAGTTAGGACCTAGGCGTCAACACATCTGGTGGAATGTATTTTTGGCACATTCTGTTGTCTACTATAAAAATGTTTACTGGACCCTGTATTGTCATGGACAGCGTGAGTGCCCTCTTGTGAAGGCTTATTTTTGAACATTCTTCCCAGGTTAACGGAGTCTATTTTTGCGGGGCGTCTGAGTTTAATAATGATAACTACCAACAAAACTCTGCAGAGGAGACGCTCAGAGGGACGGCTTTCAGACATAGTTATTTCCACCGGGTATAAATCCATTGAGTGTTTGCGTGGAATGAGGCGTTACGAATCTCTCTTTTGATTGGCAGTGCCGGGGGAACAGGCGTGCTGCTGAATATTGAGAAGGTGTCCAGCCAGCTGGAGCAGCTCGGGGCGGAGGCGCAGGTGCGCGGCCTGGTGGACTCTGGGTGGTTCCTGGAAAGCAAGCAGCAGAAGGTGCCCGAGTGTCCTGATGGTGTCTCCTGCACGCCCGCTGACGCCATTAAGAAAGGACTCCGGTAAAGCCCAGGCTCCTCCCTTAATTCATTTACTCGCTTTGATTAGAAATCATTGCGTCATTTCAGGGCAGTACATTACAGTAGATTATTAATAGGCAAAATAAGGTTACCAGGTTTGGATGTTGGATTAATTCTTTCAAGTCATTGCAGATGCTTGGTCAAAACAGGCTGTGGCTAAATCATGTAATGTGCAAAACCTGGGATTCAAATAATTTTGTTTGTTTTTTACTTTAATATGTAAGCGCTGTGAGATTGATGTGGTAAATTGCACTTAAGTCAACTCTTGGTAAAGATGAGGATTCTTGCTGTGGTATAGAAATGCTCTTGTTGAATCTAAAGGCTGTGGAACGGGATAATCCCAGAGAAATGTCGGCAACAGTACAAGCGGGGCGAGGAATGGCAGTGCTTCTTCGGTCACAAACTCTACTCCACCTTGTCCTGTGAGTGACAGCGTGTTTACTTTGGGATTGTGATGTGCGCAAAGGGGTTGATGTTGATGATTCTTTGTGTGCCGATGTGAGCATACCTGATAACATTGTTACGAGTCTTGACTGAGATGGACCATCTGTCTTGTCTTTTGGCGTGTCTGCCTGCAGCCCCTCTGTTTGTGGTGCAGTGGCTCTTTGACGAAGAGCAACTGCGAGTTGAGAACATCTACCTCGGCGGCCAGTCTCTATCGGAGCAGCAGTGGACATATATGCAGAACCTGGGCAAGGAGCTGAAGAACTCGCTTAAAGATGTTACGTGAGTTTCACTCCATCTATTTCAGTTTTCATGAAAAAAATTCATTTCCGATTACCCCCACCCGGAAATTCAGAAATAAAAAGACTGTGGATGAAATCACAAATTGATCTGAAAAAAAGGATGCATATTTCACTTTTTAAATTGATTTACAAGGTAAAGAGTAACGGAAGCAAGGTCGTTGTTAATGTCATTTTCTTATATTCGGTGCTCCTTGCAGTAAGTTACCCAAAACATGCTTTCTGTTGTGACTATAGTTGTGACTTATTAATTTATAAGACCTTCATATGTATCTGAGTTGTTCTACCAGCTGACTCAATGTAATGTATATTTCCAGGGCGGTGTTTGCTCCCTCTTGCTTGTCCCACACATTGATAACTAAAAGGTAAGGACATCTGAGCCAGGCCTGAAATGCAGATTAACGAGGTTCGCTCCATCTCTGCAGAATGAGCTCATGCAACTGTTCCTGTTTGGTCGTTCATCATGCCACATTCTGTCTGTCACTGCATGCTATTTCACACTTTCACTATCTCCCATCTGGACTGAACCTCACTCCCACACTCCCAGCTGAGCTGGCAGGGGAGTTATGGGGTCATGTCTGGGATGGGGCCAGAGTCAGGGGTTAGGGGCGTGGGTAACCAAGCGCTGAGGTCACCTGGGGGCAAAGTTGGCTGTAAAAGCAGTGTTAGGTTGAGGGAGGTTGTTTAGTGTGTTTTGTAATCTAAAGCAAGTGGGGGTTTGTTGGCTTATTTATAAAGAGACCAACCTCGGGTCTTATGTAAATGTTTGGTAGATCTGACCATTGGCTTGGTTTGCTTCCTGTCTCTCTACACAGCAACTGGATGGATTTCCAGGTGAAAGGAACCTCTCTCACACGGGCCTTGCAGTGCTGGGACAAGAGTCTTCAGGAGTCCAACCGCAACAGCAAAACCGCCATGAAAGGCTGCCCGATCCATCTGATTGATAACTGCCAGTGGCCCCAGTGCAATCCCACTTGCCCACCCCTAATAGATCAGGCCACCCAGCAGGAGCTTACCCTGCTCCAGGTGCTGGCAGGGATGGGCCTGGATCTCCAAAAGCTAGGGTTGGACCTAAAGCAGGAGGGCAGCCACCTGACTGGCATGGTCAGTAATGGCGGTTAGACGCTAAGTGCGCCGGCAGGGAGCTGCACCCAAACCGCAACACTGCGGCGTTTGTGAAAGAAAGAATTACAATGTAAACATAATGTACAGACGTAGGTCTGACGCTCACTTGTGCCATTCAGCATTCCACCGCGCTCCATCTTTGACTAGCAGGTATGCCACTGGATTTCTGTACAGTTGTTCCGGGCACCCTCCATGGCCAAAGGGAGAGTGCTCTGCTTGCCCCAATGCCAGTCTGAGCTTTCACTGAGATGCATCAGCTGAACCTGAGTGCCGAATGCCCTGTACTTTGCCATGAGGCCCGAACAGATTTACATTTAGTCATACTGCAGAACATCCAGCTCAGTCTCTCGGCAAACAAAGAGACATAGTGCTGCCTTCAGGCTTCTCTGACTTTTCCGGTAAATCCTTACAATCTCAATAAAACGCCAGCCATACCATTTTTTATGTTGCAAGATTAGGACAGCAGCCATGTTGTTGAGGGGGGTCACACATGACCAGTAATAGAACGCAGCTGACATGGCTGACAAAGAGTGACATTGACTGAGGCCATCGTTTCCATTCCTGCACTCCCTGTAACTGATACTCCTCCGTGGTTAGCAGGAGTGTCAGGGGTGAGAAAATCCTGAAGAGTAGCATTTACGCCACACCACTTTCCAGTATGGTAAATGGACAGGAGAGGCATTGCCTTGCTTCCTTTTTTGTTAATAAATTCCACTGGTTGCTGCTGCTAATGATAATACTGAACACACAAACACTTTAATTCAGTCATGTAAAGGTTTTTTGTAAAACATGACTTGTGCATGAAAAGAGGAAGACTTTTCTGATTTAGCACAATGGCAACATATTGGAGGTTTTTAAAATGCAGAAAGCTGGGATACTCCTTTGAAAATATCTAGGATTATTGTTGTTATTCAACGCAGCTAATATAGAACCATAAAATGATCATTTGTAGAGTGTGTAATACCAGGGTCTAGCTGTGGATTCCTATATTTCAGACGACATTTTCTCTCAGTTCAAGATTTGTATTTGAAAATGTCTTTTTCGTTTTAAAACACACAAATACAATTAATTTACACTGACAGATGATAATGAAAAAATGTTTTTCAAACAATATCTAGCCATGCTCTATATAATTGTGCCCATTATTTTATCTTATAATTTGTCAACAAAATTGTTACACCTGAAAAGTACTATTGAATATATGCTGTATAACTCATCTGAAAGTCACACATGTATTGTACCCATGTAATTTCAATGATTCACATAACTGCTTTAACATATATATTGTTTATTCTTTTATTACAATATTGAAATATTGGTTATATACAGTGAAAAATAAATTAGAAAGCTTAAAATGTCTTGTTGTTTTTAAATGTTCAAACGGAGCCACTTATAAATGGAATTCCTTCCTGATATCTATAGACTCACAGGATTTTGAATTAAATTCATGTTACCTAGCTGAACAGGCTACTTCTCAATTAGCCCACACTTGAGGGCGCTCTTTGACTGTCACACTTTAAAATGCCCTGAAAGTAATATGACTCATCAAATAGATGCTATGTGTCTATTTTGTCAGGAAACTGTGTTTTTTTCCCGACCAAACATTTCCAGCATGCATTTATATATAAAATATCATGACATCATAATGTCACAGCATTAAAACATATCAAATTGAAAAAACACTCCCAATGGAAAACCTCTGACCACTATCAGGTCTTAAAAATGATAATGAGAGCAGAAGAAACTACAAAAAAGAAATAATATTATCTGTAGAATTGAACCATGAATAACTGACTTTACAGCCTGGCAAAATTCCAATCCACTTTCTATGTTCAAGCTCCTGTAACCCAGTATTCATTTTATGATCTCCACTTAATTGAAAAGGAATGACAAATTAAAATTAGTTTAATGGCACAGACAGTATTTAAGTCAAACAGAAAAACCTGCAAGGACTTAATAGGTGGATAAAGTGCAGGCTAAATCCTATTAGGTGGATTAGAGGTAAATTATAATAGATTTTTATATTATTCACCATGCTGAATATTGAGTAAATTAATAAATGGACTGATTATTGAATATTAAATCATTGCGGCTTGCAAACTATGTAATCTAAGTTTAAACTTTAAACCTTAGTTGGGGAGTTTTTTTCACAGGCAAACATGTTCTATTTGTGAAATCAAGATTCATTGAAATGATTGTGGAGTGCCAAACATTCAATGCACATAGGCACATACTTTTCACTGTTATGAAGACCTTTGGCACTACAGAAATTCTGTTTGGTAAAGGTTTTTTGGCTGCTGGGGCACCATCTTAATAAATTTACACATTTTTAGATGTTATTTGCTGGGGTTGAGAATGATGTGATATTACTTGACAAGTTAATGTGGGTGGAGTGTTTTTCACATTTACTTGTGGTCAAAGCCAAGTTGTTCTACAAGATAAGCTACAGTTGGTCTCCAATGCAAATGTTGGTGAGGGGTTTCTGAAAATCTGAAACCTGAAAATTTTCTATAGTGTTTCATCTCTCAATAAGATGATTACTTTGTGACAAATGCACTACCACACCTTCTGTCTTCAACAAAAATTCAGACAAGGAAACAGTTAATAGAGAAACAGTAAACTCTATCACTACTGTAGGCACCCATGAGTCTTATTAGTCATCGGAAATGATGGTTAATACTTAGTTATTTTCTATAATTAGGCCTGTTCTGGAGATGGAATAAAGGTATATATAAGGCATTTGACATATATACATTATATCCGTGAAAAGGTTTTCAGTATATTTTAAACTGGCATTAGAAATCAGAAGATAATATAAATACATTATGGATGCAATAAGCACAAG
>JAOVYW010000074.1:7742528-7774018 GCA_025775045.1 Hiodon tergisus | reverse complement strand
CCCCCCCCCCCCCCCCCCCCCACGCACACAAAAATCCGACCATGGATAAACAAAACCGTCTCTGAAGGTGCTGCCCGGGATTTAAAAAAAAGAAACAAGAACGAAATTCTATATTGATTGTGCTTTATTTCAAGTGCTGCATTTAAATTTAATTAAGAGGCATTAGTACATTATAAAGTGTTTGTATTTCTGTTTGCAACAATGGAATTGAAAGTAGTCAGATTTCTATAAACTACATAAAAGCTTTTAAGCTCAATGCAGCTCTTGTAGGATCCACACAGTTAAATTTTTCTTGAATTAACTGGTTTGTGTATCTATCTGAAAATAAAAAGATACATTGCTGTTTCAACAGAGCAGTACTCCCCAATATTTTGCAGCTGAAAATCAGTTAAAAATGTGTATTGTAGATGTAAAGTTGAGGTTGATAGGAGAGATTTTTTACCCTTTCCCTGTCGCCTGATTAAGTGTTAAGTTTTACTGGCCATTATATTGCATTCATAGTTGCTGAGCAGATGTCTTATCTGGAACGACTTACGCAGCGAACAGCTTTGCTCTGCGTCCATGAATAAAGCTGCAGATTGTTGGCTAAGTACCTGGGTCAGGGGTAAAAATGTGATTTCTGTTGTGGCTCATTGATTCTAAACTGTCTTTCTACCCCATTCTTCCTTTCCCTTTTCCAAATTGGCCTCTTCTCATCTGTGCCTGTGAAAAAGGACAGTTGGAACCCATTAATGAGGTAAGAAATGTACCAAGAAGACATAGGGTATTATTTATTCTCACTTGACGGCGGAGAAAGTCAACTGTCAGTCAGGGGGAAGCAAACCCCTGTGGAAGATGAGGCTTGACTTTATAATATGATAATAAATCAATAATTAATTTCCTTACGGAGACAACACACATGCATTTGTGCATTACGCACAGTGCTTATACAGATATTTCAGTTTTCCAGGCAAGCCTATTGCATTTTGGCTGTGGGTTCTGCTCTGCTTCTGTAATGTGTGCCCCACGGTCTGACTTGACATTTAGTCAGCTAGAATGTCAGGTGTCTGATAGGTCAGTCAGAACATTTAGGCAGATGGGGGCTGTCATTTTTATCAGGTAAAAAGAAAAACATGGACATTGAGTGTTCATCATGTCTGCGACATGCCATTGTACAAGACTTTACAGTTTTTTATTTATTTTCTTTACACGCATTACATCATCTTCATCAAGTGCCAATCTCAACAAGGTCCCTTTGGTTCTTGTTACACAATTTTTAGTAAGGACTTACATTTTCTGATCTGTGGTTTATAAATATTTGAGCTGGAGAAACCTGATGGGACTTGATGTACAGTTGTTCAGAACTTCAGGAAACAGTTTTGACAGGAGGTAAACGATTTGTGCTATTACCCGTCGCCAAACGGGTCCTTGATGAGGACTGGTTTAACCTGCCAGGATAGGAAGGGATGAATATTTAATAAATCATTTTCATGCATATATTTAAACAACCTGAGAACTTTGCATGCTTTGAGAATCTTTGAGACAGACAGCTCAGTATGTCATATTCCAATCTTAGGGAGGCCGAATCCAGGACGGAGTATGACCTGTACCTGAATTCTCAGTCTGTGAACTACTGTCCTCTGAGAGAAACTTCCATATCACAGTCTTAATCTTGAACTGAGCATTGACGACTTAAATTTTTATGGAATCATGCAAACTCAGCTGTTGATGTGAATTAAATCAGCATGGATTGTTCATGAAATGATCCCTCTCATTTTAACTTTGTCTGTTTGTCCAGGGCCTCCTGTCCAGACTATCCAATGTCCTGTTGTGCCGATGGACATGTCAGTCATGCTGGCAGTCATGCTGGGAGTGCAGTTGCTGTCAGCCCAGTGATGACGAGGTTGAGATCCTGGGACCCTTCCCCGCACAGACTCCATCCTGGCTGTGAGTTAACCCTAGCCTCAGCACTTTTGCATATGATTATCTCTTTTTAGTTCACTGAATGTTATAGCTATATCATATTGTAAAAGATGGCCACATAGTAGGACATTTTAATGACCAATTCAGTTGCATTTTGAGTGATAAATGCAAAAACTGCACAAAAGTAATAAATGCTTTCTTCTTTCCATCTCATTTTTGGTCAAAGCCCAATTATTTGACGAAAGGACACACTAGGTTAATACTTGTTAAATATAGCACGTGTGAGTCGGATGCTGTCAAAACCTTTGAGCAACCTGCTACCGACCTATGCCCATATCCATAATCACTGGTAATGTTTCCTCTTCAACAGTGACAGCAGCTAAGGAAGCTTGCCAACTGCACTGCTTTTTAAAATTAAAGTGCCCATGGGGTCCATTTACAGCCGGTGACATCTAAGGGGAGCACTGAGAGCTATTCGGGCGGTGCCAGGCACTCGAGCGACACACCTCTCCTCTGTGCAGCTTCCTCTGAAGCTGGCAGACGAGCGAGAGTGAGTCACAGCCTGCCAGTCTGGTATATTAAACAGTTGGCGCGTGAAGCCAGAGAACTTCCGTTGAGTCATTTTTAGCGATGGCTTCACTGCTGCTTACAGGAGAGCTAGGAGAGATGGTGGATGGGACGATGAAGGCATGATGGTTTCTTTAGTACAAAAAATGCATCGTTAGGATTGTGGTCTTTAATGTTAAAGTTTGTGATCAGTCACTGACTGTTCTGTGAAGGCATTTTCTACAGCCTACACTGGTGCAATTTTGTGTCTGTGGGTATGGTATTACATGGTGTGTAAGTTAAGGTTTTGTAAAAACAATAACACAACAACTATTGAGAACTGAGACTGAACAAGAATAAGTTCCTGCAAAGATCTCTATGACTTAAAATACAGACTAGTCATTTAATCTTAGGATGTCATTTTTTTGTGTCAGTTGGAGGGGAATAACACCGCACATTTCTTTTTTTATGCCTCTGCCTTTTTATAACAATTTGTAATTTAATGTACCATTCAGATTTTTATTAGAGTTTTCTTGGGTTTGGCTGAATTATTCAGTAAAATACAGAGCTGGTCATTAAGATTTAATTGGATTGTGTCCATGCAGTTGCTTGGAGATTCCAGTGTAATTATTGCAGTAGAGCAGTCTTTTAATAAGGTTATATACCAATTGAATTGCCAGTAACAAACCAAGCAAAAAAGGACGAGATATAGTTTCCCCATTTTGCAGTGTCTGAACAAATACATATCCATTCATACTGTATTCTCAGTGTTACTTAATGACAATATTTTCTAAACATTGGTATGGTCCAGTTTTTTATCCTGAAGTTTTAGCATTGTCCCATCTACCTGGATTAGCTCATTTAGAGTTGAGGGGATGGGGGGCTTTTTTGCTGCTAACAAGGACTGACAGTCTCACTGGTTTTCACACCGAGCATATCGATTAAGTTTCTGCTCTGGTCAGTGGCAGAGAATATAATTGCAGAGTGATTTCTTTAATTTAACCCCCCCCAAAAACTCATAAACCTCATAAAAAACCTTATAAACGCTACCCTGGACACAAAGCTGGAAAGCCAGCAACAAACTAAGCTCAAAAGTGCTTTGGTCAGAGATAATTCTTTATTGTATCATACCTGTCAGTCTGTTGAAGAGGATCCCACTCCTCCAGGCATTTAAGTATTCTCCCCTAGTACCAGACGCCAGATGTCTTTTGATGTGCTGGCACTGCAGATGCTTTCTCTTAGCCAGATACTGACATTGGCACACGAATCAGCTGTCTGCTTCTCCTTAAGCTTTGGGTCCTGTGGCTTTTTCAGTTTTGTTCTGCAAAGCCATGTGTTTCAGATTTACCTGGTGCCAGGGCGTCTGTCTTACTGGGAACTGTAATTTTAAAAAAAAGGTCCTTTAACACACCTAGTGGATTTTAAGCATCAAAAACGATCCCACTACAGTTTACAGTGCTGAATAAAATCTTGCACACAATCTACAGTAACAATGCAGAGCCATCATTATTGAGTACAACGATACATGTGTATAAATAAGGAAAACTGCTTAATTATTCCTATGGAATAAGGAAAGGAACACAGAATTAATTGAATTCCTTTAAGTACACTATTTTCTTGATTAGTTTAAAGCATTTAATATCACTTTATTTGCAGATCGATTGGCTATCCATGATGGATGAGAATGCATTTGTCATGTGTAATGTTGAGCGAGCACATTTTCAAACAACACAAGCAATGCCCATTCTTCAAAAGTGATACTTTCAACATATTTCAGTCAATTAATCAATTCAATAACATTGCAGTCAGTACACCAAGAAGGAAAAAAATCATCCCTGCTCTTTCTTCTTTCCGCCAGAGTCAATGACTGCGTCGATGAAAAAGACAGAGATTCAGATGTTATCAGTTTTGACCTCCCTGCCAGCCCTCAGGAAAGTTCTCCTAATAGGCATTGCTGTAATTCAGAGACATCCCGCTCCACTTACAGCCTGGCCCGTCGGCTCTCCAGTGAGTCTCTGCTGTGAAGTAGCATAATGTGACATTTTCAGAACATTTATAGTCACCTCTCTCTGCAGGATGTTGATTCTGTCTGTCCTGTAGGTGTGGAGGCCAGAAGACCCAGCTCCCCCCTGTTGGACATCAAGCCCATCGAATTCTGGGTCATGGGGCCAAGAAAGGAGACGGTGCAGCCAGCGGTCTTACGGAAGCCCTGCGCTATGTCTGATGAATACCTTCGCAAGCTGGAGCCTCGCTTATACTCCACGGACTCCAGTGGTGATGACGTGGGTTCACTGACTGACGCCGAGGTCCTGCTGCGCTACCAGCTGGGCATGCTTCACTTCAGCGTGCAATACGACCTCGTCCAGAACCACCTGAGCGTACGCGTGATCGAAGCCCGTGACCTGGCCCCGCCCGTCTCCTGCGATTCCACCCGGCAAGACATGGCTCATTCCAACCCCTACGTCAAGATGAGCCTACTGCCCGACCACAAGAACTCCAGGCAGACCAGTGTCAAGCGCAAGACCCAGAACCCTGTCTTCGAGGAGCGCTTCACGTTCGAGCTGCCGTTCCTGGAGGCCCAGCGGCGCACCCTACTGTTGTCCGTCATTGATTTCGACAAGTTTTCCCGCCACTGTGTCATTGGGAAGGTGACCATGCCTCTTAGCGAGGTGGAGCTTGTTAAAGGGGGTCACTGGTGGAAGGGCCTGGTGCCTAGCTCTCAGGTAGGATTAGCAACGTCTTATTTATCCCATGGGTATAAGATTGCCTGAATATATCAGAGTAATAATCCAAATAAATACATGTCTCCAGCCAGCCAGCCTCACTATAGTCAGCTAGCCATCATAGCTAGTCAGACAGCTTCTTTCAGGCTGAGGTATGAAAACAGAGATCTGATCATTTAAAATGAACTAGTCGAAAATTCTCCCCTTCCCTTAAATTCTTGACCCCCACTTTAAAAAAGCTTAGATGCCCCTGCTATTACCTAGCATCAATGGACACCAATCGTAGCAAAAGCAAATTGAAATTCTTGCTACCGATACATTTCTGTTGTTCCTGATTATAGGCCTGCAGTTAGTGTTATTATTAAAACATCGACAACAACAAAAAAATATTAATTTGTTCATTGTGATATTTCTGACTCTTAAAAAAAAAAAAGAATTCACTATTTGTAGGAGCAGTCAAAATACTTAGCAGTTTTCCGGTGCTCTTTGTCCCTAATGTAAAAACATGCTATTGATGGATCATAAATCATGAACTTTATGGCTGAGTACCTGTATCAGGGTATGATAAAACATAGAACATCCACGTGATGCTCTACACAACATTTTGTTATCATTAGCTGACTGATTTTGATAGAATGCTATGTGATTAGGACTGCCATTAGAGAACTGAAATAACAGACTAATTAGCCAGAAACCTCTCCAGCTGTATCCTATTCCAAGTGGGAATTAATTAATCTCGATAGCACAGCTCAGAAAATACCCTCTCACAGTAAAATATGACTGAAATGTTACTATGGCCCAGTATTTTCCATTCAGTTAAAATGTGAGATCTCCAAGTGGTGAGGTCAATGGTAAGCAGCCTATGGTGCGACTGTTTTTGTTAAATGACGGCACTTGACTTTTTAAAAAACTTGATGTTAAATTCAGATCTTCCCCTAAGTAAACCAAAAGTTAATTTAAAATAACAGGGAACAATGTACATACATAATTAAAACAACATCAACGCAAGAGTCAGCATGGTCCGGCTACTCTGTTCCTGTAACATAGAAAGTTGCTTTTTTAGTTCTCGGTTGTAGTGCTTCAGATTATGCCTTACATAATAGGGAACATGAGGTGTAGGTACCCCTAGGATGCCCTGCTGCATGCCATTGAGTCTGGGGAACATGGCTTCAGAATGACAAATTAGCTCACAAATAGTTAATTAAGGCTGTTTAATTAATTAAGACCACTGTTGTCATAGAATGAGGTGGAGCTGGGTGAGCTGCTGCTGTCCCTCAACTACCTTCCTAGTGCCGGGAGGCTCAACGTGGACATCATCCGTGCCAAGCAGCTGCTGCAGACGGACATGTGCCAAGGCTCAGGTTAAAACCCAAGTAAATCTGTGCTTTTGAATGAATAGAGCCTTTTCTCAGTCGTTACTGCAGTCTGTCTTCATCTCTGCCCATTCCCAGATCCCTTTGTCAAAGTCCAGTTGGTGACAGGGCTAAAACTGGTGAAGACCAAGAGGACATCCTGCATGAAGGGCACCATTGACCCTTTCTACAACGAGTCTTTTAGCTTCCGGGTCCCTCAGGAGGACCTGAGTGAGGTCAGCCTGGTGTTCTCAGGTACCTGGGTTGTCCTCCTACCTATATCCCTGTTCCTACAATACTGACTTTATAGATTCCATCTGGTAGTGAGAGAGTAGTCTTCCTAATCTGATCTGTGACTTTGGATATTTGGGAAGGCCTTCTGACGAGCCTCTAGATGGGGGCCTTAGTAAAAAGTTGCAGTGTTAAAATAGACTCCAGCTCCTTGTGCAGGCCCTGCCACACGATAGGCAAGATAGGCAGAGGCTGCTGGTGAAATAGGCTGACTGATTTTTGCTGTACACAAACTTTGCCATTACAGGCCAAACTGACGCTCAAAAAAACTCAAAATATGGGTCTCGTTGAGGTCTTGAACTTTTCCTAGAAGAGCTGCTTTCTACTCTGTTATTGTCAAACTAGTATGTTCTATTTTAAAGAGCCCGAATTTGGGCTGATTTTTAGTCCCATTATCATGCAATAGTACTTCTCCTTTTTCAGATTATTAAATTAATCTAGTTTAAAAAAAAAAAAAACTCAAAAGCCTTGCTGCATTTTCAGACATTTTTAGTCTGATTGTGGACCACTCAATGGCATGTATCTCTTTCAAGCATCTCATGAACCGTCGGAACAGGAAAAAGACACCTTGCTAGCACATTCTGCAGGTGTTTTTAAGGGGTTTCAATGTGTCAGTATCTCATCTCCTCTACTGCTTTTTTACAAACCCATATTGTGGAATAAGGGAACGATGCTGAGCCAATACAGTTAACAGTAGAAGCTACTCTTTTCCGTTTCGGTCCAGCCATCTGGAATGATTACATTTTCATTTGATGCATGCATCAAATGCCTTAATGCCTTCCACTTCACGTTGCAAATTGGTTAACGTCACCAGTGATCATGCAATGGCCGCAGTGCAAGCTACCCTCCCCCGATTCACGTTCCCCAGCTTTGACCATGAACCGAAACACCCTGGTTATTGCGTCAGCGGGAGACTCACGTGACATTAAAAATGAATAAGCTCAGGTTCAGATGGTGACGTGGGATGCACAGAGAACCCATGTGCTTCCGGAAACGAACGAAACGAGCAACATCGAGCAACTTTTGAAGTATCCGATAGAACTCAAAAGCCTAATTGAAACGATTTCGGGATTTTAGGACAGTGTTGCATATGGATCCATTTGATCTCTCCACGTTGCCAACTATCACATACATTACATTTATAAGAAGGTTGCTGATATTTTATTTTCTTCTTTGAAATAGGCCAGATTTTAAATTTAAATTTTGATTGAGAGTACAATTAAAGAGATACTAATGGTTGTTATACAAGAGTATTAAAATTAGGACATAAGAACATTCTGCAGGGTAGGCAGATTATCAACTAGATATTCAGTGTCAACTAACATATGGGAGTGAGGAATTTTGTATCCAACCAATTAGCGTATGTTCGGTACCGCGCGTGCAAAGTGAACTAATTAGTCCTGTAGTCTAAATGAGCATCACTGATATTCATGGGAGGCTGAAAAATGTCTCTCACTTCCAGTATACGGGCACAACATGAAGAGCAGCAACGACTTTGTGGGACGCGTCGTCATTGGACAGTTCTCCACGGGACCTCCTGAGTCAAACCACTGGCGTCGCCTGTTGGGCTCCCAGCGTAACCCTGTGGAGCAGTGGCACAGCCTGAGGTCCCGAGCCGAGTGTGACCGCGTCTCCCTGGCTTCTCTGGAGGTCACGTGATGGCACCCAAGAGCACGGACTGAGAAAGCAGCGTGGGGACGGGGACATGTGATTGACAGCGAACCTGGAGAAAAGAGGGATATTACAGTATTGTAAAGATCAGTACCTTGCCTGCAGATTTAGGAACTATTCTCCACTATTCTGCGTCCTGGTTACTTGAAAACTGTAGTTTCCTTCAATCACCACCTCAGTATCCCTTGGAGAGAAAATAAACCTCAGGTTGTATAGCCGCTGAAAACACAGAAGCAGATTATAACTGACAATGCTTAATTTCTTCCATATAGAGAGCGTTAAATTATGTTTTTTTGGGTTCTTCAAGGGTCCACTTAATCACATTAATAGCTTAACTGTTTATTGGGATATTTCTTGGATTTATGACATTGTAGTGGCCATTTCTTTTATATTGAGTAAATTCTACATTTTTTAATTTGTAATATAATCCAATAATACTGCTGCTGCTGCTGATACTACCACTACTTCTACTAATATTACTAATAATAATACTAATAATAATTACCTAATCATCGTTCACAAATATTAACTCTTTGAATTCAACTGTAAGTTGTATATGCATGACAGGCCCATCCCTGTTTACGTGACTCGTAGCGGTGGTTCTTGAGCTTTGGATAAGGATAATTAAGAATGCTGCACATGTCGTTGATGGGTAATAAAAACTTTGCATTTGGTCTGTATCAAGGTACTAACTACAGTACTGCACAGAGTGTGAGCATTTGCTGGAGTTGGGCTGGTGCACACTATGTCTGTGACCAAATCAAAACTTTGGCAGCCTGCTATAATCACAGTTTGCGTAACTGTATGTAATGGCTTTTTATTTTTAACAGAAGAAGAAATCGCTATTAAATACAATTTTATTAAATGTGATTAGAATTTTAGATTAGGTGTTGATTATATTTGGTCCTAGCCTAAGTGATTTTTTTGGTGAAAAACAGGTGATGCATTTTAAAGGCAGTTAAAGAGAAGGACATACATTTTATTGTTGATTCATCTTGACTGTTTGTTTTTAAATGATCTAGAGCAGAGATGGCCTGCTGTGTTTCAAGGAGTTCATTAAATCCTCATTGTTTTGAAGTGTTAAATATATTGGCCACATGTCCACTGCAGCTGTCATGTAAAAATTTTCATATTATTAGCCTTACTTTTACAGTTCTATTCTGTGGGCAATACTAAATCATTCGATAAAAAAACTGTTTTAATATTTAAAGTTTTCTTTTCTTAGTATTAATTTATATGCCCATTGCTAACAAATTATGTCTCTTCCTAAAAAGTAATCCTTCACTTCTCATGTGTGTTAGCTAGCTAAAAAAAAGAAGAAGCATATATTACATGTTTATTATGGATAAAAGTGTCAAATAAATAAAAAATAAAAATAAATGTTTAAATTCTAAAATTTCTAAAGAAATAAAATACAGGTAAATATATATCTTAGAAAATACACATATACTACTTTTTTATGTCTCTAAAACAATTTAAATAAATGTGATTACTATTTCGATATTTTTCGGGGAAGACCTAAAGTATAAATATTATCATGTCCACTGAAGTTGTTGTTAATGAGTCCTAACTATTGAGATTTCTGAGGTGGTGGTTAATCTTTGATAAAGAGAGTAGCATTCCATTGCTTCTAGAATAATCTACACTGTCCTCACGGGAGTGGGGAGAGTGTTCCTTTCCAATTAATTTCTGGGAAAGAAGAAGCAGGGACATGGCAACTGGAATGGATGAAAATAAGACAGTTCATGTTGTTTTTATTCTTACAAAGTTATTAACTACATTGTGACATTGAAGATTCTTGTATTGAGCTATTGTTTTGGTCTATAAACGTATGTGTTTAAATCTATGTGAATCGCATCACTCTTTAATTCATAGTTGGTGCTTTGTAATAAATTATTGGCATCATTCTATGATCCTTTATTGTGCAAGAATCATTCACAGTTTGTGTACGAAACTTGCAACATAATTTATCACAACTTAGATGACTGTAAGCTATCCGCGACAAAGGAATTCCTGCCATTGCGATCAATGATATCAAAATTCCGTACTTTGTACAGTCACTGAAAAAGAGCAACCAAGCATAACAACAGAAAACAGCAGTTGTTTGAAATGTTGTCGTGACAATAGTAAGTCCATTGGTAATTTGTTTAATGTATGAACCAATAATCTTGGTTGGCATGCACAGGAATCATTCATAAATCATACCAAAGCCACCATTTGTGCCCACTAAGACTATTTTGTACACTGAACCCAGGATCTTCCTCATAATCACTGCTTTTTAGGTAAGCAAACCATATGATCCGTCTTGACCATTGTCTGTGCCAGAATCTCCTGTGTGACCTCATCAACTCAATTTTTTTCATTGACAATAAACAATATAAACTTATGTGAACTAATAAGTCCTGTAGTCTGCATGACAATGCACTTTACCAATGCCTTGTAACAGACTCTGCACATCACTGTGTTGTCATACAAAGTGTTCTAAATTCACCATTTCCTTGGTTAATTCTCGTCAGTTTCAAATCAACCAACCATAGCTGTTTGCAAAGCACTTGCCTTATTTTATTGTTCCTCTAAGCTGGACAACCGCAAGGCCAATGTCCACAAATTACACAGCTGCATGCACTGTTAAGTCAAACCATAAGTAGGTCTACCAGTTAAGATGTAATTAGACTTTTATTGAAAGAGGCTGAAACAAGGTACTGTAGATCAGAATAATTGGCTGTGCACTGACTCCTGCTAATTAATGTCCTTTTAGAGATTTAAAGTTCAGTTAAGTTATTACTGGTTAAATATGCTCTGATCCTGACTCAGACTCATTTAATCTTCATTGAATAATCCTTGAAGCTAATTTTCCCCTTGCCTGGCATTTTTACAACATACATTATAGAAATAAAGAAAAACATTTTTACAGGAAACCTAGATTAGCTTTTGTAGTAGGGATTTGATGACAACAAAAACATTTTAATGAGAACAGATACTACATAACGGAAGTTACCTTAAATAAAGGTTGCATTAAAAAACAATAGCATACAAACACATAGAAGCCAGCCCCAATGATAAAACCCCCTTAATTATGGTCAACTACTGTCGGGTGTTAAAATTAACTTAGCAAAGCACTGAAAAGCTCAATATTTGATTGCAATATTGAAATCCTTTAATAATAATTACCCTTACGTCTGTCACCTCCTCACTGCCTTGCTGATGATTGCAGGGTGATGTTGCTTGGTAACCAGGTGATGTCATTGAACGGGACTCTGGAAGACAGGAAAGGGAGTGGATAAGGCTTGTAAAGAGCAGGGGCTGAAGAGGGAGTGACATCAGGCAGGTTACTTATTGAGTTATAAGTAATTTGTTGTCATTTGGTTCTGGTTCTCTGCTATTCTAACTCAATCGATCTGTATACAATGTTTGGTTTTCATTGCAATTTCAGTGCAGCTTCAGTTTAGTAAATGTCCCAGGCCAAATTTGCCATTTGTGAATCAAAGTCATTTGGTGTGTTAAATGACGGGTGGAACCCTCTTTGTGTGTGGTACCTAATAGCCGAGACACAATGGCATAACTGAAGATTCCAAATTAATTAGCACAATACCATTGTGAGGCCATCCCTAGTTCTCGAGAACGAAAAAATCAGAAGAAATCATGGCTCATGAGGACTATTGGCTATTCGCTCTCTCTGCCCTACACAATATTTTCCAATGCTACAGTCGTTCTATATTTACCCAAGGAACAATTTAACCCCGGATCATTAGTGCAAAATAAACACAACTGACTGTCTAAATCCTTTCTTTGGCAGCTGTTGAGGTGTGTTTTTTGACGGATTATTTTCTTTAATCTTCATCCCACAAACCTTTCACATCCCTACTACTTGCTTTCGCATTTGGATCCATTGTACTTTAAACGGTCACTTTTATTTACAGTATTTTGTTAATATCGGATAATTTACCTAATTAATTTCTTAAAATAATGGCAATATGTTTGCTTGACATTTAATTACTCTTCAAAATAATAATTCATCCAAGCAGTGTATTGTATCTTCCATAAAAAAAAAATAAATTATGAAAAATAGAAAGAATGGGAAACTATTGTCCCAGGTCATCAATTATTCCTAAATATTTATTTGTTTTGCTGAGAAAAAATATTGGCAGAATGGGAAAGTAACTAACCAGGAAAAGGGAATAACAACGTTCAAACCTATAGAAAGGAAAAGGAAGAAAGAAGGAGTAACAATTTAAGCTCAAGACTTTTAATAACAAGTCCTCTTTGGGCGATAAGGGTTCGGGTTTGCTTGGCTCCATAATGCCATCTAGTGGTAAATTATTTCAACTGCTTTGACATAGTGAGGCGTGTAAAGTGATTTCATTATGTGCTACAAGCAAGAGTTCAATCACCCCTGGCTTGTAGAGAATTGTGAAATCAAACTCAGGTAGCCTCAAGCACCCATTAGGTTCAAAGATTTTTATATAGACTATATTTGAAAAATGTTATTTACATACGCTTTATAAATTAAATTAAAGTTTGTCCATATGCCCTATTCATTATATTTCCCTTTTACCCAGTATACCATAGTGAACCATACACTACTCTATATTCTCCTCACTGTCACCTCACTTTTATTGGACAGGTTCTGTTGCTAGGCAACTCTGCATTCCAGGAGGATGAGAAAGGAATGTGAAAACAAAAGTAGGATGATGATTAATTAGGGGAGGATCAGATTAATTGCCATTACCTGTGTTGTCTTTCTCCCTGATCATATTGCCTCCCTCCAGTTTCCATGATAAGTTATTGAAAGAACTAGAAGAAATGTGAATCAGTTACTAAATTCCTTAATTATCAAACCTATTATCAAAACAATCTAACCAAAGAACAAATAGATAGACACTTGTTTGTTATTAGTTACTAGCATATAAATTTGAATGCAGCCATCTGTAAAATGTAGTCTTCTGAAGAGATGTCAGGCCTACAGCTCGATCATAGTTTCCCTTTTCTACCCCTATTTGCACTGGTGAGAGGGACTCCAATCGGAGCTCACTGGCATCTGACATCATCTGTACAGTGATGATACCAGATGCCAGTGAGTACAGAGCGCTAATACACAGGGCCATTGTCAGTGTGGTGTTTTGCCAGGAAAGTCCAAACTAATTAATCTCATGAGTATAATAAAAAGGTTTTATTCCAGTAAAAACTGACATGAGTCATTTTCACACTTTATCACATTGTGGCTACATGTGAAAGCGGTTTTGTCACATCGTTGGCCGGTTAAACAACAAGCTGCCTGCTTAAGTATACTTCTTAAATGCTTATAACACTAGATATCACTCAGATAATTACTTAGAAGAAAGCAACAGCATAGCTACATTAACACTATAAGAAAATAAGAAAATTAAACACATCTTGTTATAAACTCAGAGAACATACCATAATGGATTCTGAAATTGCCAGATGTAGCCAAATCTCCCCCCATTGTACAGTATTGGTGTCTGGAGCATAGGTTCTCAAGCCTGGTTCCCCATCCTGGATTTTTTCCATCTCCCTTTAAAGGTAAAGTGAACACTAGGACAGCTTTTACAACTATAACATTTCCCTGTTGTCCAATGCAATACTCTGTCCTATTTCTAGTTGACTGTACAACAAAGGGAATTGACCAGCTTTAATATAAGTTAGAAAATACTTGGAGTAAAGATGCGCACCACACCCCCCTAAAGCGATAGTCTGGTGGAACGCTTAAATATGACCCTAGCCACTCAGCTCTCCCAGCTCGTTGCAATCCCATAAAATATATGTTGTCTTGTTGATTAGCAAAAGCCTCAGATGATGCTATAGGAGTAATGTGGAGAGCCTGTTCTATGAATGTTTTCACCAGAATAAAGAAATGAGTTATTATTAAAAACACAACGGAAAAGAGATGAAAACAGAGTAGGGTAACAACGGAACTACAAGTCTCATAAACCACCAGACGTGACACTGTTTAAGAACTACAAGTCCCTTAAACCAACGCGAGGGCTAATGGACTACATAAACCAACCTTTTGTGTCTTGTCATTTCGGAGGATACAGGAGCGGTGGAAGTAAGGGGTGTAGAGGCAACCCTTTGTGGGTCGTTAGAGTGCGATTTAAATATAATATCAACACGCTTGAATATGGCAGACGGTGATAACAAAGGAGCAAACATACTGGTAGGTCGTTCTTATTTAGAAAACTGCCGTTTGCTATACATTTACAGACTGCGTGTCTGCAGCTAGGTCACTGGATAGAAACAGGATATAACTGAATAATAGCGTTTGATATTTAACCATTATACCCACTAGCAAACTAGTAAGCTATTACAAATAATAGTGTGTTTCTGATACGGAATATATCTTCAGCCTACTAATCATTGTCTTGGGGACGTTCGTGTCTGAATCAACAGACAGTGTAGGTAGCTGGATAGGCTCGAGCCTCAGCCAACTAAGCATTTTCGATTTGCTCGTCGACTACGTGATTAGTCTCGTTGAAGTCTGATAGACTGTATTACATGGACACAAAGTAGGCGATATTCAATTAAAGAATGCGCGAACGATTTCATATGCCTTATTTTTCTATGTATGGTGTATCTAGTAACATGATGATAGTATGCTGGTTTACTACCAAGATGGACATTTCTTTTGAGTCAGACGTTACTTTACCTGAGTAAGTGTTATTCAGCATTTGAGAAATTGCCGCTTTATACTTGACATTAATATCTTCCGATATATTACTGCCGTATGTTATTGAGCTTTTGAGGTCAATCTTTATACCATGTGACATTCTTCGAAGCGCGAAATATTTTTCGACGTTCACTATAAGTAGCATGGGTATACGTGTCCATGACTATACCATCTCTAATCACAATATATTAATACTATGTATTTCGCAACTCATTTAATCGTTGCTATTATACATTTGTATTGTACTACCCCAAATTATTCTAAACGAATTAAATTTATTTTATTTGCCATTGCCCTTAGGTTTATTGTTCCAATTTTTGCGAAAGGCTTTAAAGACGGATTTTGAAACGCGGTAGAAAAGGCTGCTGGTTGGGGGAATTTGGGATCGCGATATTTTTTGTAATTTGAAGTTCCTTTGTCATGGTGACGCATCGTTTCACTGTGTACATCAAGGTTGCTGTATTGGACTGCATCAAGAGTCACAAAGCTAAACCTCGCCTCGAGCTGTTGCACTAAATCGTCACTTAAGTACTCTATATGACCATGTTTATGTTCCTGGATCTCCTCTTATTGGTGCGGTGCCACAAGGCGGTTCAAGCCTTATCCACACAGACTGAAGTTACGTTTTACTGATTAACAACTGTGGTATAACTGGCTATGGTTTATAGATGGCTGTAATACTTTAGTTATTGCAATAATTGTCAGAATGCATCAGTTACATTTGATCAAAGAGCATTTTTCTATAACCTGAAGACAATCATAAGAAAGAGCTGTTGTCCTTGCAAAAAGTGCTGAAAAAGGTCAGCCACAAACATTCTATCAGTTTGAATTTGGACTAATCCTACAATTTTACTGTGGCATTCGAAAACCCAATAAATTCAGCTGATGGAAAAGGGTTATTATTTAACGAAAACACTAAAGACGAATCTTTAAAAAAGCAGGGTTCCAGTTATTTATAAGTAGTAGACGGGTGTTTTATTTAGCAAGTTTAAAACAATACCCAGATGATAATGTTAAGTTGATTCAATGTATTGTTCAAATGTAATAATACTGACTTTGTTACAATTTTTCTTTCATGGCTAAATTTGTGGAATCCATGCTAGAAAGTGTTTCTTGCAAAAAAAAAGGTAAATAATGGCAGACGTCAGTAATTGGAACATTTTGTTCTACAATTATCGGACCCCAGAATCCTGTGTCGGTAGGCTTCTTCCACAAACAGCATAAAACCAGGCCTTAAGCTCCTGTTCACAAAGACTGGCGACATCTGAAAAGGCAGTATCTGTTTTCCCTATGTTTGGCATGTGTTTCCTGTCTCCTTTCCTGTTCCTCTTGATGGCCACGTGACTGAAACATTGGCATTGGGTAAAAACCAGCCAGGTTGCCTTCCTACTTCCTCTAATTTTATCCCTCTGAAATTACTGCCAAATGATTCCTTTCCCATTGTTATGTATACAGTTGCATAAAATAAACGGTTTACGCAAATAAAAAAGAAAAGTGTGTGTTTGAGAGATGTATACACGCGTGCATGGTTTACTGACATTGTTAATTTTTTTGGGTTGCGTTATTTAAAAACTAAAAATCCGGTTTCTGCAGGTTGGAAGTTAATTTGCCTGCTCAGGAACTTTATATGCTGGTCTGGTTTTTACCCAATAGGAATAATTTGCATAATGTGGATTTTCTTTGCCATTGACTTGAACCATGGCATAGTGATTTGGGATTTTCCATGGTTACCAGGTCATTTGACAGAAACTTCTAATAAAATAAAGACTAAAATACACTTTCAGTTCAGTTTAGCCTATACAGCCTTACATTAATGCATGGCTGTCTTTGTACTTCGAATAAAATATGATCCTGTCTACTAAAATTAGGTTTGCAAATGTGGGTCATTGAGATAGCTGTGTCTCCCGTAGTATCCCTTAAAAACTGAATGTATTTTTAAAATTCATTGCAAGCTTTGTCAGGTCTAATGCGAAGTAAGTATCTTTTCTTTTTAAATCGATTGTGAAGCTGTTTATTAGTTATGTGTAAGGCCGCCTCTAATGACCCATTTTCCATTTACAGGCTCAGGAGACGAGCGAACTGGAGGGGGAGCTCCAGGGTTGGGGAGAGGTGATTCTGGCTGCGGATCAGGTCCTGCGATGGCAGAAGCCCTGGTTTCCTGCTGCCTTGATGGGTTCCACTACCATACTGTTCCTGTGAGTGCAACACATTGATATTGTGCACTTGCCTCCACTGCAGATACAGCGAAGACCACTTCCTCTGTATGGTTAGCAGTAGGTGTGGTGGTGTCTGGTAACCGCAAAAACGCATTCTTTTTCTATGGGTGAAATAGTACGGTTATCGGCTAATGGCACGTTTTGCAGTAGATGGTGCATGTACTCGCCAACTCCTTTTAGTGTTTTTTTTTATTTAATTTTTTTAGTAAGAACATTCATAGATTTATAATTGACAGTATTATTTTGCAGCGTTTTTAATTTAAAAAAAATCTATGTATGGCATGTTTCTTTTAGATTGATGTGCTATTTTGTTGATGGCCCTGTAATGGTATGGATGAATGCAATTTCAAATAAATAAATAACACGGTGGTCTCCGAGATGCGGCATGTCCTGTCCTGCAAGTAACCTTTGGTGTCATGCCTAAAAATAAGAGAAAAGCTACTGAAATAGCAGTTCAGTAAGCCGTGAAGGGCACAATGTTTCCAGCATGTTTCACTGGCAGCTCCAGTCGATTATTTTGTTTTCCTCTTGGCCCAGATTAAAAGATTGGACCATGCTACGGCTCGGTTTAACAAGGCCTTTCTTTGATGCGCGAAGACATTGTGCCTTTATTAAAAATGCTTTACTTGGTTACTTTCCAGCTTGCGCTCAGATTGGTGCTGGCTCGTTTCTTCTGTGATGTCTTAACCAAAAGGAAAAATAATTTTTTTTTGTTTGCCTGAATTTCCTGGGGTACTTTTTTTCTTTCTTCTCAATTTAGTATTTATTGGTTAATCCCCCTGTTGTTCTGGTAATCCGTAACATTGCGTTTGGTCAGAAATTCTGGTTGGTCCTGGTTTTGTAAATGCCCGTTGCCTGAGGCCTTCTGCGGTTTGCGCCTGTGCAGTGTGTGTTTGTTTTGGCGTCTCTGTGCCCTCATTGTTGTTTCTATCCCTCGGCAGGATGGTGTATTACCTTGACCCGTCTGTGCTGACTGGTGTGTCCTGCAGTGTCATGATCCTGTGTCTGGCCGATTACCTAGTACCCACCCTTGCACCCAAGGTATTTGGCTCAAGCAAATGGTGAGTGTTATCTGGGGTAATGTACTTCAAAGGAGGGCAGTTGGGTTGGGATTTGAGCATTATTGAACTTATTTGTTAATTTAATAGGCAATGTATTGTATTACGAATGGGTAGTGAGTGACTGTTGTCCTGCCTGGCTTGGCCAGTGAAGCCTGGGAAATGTCAACCCAATGCTTTGGTGTTGGATTAGTCTCTTCTGAATGTGAGGAATGGTAGGCGGTCGTAGAATTGGCATTGGGGGAGGAGTGATGAACTTTAACCTAATCAAATGAGGGTATGAAGAGTAGGTAAAACTTCTTCCTGGCAGTTAACCTCACTCACGCTGGCGTTGCCCCATTTGCATGTAAAAACTGCCATGTATCTGATGCAGCAATAATAAAAATATATACATTTAAGAAATACAGCTGACTCTCTGAAACTAAATAATAGAACTTTATGGAACTGCCAGAAAAACTAGTTTGGTACAGGTAAATGTTGTCTAAAAGTTGAATGAAAGAAGCAGTGGGGAGATCACATGGGTTGATCCCCCCCAGAGGCCGTATTGCAGCCATGGTCTGGCTAAACCGCAGAGGAAGGCAATCGGGTTGATCTCCAGAACCAGAATCCTGCTAACTATTGTTTTACAGGCCGTTTTAATTCTGTTGTATTTTTTGGCAGAAATCATTTTAAGTGTGCATGCATTTTAAAATGTTAGTCCTAATGTTTTTCCCTTATTTTTTTTATGAATGACTGTCTTAACCCAGTGGATAAGAGCGTCTGCTAAATGCCAAAAATGTAAATGTAAAAAATGTACTACACAAATAAAGTTGTTATTATTACCACTTCCTTCCTTATTTTCTTCCTCCTGTGAAAATGTCGGGTGGCTTTTCTAAAAGTTTTAGACTAAATGTAGTTGGTGTTTTGGTGTGTTGTAACTACAAAACATGAGCGATGGCAAGCTCAGGCATATCCATGTTGGCCCGAGCCTTATGATCCAGTGAATTAATTCTGGGTCGCGTCATTTCTCAACTGGAGGCAATGTGAGCGTTGGTGAACCTGCTATGGTGTTGAATGCCTTCCGCTTAATGCTGAACCTCCTGTGCTTGCGGTGAGGCCTGATGTGTGGCATTACATGGGAGGTTTGAGAGGAGCCCAGTTGTACTGCTGCATTTTTCCATTGTGGTGGAAAAACTGCCTGACGTATACTTGTGGAGGGGGGATGGGTATTGTCTTTAAAGTAATGCCATTCCTACGTTCCAATCTCTGGAGTCCAGAAATTACGTTGCAATGGGGTGTTTCTCTGGTGAAGAGTGCCATTCACCTTTTATGTAGTGGTCTTCCTTATGTGACAGCTGGCCACATAATGCTCCCAATGCCAATTATAGAAAAATCACTGGGATTCATCATATGAACTTTTGGCAAATTCATCCTTTTCACAATTACTTGAATCAAATAAGCTGGGTGTAGAGACATTTTAAGGTTGTTTTTTTATTTAAATTTTTTTTTTTTTAATAAAGCACGCAATTCCTATTAACCACTACCAATTCCAACTAACTTTCCATCGATTGTCAAGGGTTGCTTAAAACAAACTCCTCCATTTTTGAATGGGTTAATGATGAAAATTGTAAATTCGCTGTGTTTCTGAAAGGGTGGGAACCTTCTTATAAACTACCAAACAATTATAGTGCATATCAAATGCTCATTGAGTGGATTTCCAGCCATAATATTGTCGCTTAATGGAAAAGCATTCCCTTTACCAGCTGTTGTATCCAACCCAAGCCTTGTCGTAGTTTTTAATATCAACTTAAAAACACTAATTGTGAAACCACTAGAAAGCACTTTGTGTCGATGTCAATCGGGTACTTTTTTTTTAATAGGCCCTGGGAAACTGGTTGAAAGAATGTTACAAGCTGACTTGCTGATTTGCTTTTGTACCTGAACATTGTAATTGAGCATTCTAAGGTCAAGATCCATGGCTCAAGGCCAAGCCCTCTGTTAAGGGTGCGATCGCGGTTACTCTCACAGCTAACGTCCATCTTAAACCTACCATGGTTTCAGTGTTCAGAGGTGGGCCCCTTCAATGGCTTATAGTCTTTTACTTATTTACGTTCCAGCTCCAGTTTGAGCCAGCGACCTTGAAAGGGGTCTTTGTGTCCTGGATTCATCCTCGTTGGCTGCCGTTGTTAATGTGTGGTTATTTGTATTTTTGTATATTTTTGAAAATGTAGACTTTAGTGCAGTTGGCGGTGGTGTCCTTGAAAGGGTGTCATTTTACATTGGTACCCATGGGACTACCTGTAGTCACGATGGCCTTAAGTCCCAAATGGTATTGGGTGACTTGCTGTGCAGTGTTCTGTGTCAGGCAGTGTTGGCAGCCAACTCCGCAGCTGTTGGTTCCCTGGGGCTTCACTTCATTATTCACACTGACGTGTTGTGAGTGAAGGACTATGACATTTCTAGCATGGACTAAATAATGTTGTTTCCTACAGACTGCATGGATCTTTCCCATTCCGCCATTTTTGTTTTGTACTCTGGAATAGCTTACACTTGCAGCTATACACATCGACACACTTTATGTATAGAATTTTGGTGTGTGATTCTTTAATGGTAATCTTGCACACATTTTGCCTCAAATTTGGTCTTCTACCAAATTGCTGTATCCAAAAATGGGTTTTGTGTAAATTCATTGTCGATGTTTAAATAATGGATGTTAAGATATTGGCTGGAATTGATATAACACCTGATGGATGTCTAGCCGTTCTTCCGTGACCAAGCTTTTTTCCAAAAACATTGTGGGGAAACTGAACAGTTTTGAAATATTGGGACAGAACAGAAATTTGTCATTGACACAGTGAGGCTATGGGGTCATTGCAGTTGCCCCAAGTTTGCGATTAAGAACAAACTTAAGTTCCTTTCTGCTACTGAACAAAAGTGCTATGATATTTGAATGGTTGATCCAGTCAGTGTTTTTGCTGATGAGTAAACATGTAGTAAACAGTAAACAGCAGGTTGTGTGCTAGCTAAAACCTTCCGTATTTCCTCCCCTGCCCTAGGACCACAGAGCAGCAGCAGCGCTTCCATGAGATCTGTGGAAACCTTGTGAAAGCCCAGCGCCGCATGCTGGGCTGGTGGAGGCGTATCTTTGCCCTCAAGGAGGAGAAACCCAAAATGGTACAGTGGGACAGAAGAATGGGTGCAAAACGACAGATTTTTAAAATTTGTATTAAATCTTGTTCTGCCTGAAGGGAGACCTGGGTTTTAGATACCTTTGCATCATTTTGACAGCATAATCGCTAGTAAATAGACGTTGGATCTCTGCTCTAGCCTACCGATGGTGTACATTAACTGCTTGCACACACCTATTCAATTACTGATGGAGAGGTTAATGAACACTTTAAATGGCTCAAATTGTTCTAACATAATTATCTAACATGGACCTCTTTTTATTGATTTTGCACAATAAACCTGACATTGCGTAAAATATAGCGTAAAAAGTGCTCTTTAAATGGATTTAATATTCCTGTTACTTCTACAGTATTTCCTTACTGTGACCAGCGGTCTGGTGGTGGTTGCCTGGACAGGGCAGCAAATCCACAACTTATTCCTGACTTACCTGATTGGTAAGTAGAGATGACAGTTTGTGCAAAACTTCAGCCATTATTAATTATGGCATTGGCCGTAATGGGCAAAATCTTTGTCAAGGTCCTTTAAAATTGAAAGCTAAAATGGAAAGAAAAGGCCTTGTAGGGTTAGTTATAATATTTAAACATTTAATAATAAACAAGACGGCTTTTTTTTGTTTAAATCAAAATTGGTGTGGACAGAATTATTGTGCTGTGGTGTTGATTAACTGCATCCTTTGTTTTCAGTAAATATCCTGCTCCTCCTCCCTGGCCTGAACCAGCATGGCATCATTACTAAGTATATTGGCATGGCGAAGAGGGAAATCAACAAACTGCTGAAACAAAAGGAGAAGAAGAGTGACTAAACTGATTCCAAACTAAGGAGAGCTGCGGAGAATTAAAGAGAACTGCTTTGCTTTCATTCCCTGCCAGAAGCAGACAAGTCGATGGCACTTTGCAAGGGCTCTCATGCTTCTCCATTCTCTGGCTCGGGGGTGCTCAAAGAACACCCAACAAGACAAATGCGTGCATGTGAATTCATTTTAATCAAGTTTGAATAAATTGAAACGATGGGAGTGGACATTTGCAAACCAATTTAGACATTTCAAAGGCAACATCGAGTCCTGACTACAGAATTTGACTCCTTGATTTCTCCTTTTTTCAACATCTTATTCATACAATGAAAGGCGATGACTAGCACTTACATGATACATTTGAGTACTTACAATAAGGCAGAAAGTAGCATCTCTTACCTATATGTGCATTTACAATAAAAAGAAATGCAGATCAATGTATGTATATCCTCAACAGAAAGGGGCATAGATTTATACATGCTGTTTCATAAGTGTACATCACAGCTCTTCTGTTCGTACTTATTTTCCTCCCTTGGTTGGACTGTTGCACTGAGATCATAAAAAACATCTGGATTTTAAAGAACGTCTGCACTAATACAACATGTATTCAAACTACTGTATTGAAAGAACACTGGATTTTGTTTATTTACATCTACTAGCCTGACTGTATAAGATTCAGACTGATTACCAGCTTAGCTTCATTGCAATACCTGTATTTTCTTCAACTTTAGTGTCTGTCTACAGGTTACCTTACCCTGTACTGCTTTTTTTGATTTCTCTAATAAAAAGTCTAACCAAAGAAGTTATTGTGTTTATGCACACATATGGGGACATGCTTATCAATTCAAGATTAATGGCGATGCATATATATATATATCTATATATATATATATATATGCAACAGCCTTTACATAGCTTCAATAAAATCATATACCGCTTCTAATCAAAGCTTTCTGACTGCTATTTATCGTAAGAACAATAGAAGAGGACAAACCTCTTACCAGGCCAGTATTTTGCTGATTTCATGGCACAAGAAGCTGTTCTCATTGTTTCAAATACTGCCAGAAGATTTGTATATATACACTAGTATATTCTATAGGCACTGTAGTTGCTCAATAAACATTATTTTAAATAGCATATTAACACCCCACCAAACAGTAATAAATACGACAATGTATTGCGGCTTGTGCTAGATAGAGCTTCCAGTTTCAAACCACGCCCTCTTGTGTTGAGTACATGAATTCTCGGAGTAGGTCTCGCGAGAAGACCCTTTTTGCCCAAAGTTTGAACGCCAGACCGTCTCTTTCCTCTTTCCGCCATATTGCAGAACTGGTAAGGCAATAATATGGGGATCTTTATCAATCCTATTGATATCGAAGCCATCCTAGCCTTTCCAGACTGCCTGTCCCGAATGTTGAAAGCCGAAAAACAGTTACAGCTAGTGGTTTTATTTAATTGCGAATAAACTGACTGTTTTAACTGTTATCCTATGTTATGGATCTCTTCAGTCACTGTACTACGATGCGTTGCTTGAGCCCGGCGATATTCTCGTGTGGTGGTGATTCTGATCACATGAGCAGAAGCACTCTCTCGTACATTACCGTGTTTGTTTTTCTGATGCCAAATGTATTTTTAAACGATGCCTAGTTTTAATGTATAGCTAGTATAGAGGACTTGAACATGCAGTTAATTATAGTGCGCTAACTAGCTATATAATCGGTATCCTAGTTTCCCAGCTGGCAGCAAACTGAAATACTTCTTCCAACATGTTAGACGATGTTCTAAGTTCTGTTGATTCCCCTCCCCCGAGTTATTTATTAATAAACATTCATACGTTTCAGTGAGCCTATTTTATCGGCTTGGAATGGTCTAATTACGGACGTGGAGTATTGGCACCACAATTCATTAAGGGACATTTATTAAAGCTGATTTAATTGGATGTGTCCTGGTGTTTTCTAAGATTTCTGAGATTAGTTTATTTGGCTCCTTCCGTGATGTGATGTACGCGTTATTACAATAGGAAAATGTCTCACTGTATATGTGGTTTAAAAAGGCGAATTGAAAATAATTGCATTCAATTAAAATTTTTTAAAAAGTGTTGTAAATTAGCTAGACTTCTGGCTTACGAAGACGTTTGCATGCAGGGCATTGAACTGTTGAAGTCTGTCACCGACTTTCTACTGTCTACTGTCACAGGCATCATGGTGCGCATGAATGTTCTTGCCGATGCTCTGAAAAGCATCAACAATGCAGAGAAACGAGGAAAGCGCCAGGTTCTGATCAGGCCCTGCTCCAAGGTCATTGTGCGCTTCTTGACTGTCATGATGAAGCACGGTGAGTATTTTTTTCTGCATTCTGCAGTATCCTTAGAGAACATAGGAGTACATATATGTTGCCTGCACGGACTCAGTACGTGTTTTATGATCAAGGGATAGATTCCGTTTCATTTCCCACCACCAGCCATTCACAGTAGGCATGGCCAGTCCAACTCATAGAGCATCTCAGTCCGCATAAGTCGATGTAACAGGTTGACAAGATAAAGGTTGTCTTTAATATTTTATCTCATTCTGTATTAGGTAGGTTATTTGGCTTTGTTAGCAGTGATTTTTTTTTTTCTTGTACAATTTGCTGGAAGGTTTCTAGAAAATGTTGTGGATGAATTTCCAGTTGTTGTTTTTTTCCACAGGCTACATTGGCGAGTTCGAGATAATTGATGATCACAGAGCTGGAAAAATAGTAGTGAATCTCACAGGCAGACTAAACAAGGTGTGATTTACATTGCTCCTCCGAAGCCTACGTTTACTATTATGAATTTAACCGACACATACCCATACCCAGCATGTGCACGCAATTATGAAGACTCCAGCTCAGTTACAGGATTGAGAACATCGAGATTGCATCAGGCTGTATCAGAAGTACTGAAATGCCCAGCATTTGATAAAACAAAGCACTTAATATTCTAACAGTTCAGTTCTCATTAATTCCTATGTAAGAAAGGTACACTGTTAATTCTTCATTTCTTGCCCTTTCATTTGGCAGTGTGGTGTTATTAGCCCTCGCTTTGACCTCCAGCTTAAGGATTTGGAGAAGTGGCAAAACAACCTCCTGCCTTCTCGACAGTTTGGGTGAGTTTTTGGGCTTTTCAGACAAATTTAAACTATACATCACGTGATATTCTTCAGATGAGGTTTGATAACCAGATAATAAGTATTATTTATAATAGTATAATTTTACTCACGGAAAATCATGGTTAACTGCTTCAATTCACAGTCCAATCAGGTGTAATAAGTGTCTGGTGGACTGGTGTACATTTGAGCCATTAAGGATTAGAATGGTTCATTCTGGTAACCAGGGTAAAGGGAAATGCATTGATTTTAATATCACCCTTTTTAGAGAAGTACTAGTCAGCAGCAAGTAAAGATTAATCGGATTAGAACGGTATGGAATGTGTTAAGAAAGTAAAGTTTAAAGCTATTTATCTGGGCATTAAGTATTTATTTGCTCAGAAAAAAAACACTATATAACATTAGAATAAATACAAAGAAACATTGATACAATAAAATGTAACAAGGATTTCTTGTTTTTCAAAAAGTTATTGATATCTTGTGAGATGACTAGAAAACTACAGGTTTGATTCCCAATCCTCTCCTCGAGGAACCCCATGTACTGTATTTGTTAAATTCCGCCACCGGCACACCTGGTTCTGCTGATCAGTACCTCACTAGGTTGAATCAGGTGGTGGAATTTATAAAATACATGGAATGGCCAATGGTGCATTGACGTCATTGGTTTAGAAATGGCTAAGCTAACGCAGTTTGACAGACATAAAATCATAGTTTTGCATCAGCAAGGCAATTCTCAGCAAGCAATAGCCCACCTAACGGGATGTTCATGATGTGATGTTCAAACTTTAATAAAGAAATTTCACTGCCTTGAGAGACATAAGGCACTGATGTGCCAGCGCAGCATCTGGCAGAGTCTTCTGGCACCAAAGTACACGCTTCGACCTTGAGGAGATATGTCTTCTTGAAATGATCTTCTAGTGCATGTTGCAGCTAAGAAACCAATCATGCAGAAAGGCAACAAACATTGCATTAGCCCAAAAAGTCCAAAGTTGACAAAGACGGCAGTAAGTCGTAAGAATCATTTCCGAGAAGTACATTGATGCCTGTCTTCAGCCTCCTGTGAAACAGGTGGCAGCTCTGTCATGGGCTGGGGGTACATTTCAGCCAACGGCGTAGGGGATCTGGTCAGAATCGATGGAAGTATGAATACCAAAGTGTGACTGGACAGAGAAAGGAACAAAAAGCAGCAAAAGTATAGTTATTGCAAATTCTGCAAGGAACTTGGAGAAAGTTCTTACAGGATTACTTTTTTGAATTGTGTGAAAACTGAATCGTTTCAGTTTTGTATTCTGAGGGAGGCCACACAAAATACTGACTTGCTTTAAAAGCACTAGAATTTTATTAATGTTTCATTGTCTTTAATTTACTGCTCAGAGAAGTGGCTTTAATTAGAATTTTTGCGTGGAGCAAGACTTTTGCATGCTACTGGACGTGTGTTGCAGTTCAGCTCTGAATGCTGGTAATGGATCATTGAGTTGCTTAATTTAAAAAAAAATGTGATTGCAATGTGTTGTGTGTGAGTAGTAAATTAGTTCTATCTATTAAATTATTCTATATCAATTAAATTAGTAAGTGTCTATTACTGCAACGACACATTTCTGAACACGGTGTCTGTACAAGGACCTTGATTGGTACAAAATATACATAGGGTTGTCCTGGGACCACGATTGAGTACCATTGTTATACAATCTTTACAGCCATTATTGTAATTTACTTGGAACCTATTTGTTGACATGGCACATGCTGTAGCACAAAACTAAAATTTAGCATATATCCATCAACTCTCCCATCTCTGCAGATATATCGTGTTGACGACTTCAGCTGGCATCATGGACCACGAAGAAGCCAGGCGAAAACACACTGGAGGAAAAATCCTTGGATTCTTTTTCTGAATATGAACAGCAGAATAAACCAAATTCTACTTGGAGATTTGAGTCAGTTGTTTTTTTATGTTTTATACCAGTTGGCAAGATGTGTGTAGCGACAATGACAGGGTCATTATTTTTGCAGGTTCTATCGTTATGTTCTGTCAATTGTTTTGATTTTCAGGTGCAGCTAATAAAATGTATTATGTAGTCAAATACATTGATCTTCACTGCTAACATGTTAGCTGCTTAAACCAGCCAATACACCATTTTGTTTTCTGATCGTACAGTAATCATGCCTCCTACAAAGTGGATACTGGCAGGGGGAAATCGATCTGGAATACTGATGGGTAACCATCTTAACAACAGAAAAATTGTGTCCTGTTCAAAATCCTGGTGATTGTATCGTATATTGCATGAAATAATTGTTTTATGTATGAGTATTGAATTTCAAGTTTAGTTGTGGGTGTAAAAATGAGTGCCCATCGCTTTTTCTTAACGCACTAATAGATACCGTATTTGCCAGCATCAGGTTTACTGATACTCTTTGTATTTGGTTAGCCTAAATTTGTTCATAAAGGTGTATGCCAACAATTGCGGGTAATGGTAAATTGATCCTCGAGAAAATCTTAGGTATATTTAATTAAATGTTTGATATTTTATAATAAACTTGTTTAAGTGCAAAGTAACTTAAGACACAATAATTAGTGTCTGCTTATAAAGTAATGTAGTGAGAACTGCCACACTATTTCTAAAAACTTGATAATTTTTCTGACGGTCTGCCAAAGAAAGCTACACTTTCAGCTAGAGCAAGGGGATCAAGAATTAAGCATGGCTCCTTTTAAGCTTTGCGTTATCAGCGCAAACACATTAATCCACAAATGGATTCTGCGGTTAGTTAAACGAGCAGTGAACAATGAAGTCATTTTTGCATGGATATCATGGTTACTTGTTTTGTTAGTTACATTTAAAATTAAATATGTTTGCAATTAGTAATTTGTGCCGTGCTGTAATGGTAACAGTTGCATTTCAATCCTCCATGCATCTCAAAGCATTTGCCTTGACCTCGAACTCTGAAATAACTATTTGCTTTTAGTTGGCAAGTAACGGATTGTGCTGCTTGGATGCTGATAATGTATAATTGCACTGGCAGAACACATTTTATTCAAAGGCGACAACGTTCTGTAATTTAGGTTTTTTTAGTCACGGTCGGAATGAGGTGACAGAGGGATGGGTCATGCAGGGAATTTTAAAAGCCCATTCACAATGGACTAATCCAGTTTTTTTAACGGTTGCTTTAATTTGGGTGCTTTACTTTTGGGTATTTAAGAGAATGACCATTTTAAGGTAACTTGAAGATGTTACTCAGCACAGTTGTATATAGTTGTTACTATTGTTGAAAATACTATACTCTAGAGGTGCATCTCTAATTGTAAGTTTCTCTTTATGATCCAGAGTGAAGGAAGAAGATTTGATACCATGAAAAATATTATCTCAGGTTGAAGTCCAGGAAAATTGTCAGTAGCAGCCACGGGTGAATAGTGCCACGGGTTTAGTAATGCCCATGGCTGTAATACAATGCCACAAAGTCATAGAAGTACTCCTTGAAATATGGATATAAATTCCTATCCAAGCTGGGATATCCACTCACATTATACTGGCAGTATTTTAATGCAGAGGTTCTCAGTTCTGGTCCTTAAGCCCCCTGTGTATGCGGGTTTTTGTACCAAGCATGCCCTTCTCAGTCAAGATTGGTTGAGATGTTATTTAAAGCTGAGGCCTGGATATGGCATGTTTTGGGTAGCGACTACAACCGTTTGAACCAAAATTGTTGTTGGATATGAGCATCTGTCGATGAAAAGATCATTTCAGTTTTAAAAGTCATCCTTAAATTGGTAATTTAAGTCATACCAGATTGATTTGTTGTTTATATTAAAAGTATACTCAATTGAACAGGTAATTATCCCCTGTTAATTTATGGGGATGCATTTTTCAGGTTCTCAATACACATGAACAAAAAAATTCTCTGAGAGTACAGAAGTTCCATTTTTCTTTCTGTTTACTTGCCTTTAACGACATGTATGTCACCCAAAGCAGACGGAGAACACTTTTCAATAGCACACTCAAACCTAATTCAAAAGGAGGTTGTGACAGAAAAAGAGCATACAAAGCACAGGTTGAAAAACCATCTAGTACATTTAGTACATCACCGAGGTTCATTCATATTGTTAGTTTTAAAAAAAACAAAGCTTCCACAAAAACTATTACTTTAATGGAAGTGCAACGACAGATTCAGATGTGTCTGAATATTCCTGGGTATCCGGTGATACTGAATACATGCAATGTGAAAAGGGTTTCTTCTCAGTACCCTTCTGATGATAGACATTGGAACATGATTAAAAATGTGCCTGAATATACATCTGGAAGATGCTGCTTTTAGGGGCATTTTACTCCCATTTACCTGAAATGTGCCCATTGTGAAATTTGTGAAAAAACCAGCGTATCTTATGAATATACAGTAATATCAAATGTTAAGACCATTTTTCATCAAGGTTTCATCAGGCGTTTTTTACTCGTGAACGTTGTGTCGTAAGGGCAGCGGTTGCCTCATGTTATGACAGCGTGCAGTTACAGCGACTTATTTTTTCTACGGTTCTCTTACAGTGCGCTAAAAGTTCTCTGTTGTAAAGGTGTTGATTGGTAATATGATCCATGGGGATGTTAGGAGGAATTTGTTAATACAAAGAGAGCCATCTTATAAGCAGGCTGTACCTTGGCCTCGTTAATAAAATAACGTATATGCTATGGTGTTAAATCATAGTTAAATCAATTGTTAAATCAAATGAGCAGCTGAGCTCAGTTTATACACTTTTTAATATTGAAATCTAGTCTGTATATTTTGTGAATGAGTGTATATATTTTTATATGACCTGATTTTATTGTAAGCTTGTATTGTAAAATGTTTTATGTTTCTACACAATTTTGTGTTTTTGTGTGGAAACTACAGTTGAAAACGAGCCTCTGGCTAAAATCGGGTCCAGTCTATCATATGATAGATGTTGATAGATGTAATTGTATACTCTTCACCAAAAAATATCTGAAGAGAGATAAAATGATCTCTTCACAGGGGAGCCTTTACTGAGGTTGGTAATGTTGTGTTCTTCTAATGTACCCATTAGAGTCCTTAAAAATGATTTAATGAAAAATTAAATGGTCGAAACATGCAATTCCAGAACGATACCCTGTAGAACCCCTGCCGGGAGTTTCACACGGCACAAAGGCTGGTATTTACAATTGCAAAATCTTGTATCCCTGTTTCCCAAGGTCAAGAGGTCAGTATTATAGAGTTATTAAACAACAAATCCAATTATACCCTGAGATTTCTGCGGTGAAGGATCACCCTGGTAAATGTGTAGTGACTGTAGTCTCTAACAAAACTTAGATCAGAATTAATTAAAGCAGTAATTATCCATCACTCTCCTACCATGCTTTTATCAGGTACAGACCTCAGGGGTAATGGATAGGAGTCCTGAAGGACACTGGATGGGATTAATTATATAAGCTGCCAAAAAGCTGTAGGCTATCAAACAATTATGCGTTAAATCAGAATTGATTTCAACAGAACAAAGCTGACAGATGCTCATTTCAAGATTGATCTAGTTTAGATTTTTCAGGCGGAATCAGGTTTTGCCTCACTGTATGGATCTTCATTGTAGTTAGCATCGATGGTGATTTGAAAGAATATTACTATAACAAGTGATGGGTCATGGTGTCTGGACTTTTTGTGTTTTTGAGTTTCTCAGCAGTTACTGTGCGGTCCACCGACAAGCTTCCTGGCTTGGATCAAAATGTGAATGCTGTTCCCATTAGCTAACGAGCAAGAATAGGATATTTAAATAACTTGGAAGTATTACCACCATATCCCACACAGGTATCACAATTGTACCATTCGCGGCAAAATGATTACGTGCTGTAAAGATTGCAACACAGAGGTTGATTTTTGTGGTTAGCAGAATCCCTTAATGCAGATGCTCTTGTATTTTGAGAGACACACATGAAGGTGAGATGTGGTGCTGTGGTTCTCTGCATGCTGGGCAA
>JAOVYW010000074.1:7720196-7735920 GCA_025775045.1 Hiodon tergisus | reverse complement strand
AATAATAATAATAATAATAATGTGATTTGGTACATATAAATAATAAATTTCACCAATGTGTGTGGTTTTCAATATACGTTATACGCAAAAGTTATATGTAGAAATATCGACGCTTCATTAGAACCTGTGGAGGCTTGCAAATATAGCTATCATATTTCACTGCGTTAAAATCAGATGTATATTGTACTGCCACTTAGTGTTCACCATTACCGTGTTTTCCAATTGGCAGAAAACAAAACACTAACAGAAATGTACAGGAAATAGAAGGAAATTGGAGGAAAAGCAATTGTAAAATAATCAAAAGGAAGAGAAAACTGATAGGAAACATACCAATTAAATTCTAAAAATGACGCGACAAAATAAGAAAGTAGAGGAACATAATAGAAAAACCACTTAATTCATCCCCACTGTTTCCATGACAGCCAATAAAATGACGCTAGTTCAAAGCAATGAGACAAAAATGAGGAATAAAAGAAAAACAAAACGAAAATGCAATCTTGAAAAAAACAGATTAATATTCATATATATGAACTGGCAGGATGGAGGTGTCTGAGCAGGCAGATGGTGGCATTTCATAGTCTAATTTCATGAAACAGATCCATCCATTTTTTGTGGGGTTCACGTTTTCCATCACTCACTGAAGCATTTTCAACTGAGTAGAGGATTCCTCCGAACTGTCTTTTGGAGACCAGAACGATTAAATGTTGCCTGCCAATTGAGTCAGATCCTCTGGTCAGGCTGCTTTTAAAAGTACCAAGAAAAACCCTTTTAAACCTAATCAGCCCGTTTTTAATGTCACTTCAGCCATGATCACTGTGGAACTGTCTGAGTTAAACACCACCTTTGTCTAAACCTTTCTCCTATCCGTTTAACCACTGAACAAGGTTCTCAGAAATCCTCTGTAACTCCAGTCTTTACCTTGGATCAATTTAACTTTATTTGCTTTTTTACGTAATTTGTCACACATCGATTTCCTTTTCCTGAGAAAATAAAAAAAAAACAGAAAACCCAGTGTCAAATGGGAAAAACTTGATTATTACCTGACTCCAGAGGCCGTTGAGAGAACTCCTGGAAAATAGTAGAGACATATAGAATAAAACTGAATTACAAAGTAATCAGTGAGGATCTGAGCAGCTTCAGCCCTGTGTGGAAGGTGGGGGGAAGGCAAACCATGCACTACAAGTGGTTCGTTCTTGATTCGTGGTTCTTGCTGCCAGGACTGCGCTAGAGATGACACTCCAGACTCTTTGGATTGACCACAGCTGGATTGGATTGACTCTCCCAGTAATTCAAGAAAAAGCTACATATGGTTAGAAGCTGATAAGCAAGGGGAGGGAGAGTATATGAATTCAGTGTTTAATGTCATGCAATTTTATGTAGCCTAAACAATTACTATGGCAGCAAACAAAACTGACGGATGCAGTATTCAAATTATCCAGAGAACTATATGACTCTGGGATTGAAGGAGAAAAGATCTATTTCACGGTTTCAGCCTCAATCTCACAGTCTCACGCTTACCCAGAAAAACTCAAGTCACATAACTGATCAAAAGACGTTATCTTTCTTTATCCTCATGAGTCTGTGCTGTTATTTGTGTTGAACTTAGTTCTGGTCTTTTTGTTGCGGAGTTCATAATGGCGGCTGTTTTGGTCCATGCCCCCATTGGTGGTTAAATTGGTGCTTATGATCTTTCTTTCTTATTGGCATTTGAAATACAAGGTGGAAAAGAAAAGGTAGCAGGGTGCAGAATTATTTCACAACGCTGGAAGAAGGCACAGAAGTCAAATACAATCTGTGCAAAAAAGGTCAGTCAGGTCCAAGTGTCAATATTATCAGCGGGATAAATTGGTATTTGACCCAAAAATCTGGTATCGGTCAGGCTCTACTTTTGAGTCTGCTCAGTCCCAAAGAGCTAGAAGAACTATTCCACATTGAGGGCTTCGGTACATCTCCACAAATATCCTTCTGTCATCAATCTCTGCCAACTTGTTCAGTTAGCTTCTGCTCTGGCCCCTAAAATGATATAGCTCATGGTGCCCTTAACTGTCACCGTCAAACACAGGAGTCTGTGACTGCCTGAGGAGTGGACTTTTCCTTAATAGAGTTGTGCAACAGGGCACAGCGAGCATCATTCCACAACAACAAGGGCCATTCTGGGACATTAACTTCCAGTGTGGCTATGTTTGTGAAGGGCAAAATTTGAGAGTTAATGCAAGGGGTAAGAAGAACTATCTGATGGCAAAAGTGTACTTTAGTCTCCCTTTGACCTTTAAGATATCGCATTTGGTACACTCAGTAAGCAACACAATTTGTCAGTTTTGATAGGGTACCACATATACACAAAAACAAGCTGATTATAAAGGCATAAAAAGCAACCATTTAGAAATAGAAAGAAGACAATATAACTGAAGTTAATCATTCACAGCATAGATCAATGTGGTTAGAAGTGCACTGTTAACCTTTCAATTTGATGCGATTAAAGTGCCAATTTCCACCTAGAGGCTTCCCAAACTAGACCCAGTTCTCCTCTTATTTACAGTGTGCATTCAGGCAGACTGAACTCTGACCCTCATCAGCCTCTCTCTGAATGAGCAGTGGCCCCAGTCAGACAGTTTGGCTCTCGGCCTCAGCTCTGACACCTGCCCACTGGGTCCACTATTGGTTCCACTTTCTCTCTGGAGTCAACGGCTAGGCTGATGCGCGTTCTATACATGGCATGCATGTTTGCTAATGGGCTGGGAAGGATTGAAGCGATTTTTGAACGGGGCATGGAAGTTGGTGCCAGACGTGCCGGATTGAATATCTCCAAAACAGCAACCCTTTTGGGGTTTTCACACACAGCCGTGTTACCAGTATGTCATTAGTAGTCCACCACCCATGCACGGCAGACCTGTGGTCGGAAACAGCTCATTGGAGACAGAGGATGATTTAACTTGTGCAGAGGAACAGACACAGTCTACAGTCAGTCAGGTAACAGCTGAGTACAACAGCGTTGTACAAAATGGCATATTGTGACGCACATGTCATGGATGCAAGCAAGCAACTTAGCCAAATGCCACTCCTGTCAGCGAAGAACATGGGACTGTGGTTGCAGTGGGCTAAGTTGTTGTTTTAGTGGCACACATTATTACAAGTGGAGCAAAGTTTGAATGCCTAAGGATATCAGAAAATTGTTGCCGGTCAGGTGTACCATTCAGGGCAGCACAGTATCCATTCCGTTCATCTAACAGGATAATGTAACATGACAAGACAAAGGTTAGGATTGTCCAGGAACGGTTTCGTGGGATGAGACAGAACAATCTATACCGCCAAATACAGAGTTCTTGAGATCTGTCCTTTAGCTGTTCATCGTGATGTTGTGAACACATTGCCTCTTAAAAGGAATGAACAGCTGTGATTGGTCCTTGCCACACCAATATGTTGTTTACTTGTTTAATGCAACCCTTTTAACAGTTGTGTTTCAAGGTTTCTATCCACCCAGACTCACCTAGGCTGGTCTCTGAACACAAACCAAAATTCATAGCTGCATTTCCCTGTTACATTCTTTTTGAGTTTGTATTTGTGATTTTGTTTTTATGAACCCTGGCCTGGTAATAAAAAAATAGTGTCTGCCAGTGTCCAGCTTACCAGCTTACCATAAATCCCATTCAACAATCAGTTTAAAAAGTAGTTAAATGCTGTCTCCTGCCAAACTCATTGAGAAAACTAGATTGAATGAGTATTTTCAATGGGTGTATCACATGTAAAATATCTGAAAGCAAATAAACAGAAGATTGCTAATAAAAGTTTGTACCATAAAATGTATTCCTGCATTGAAATAATATGTGTCGCTAGCATCAATCATTCTGACATGACAAGAAAGACTGTTCAGCAGTATTAATAGTACAAAGAAGAACCAAGGGGGAAACGTAATTTGTAAAATGTTCTTTCTGACATAAATAAATGTGCTTAAAAGAGCATGAATTTGCCAAACTGACACATTTGATTGTAACCCTGCCCATATATAAATATGGTTGAGTTCTCAATTATCACATTAAGCCTTTATAATGTGATTTCGCTGAAATGGTAAATCTGCATGCATAATAAACATGTCGACTTTTACAGTGAGTAGCAATATTATGAGATTAAATAAAAAGATAACCGAAGTTCTCTAACCTGTTCATAATAAATGTTTAATTTGTTATGAATCAGACAGCCCAGAGTAGTTTATGTCACATTTCCCGTTCTGCTGTTTACCAAAACTAGGAGCATTGATTGCCATAATGTAGGTTTATATTTTTTTCTGAAATCTTGGGCATTCTTAACATATACATTTAATATGATTAAATTTAATCAAACGATACTTGATTAAACATATGTATATTATTACTGCACTGCAGAAATGCACCAGACACACATTATGTTAATTTATGCACATTTACCATCAACAGCAAGATACCACAGAATCTCTCTACTAAAAACCTACAAAAAGAAAAAAAAATGGATAAGACAAGGTGGCCTACACCAACACCAGCAAAAGGCCAGAAACGTTTAACTTTTGTCTTACTATAGCAGGTAAAGCTAGAACATCTGGTACTCTGCCATGTGTGAAGGTCATGTGCTCTATGGTAGACAGGGGTCATGATCTCAGCTATATTCGATTCCGCAGTCTGAAAATGCAGTTACTGATATGGCTTCGGACAAAAAAAGAAGAGAAATAGAAACGAACTGCTGATTACTTAAGGGACCTGAAGCCGTATGGCTCTAACGGTATTGGCTATGGGTGTTGGACCTGAGTCTTTTCCTGTTCTCAATGCAACTTCAGGTTACTTGCGTAACCAATTTCCATAGTCAAAAGGACTCCAGTGTGAGCCTGCCGAGACTTCAAGGCTAAAGTATAAAATTTCTGGATCTCATACCACTCTGACTTAAATGCAAGGGCACAAGAATCACAGGAGACCATGCAGTTGCTGAGGTTAAAGGTGCCTCTTTAACAGACGGAAAACTGCAAGCTGATGCCAGTTACTTTTACAACAATTATACCAGTGATACTATATCCAATAACCTTTCTGCTGAAGTACTTGAACCCGTAACTGAAAGGTATCTGGTTCTAAGTTCCTATCCTGAATTGTTTTAGTGAATATATAATTATAAGTAGATTTATGTAAATATTATAAACCGCATAAATTTAATTAAAAGTGTCTGCTTAGCAACTGATAATGAGTCTTTGACTTAAATTGAGCTCAGACGAAATTCTACAAGGGAATTATCATAACCTAAAACTGAAACAAAATCTGACAAAATCGATAAAAAAAGCAATGCCTTTATTCAAATTAAAATTAAAATTAAAGATCTATGCAAAACAAAAAATAAACTGAAACTATTTAATTTTTATATCATTCGAAATCCATTTTTTCAGTAAATCTATTTGTTAATTTATTTGTAATTTGAAGGTAAATATTTATTCGATATTCAACAGACTGCAAGCCTCTACCAAAAAACATTGGTGCAACCAATTTTCTTGCCAAACAACATAAATACAGCCTATTGGTGTTCAAAAAGATTGGTTCACATTATTTTTATTCACCTGTCACTGTAAGGTCCCACATGGGTAGTGGCAGTGCATTAAAACCAACAATACTACCACCAAGACTAAGGAGCTTACAAAATAAATCAGGATAAATTTGTGAAAAGGCACAGGAGAGGATCAGACTGATATTTCGAAAGAATGAAATACCCTTTGGCCCAAGTCAAGTCCATCAGTCCCATCATAAAGAAGTGAAAGGTTTACAGCACCACCCAGAATCGAATTTGTTAACCTTTTCCTATGTGGAAATATGCAGTATAATAGTTAACCCTCATAATATCCACACCCAGTACCATGCCTGGGGATACCTTTCCCTGGGGTGCTCAGACACAGGAAGACAGGGTTTTTGGAGACTAAAAACTCCTTTTCAGGGAAAACGCTCTTACAAACAGAACCTGCCACCTACCATCAGTGCAACCACACTGACGTGTGCAATGAGGTCCTGGCTCTGGATGTGACCTCACCGTCTGGCTGTCCATCATTGAGGATGGGGCTTGAAGGTGTGGCTCCAGGCTGTATGCAAGCACAGTTATACCAGAGCAGCAGGTAGGAAACGTTTTTTTTGTTTTGTTTTTGTTTTTTAAACAGCAGTGCACAGACATCAATTACACAAAACACACAGGTCAAGGGAATATGTCCTTGACCCCTAATCAATTTGTCAACTCTGTTCGAGAACTTCTCCAACTTGTTTGGCTGCTGTTTTTGTTCTCTTTGTTATTCTGAAATTCACCAATGTTTCGCTCACTGCAAACATTCAAGCTCTCCCGTTCATCTGCTGAGGTAAGTGGTTTTAAGTTTGTCATGTTTTAGTTGCTCACAAATTTAACATTGAAATTGATTACTAATCTTTGACTTGTAGCTAATCTGGGACAATCTAATGGCATTATACAAAGGCCCGTAAAAGGACCTTTTTGCGCACCTGAATGTGGTTGACTTCTGATTTTCAGAAAAATGTAAGGTTGTTCAAATGTCTACACAGGAGTTAATAAAGATTACCTTTCTTCCCTTCTATAGTATTGTGGGGAAAAAATAACTTCACCTCACTCTTGAGACAATAGGAAAAAAGTACATACTGGGAATAGAATGGAGTTTTAATTAAGATCAAGAACCTCCACTCATATTTTATTATACTTCTGACTTTTTGTGTCTAAGGTAAGCTCTTGACAGGGTGTGACAAATCATGGTGCTTGATCACAGAAAATGCCATGGAAGGGCAGGGAAACAGCGAGGTGACGATTCAGTCAAAAGAAGCACGTTGTAGCAGATCCTCCTTTGTCCGTATGCCTACTCGTCTGGCCAGACTGCCTTTTATGCTCTGATTACCTACAGCTGGCTGAGCAGGGAAGTGGAGCCAGGTGTGTGTGGGCAATAAGAGGAAGGTAGTGTCCACGGTTCTGCAGCCCTGGCAGGTTACTGTCCCAGGGCCGCTGTCCAGGGTGCTGCACCGAATGCCTTTTGGAGATTTTCTTTTTCCAGGTTGACTTCGGCCCCTCGTGGCTTCACACAGGGGCTTTTAAACTTGGGGAAAGAAGATCAGTCCCATAACATGGAAGCATGCATTTCAACACGTGTCCTAGAATTTTACACCACTGGGCTGTTGTTGTGTTCCTAGCTTAAGGTGCAGGTTGCGCTATAGATGATGCAAGTGGGCCCATGCAATAGTAAATGAGGATATCCTAGATTGGTGATATAGCTTAATCACTGACCTCAAAGCTAAGACCCTGGGGAATGAAACCTGAATACATACCGATTTCCTCTTTGGGTTAGACGTGAGTCAGTAAGCTAAAAGAACAGCTGGCTATTTTATTGCAGCATTAAAATATAGATATGTCTAACTTGTTTGTCAAGGAACATTAACTCAATATATTGGCTTTTTAATTAACCATAAAACAATGGCAAACCCAGATTCAACCATTTTTTACTTGCTTGTAGCTTGATGAAGGTGGATATAATTACTTCCAGCACCTTTGATTGATAATATCCTTTTTTGTATGTCTTCCCAGCATCGCCCTAGAACACACTGACTGACTGTTTAGTCAGGAGCGGGTTAACTCGACCATTACTCGTTCATCTTAATCCAAAGCCATCTGTTCTCTTTTCATCCTTTACATCAGCACACATCCCTCCTAATCCATGATTTCCAAATATTTCCTCATCATCCACATGCCGGTAAACAGTTCACCGCAATTAAATGAATCACATCAACCAACTTGATTCATTCATTGTTTGGGGGTATATATTTAATTGGAATTGAACTCCCAGATGCTTTCCATCAATGTTCCAGCTAAATTTGTACCTGACAAACATTCAAACTTAATCTTTAAGATGAACTTATTTGGGTATGTGATTTATTTTAGCAAATCAGTAAGTCAATGACAACAGTAGCACCAAGTAACAATACGGCAGTTGTGAAAATTATTATGCTGGCTAACAATAAAAGCAGGAAGAATTCGTTTCTATACGAAATCCAGACCTTGCTTCTGTTATCAGAAACAGGACAATACAGGTTAACAGAGTGCGTGGCTCCTTAAACTAACTTGCACACAAAACATTTAAGCACACTCAGTACTTAAAACACAGATAATTATGAGGGCTGCTCAGATTATGTGAGGTTATCCTGGGGCTGGAATACTGCAGTCACCAGGTTTGGGGACGTCATGTTCCGCTGCGGAGAAAAACCAAACAGCAGGATTTCCTTTCCTTCTGAAAAAACGTGCTGTTCACTAGCTTCAGTCCAGGGATTTCTTGAACCCGTCGACCAGGATTTGGTCCTGTGGCTCCCGCCAGAGGGAAGAATTCATCCAACACATCTAGGATTAATAAAAAGGTTTCCTCGCTTCAGAGAAAGCCGCACTCGGAAAGTCCTTTCTTTCCAGAGTAGAACATTGTTGGACCATCTTGGACCACAGGACCATGTGGTCCAAGTCTGGTTTACATCACCCCCACTCTGGAAGTTTAAGATAGCCTTTATGAACATAGGCTTACAATTGTATAGGATCCGTGTTACTGATTATTCCAAGTCCCACCTCACGTGCCCTGATCAACGGCCTTTCACGTGGCACTTTCAGTGCTGAAAGTTCCTGTCTCTCCTTAGGGCCCCGAAGGGGGTTGCCTCTTCTTTGCTTTCAAGCAACAATGCGGAAAGCGATAACCTCTTGGTTCTGGTGGGTTTTTTCATCTTTGCATTGCTTCGTTTTCTGACCTCTCTCTCTCCGCAATGTCAGGTGCCCACAGGGAGAAAAAAATTGGCCTTAAACAGACAAGCTGTCCCACTTGTTAATTTCCAACAGGTGCTTGTGGGTGTGTCCCTGTTAGCCCTTGCATACCCAAACCGCCATTATGCTTCAAAAGTCTTCATGTAGTCTAATTACACACATTAATCATCATGACTACAAACTAATGTGGAACTAAAATGTATGCAATTGTTGTCTCACCTCTTCCAAAATCCTCTAGATTGTTAACCAGAACAGTAGAGAATTGCAGCCCCTGCTGTGTCATCAATGGATGGATCAGGCATGACAAACAATCAAAACCAAAGTGTATGTTTTCTCGAAATAATACAGTTGTATATAAAGGTCAGCTCCATAATATTGAATTGTCCAAACTTGCATTTACACACAATTTAAAATGGAAGAAAATACATGCACTGCAGCAGGACATTGAAACTGCAATTCTCATTCCTCTCAGCACTCACCTATGACCTTTCTCGGTTAGATTGAAATGTAAACTGAAGTCTCAACAAAGGCCAGGGAATTCAGATCTGTCAGTATACAGCCATGTTTATTGTAAAGATACAAAAGCTGAGTTATTTTAATGGTGAGCCGAAGCTCTTTTATAGTTTTATTTAACGAATAATCAAAATCACTACAAAGCACAGTATGTTTAACACTCTATTTAACAGCTACACTGAACCATTTCCTATCTCTCAATGTTAAAGTGGCACATGTGGCCTTCTTTCTTGACTCACCAATCTTTTTTTTCTCTTTTTTTAATGGCAGTTCCCTGTCAAACATCCCAGCCAAAATTTCTATGACAAGATTATTGTGGGACTGAGCCTCTCTCATCTGTCGCTGCTCTCAGCACCATTAATAATGCACACACCTGATTGAGTCCCCATTCCAGTTTCCAAAGATAACCGTCCTGCAATGATCACCTTTACGCCTCAAGTGAAGCGGCCATTGTGTTGAACTGTGAGTAATAGTTATCTAGTAGGGAAGTAAGGGTCAAAACAATAAAGGGGGAAGTTCTGGAAATTCTGTGCCCATTCTTTCTCGTTTTCAGCTTTGATCATCATTCACCAGATGCATGCACTATCCAAGTGTGACGATGTTTACTAAGTGGCTCGGTCAGCAAAGTGCTTGCTAGAGGACAGGCTGGGCCCTAGGAGCTTGGCCATAGTTGGTTCAAATCCAACTCATGTACTTTGCCGATTGACAGAGCACATGTAGGGTGGGTTAAATCGGCAGGGCTTCTCTCAGTTCAACTCAAATGAGCATGTCTTACCGGCTTCTTGGACACCTGCAGGCTTTCAGTACTGTCTAGGGGGACATGTCATTCAGCTCTTAACCTCTTGCGTGGGCTGTGTAGCCTGCAGTGTGGAAAAGAGATAGGTGGGTTGGAGAGCTCAGCAAAGAACTGAGATGCATTAGCACAGTGGTGGGGGAAGGGATAAAATGACTAAGACATGTATTACAGTTGATGCTTCAGTGGCTCAAAGTCAGATAATTTGCTTTTTCACTTAACTGCCTGCTTGGAGTATTGTTGCATCTGATCCTGTTTTCAGTCACCAATACTATCTCTAATTTCTTCATTTTTTCTCAAAGAAGCTAGTACAGACAATCTTCTGTATTTTCTCAACTGGGCCTTAATTAGTTATTTAGTTATTTTGTACATAAAAAGTCAGTTTTGTTTTTCATCCAATCAGGCTGTTTTTTCCCCTGTATTTAAAATAACCTCCGCTCTATAAATCCACGGCAATTCCTAACAGATACATAGCCCCGTATGATACTCTATTTTAAAAATTAAAATAATTCTTGTTGCTGAGATTCATAGTACAGAGCTCAGATGGGACATGGTACATTAAGATTTGCTGTGGTTTAACACTGAAGTTATCGGTATTAACATATAGGTGTAGCCAAACAAACTTTCTTGCAAGTATTTGGTAGCTTAGTTTTATTCAAGGCATTAAAATCCTACATTTTTATGAATATATAGTACTGTCCAAAAGTCTTAGGCACCCTAGCTTAAAGTTTATTTTTTGTCTTCTGCATTAGTGGGTCAGGAGAATTTTTTTTTTAGATGTACAAACATTCATTTTCTGAAAGACAAACAAGGAATTCTGCCACAAATAGTATGGTCTCCACAGAGTCCTGATCTCAACATCATCGAGGCTGTCTGTGATTACCAGACAGCCAAAGTCTGTAGAAGTACTGCGGCAAGTTCTCCAAGATGCTCGGAAACAATCTATCTGCCGGTTATATAATAAAACTGTACAACAGTGAACCTAACTGAATTGATCCAAATTTAAAGGCAAAAGGTGATCACAACAAATATTCCCTCCCATTTTTTTTTTGTCGGTTTAAATTATTTTTTTAAAATTCCTTTTTAAGTATTTATTTTATATTTAGAAACTTTGCATTTAATTATTTTTGAAAGCATCTTCACTTTACAGAACTTTTATTTTACATGTGCCATGTGCCTTTTGCACAGTACTGTAACTGTATCTTTAAAAGTGGAGGAATAGAAAAGAGGGATCTCCAGTAGAGTGTCTTATGGGGCTTTCTCTCAGTCAAAAGACATTGGGCATGACAAAAATAATGGATGGGAATGCTCTGCACTGATCAGTTTTGCACTTGTCTGTCTGCTCTTGCAATACTCCCACACTTAGGGGTTGGCAGATGTAATTGAACACACTTCACTTATAAAGCTCTCACATTTGAAAACGGTTTCTTTTACAGATACATTTTTTTACTTGAAACTTCACACTTTGGTCATTTAAATGTGATATCCGCTCCATAGGCTCCACACTGAGTCTGAATTCGTTCATTTTGGAAAATCATGTTCCTTTCCCCCGGACCTCAAGAAAAAAACTGATGATTGCCCAAGCGTGCAGAGGATAGTAGAGTGCAAAAAAAAATAGATCTGCCTCAGTCTCAATCTTATACTTTCTCTCTCTAGGTACTAGACTTTTTGCAACCAGATGAATGCTGGTTCGAATCCAATGAGAGAGCACCGCTGTATTACTCTTGACTGAGGTATTTAACACGATTTGCTTCAATTAATATCCAGCTGTGCGCAAATGGGGAGCGTGTGAAACTGCACTATATATCAGCATCTTCTGAGCAACCACATAATAATAATTAGAATTACTCAAGCGTAATTCCCATTAGTGAGGGGATGCAAATTCTTTGCACAGACAAGTGGAGAAAGCAACACATACGCACAAAGGCATGGCTATAAACCAATTGAACCAAAAATGAAACGCAGCCATGCATCGGCACAGGAGAGCCCTCCAACACCACAGCAAGCAAAAAGCTCCAGTGGAAAACCAGTGGTTTTAATCATGTGGGGGCCACCTTGACACTACATAACTCACTGACAAACCTTGAAGCTACATATGATTAATAATATAAATGTACAAAACTGGGGAAAGTGCACAGGGATGATTAAAGTTAACAGTTTTGACACAGGTACATTTAGACTTGGAGCCCCGGTCATTTGACAGGAAGTCGGGGTTTCATTAGGAAGTCTTTGTTTCAATTTCAAATCTTTTCTTTTTTTGCCAGTCAGGTTGGGTCATTTATGGGGGCGTTCATTTGTATGACTTTGGTATTTAAGTTGGTGTTTTTTCCTTGCGTTTATGCATTTAGGAGTGTGACAAAAGGTTTGTTTTTGTGTTGTGTGATTCGTTTGTTTGTTGTGTTGTGATGAAGACTGGGGCAGAATTCTGTGTGGGGAAGCAGGGATCATGGTACAATGGAGAATTCGATGCAAGGATCTCAGTCGAATCACCACTATTTATTTTCCATTTGGTGTCACGCATGTCCACTACTCCTTCTTCAGCCTCCCTAGAAGGAGAGGGAGGAGTAACTGATCCATTATAACGGGGCCTCGTATGGAAAACTTTGAAGTAAGAGTGGCTATTTGAGAGTGCAGTATAATTCTGAATGAGACTTTGCGAAAGCTATTTGTGTGTTATTAAACTTGGCCCTAGCGTGTCCAGGGGGGCACTGTTGCAAAAGGGACTTCCCCCTTTTGCATGGGGAAATGGGGAAGAAAGTTTGGGAAATATACTTTCTTTGCTACTTTTCTGGTGTCCTGCTTTGGTTGGATGGGTGTATTATGAACCATGGTGAGGGTGGTCGTGGGACGGGACACAGCTTATGACCCTAAAACGCTTGTGCAGCATCCAGTGCTGTAGTAATGGGCTATTGTGGGAAGAAAATTAATTTCATGGCTACTTATGAACTGACCGCACTGTTTTTATTATAAGGCGTCTTGCTGGCTAGAAATGTAATTTGAATCATTTCTACATAATCATTTTGTAATATGTAAAAAATAAAAATGAAATGGATAAGAATGCCATTGTCCGCCCAATGCGTTAGGTTGAAGTCTGTTTTCCAATATGAAGTTTGTATTTTGTTAATAGTAATAGCATGTTGTTTAGGAGGAGTTGCAAGTATAAGCATCAGAAGATGGGATCAGTCAGGCTGATAGTGTGATTTATAGCCCCACTGAGCATTTACTTCAAAACAAGGTGGTGAGGAAAAGCGATTAAGTCAAACCACTGCTTTTCCGTCGGTGCACATCCTTACACGCCGTGCACACTGTACCAATTCCACCTCCAGCCAATAAGTTAGATATAACCGAGACGTTTTCAATTTCGGCCGGAATTCGAAACAAAAACAAAGATTAAAAAAGAAACGCGGTGTCAATTGTATCATCGACGGAATCCTAACAGAGATGGATAGCTTGGGGATGCTGGTGGAGGGAGTTGGAGAGAGAGTGCGAGACAATACAGAGGGAGTCCTCCTGAACACTGCAGGCACTGACTGAGAGCCACACCATCTGGGCTGCCATGTGTATTGTCGTGGCAGCAGGCAGTGCGCTATGATTTATTATCCTGTTGCAGCCTTTTCTGCATATCCATGACATATCCATCCTACGCTAATGACCTCGCGTCCTCAAATTAGCAGCCCGAGCACACCATCCATGCCCCAAGGCTAATCTCAGAGGAATGTGCCACCGTGCCTGCCACCCTCCCCAGAAATCCACAGGGCACGGGGCTCAGCAGCTAATGGCAGGATAATTATTGAACACGTGCCTCTGACCTACACAATCTCAGAAATTTGGTGACAAACGACCCCATGACTGTGTATTGCTCTGAGCTGCATCTCACTGGAAAAGCAACAGTGATTCAGAGACAAACCGGAATCTTCTATTCCTGGGGTGGCTAAGCCCAGAACAGAGACAACAGAGTCTGTTGGTGTTCATTCTTGTTTACCTCCTAGCTTGGAGTCCCAGGTGTAAACTAGACCAATAGTCCAACAAGGACACGTTCTGGCTCCATTCACACAGTTGTATCAACTTTTACTTAAACTTTTTTACAGCTTTACCATTTTGCTGGATTTATGGGGGTAAATTTTCAAACTAATGAGTTTAACTACATTTAAAATGTCAGTTATTAAGCAGATGCTGTTTTCCAGAGAGATGAACAAAAGTATCAGTTCCATTGCAGAGATATTCCTAAACTGCTATTATTAGTACCTAAAGCACTTCAGGAATCTACTTTAATATAGGCAGTGATTGTCAATGCACTTACACTTCTAAAATGAGCAACGTAGAGGCCAAAAGTTAAACTTGCTGCCCCCGGGGTGTAAATTACGTCTATCAAACAAAGATAGTTGACTGTAAATGTGATAGATAGATTATTATTTTTTTGTGTTTTAAATGTAGTTATTATTTCCATTTCAATTTCAATTCCACATTCTAGTAAGTTTCAGACCACGGTTGTTTAGTTTAGTTAAAATTTTTTTATTTATTAACTAGTTTTAGATTTTTTGTGTATTTATTTTTTATTTTCATTAGGTTTTAGTTTAACTGGAGGACTAAAGGCATGTGTAGCACCAACAGTTGTTTATGTGGAATTTTTAATGAATCTCTAAAAAAGGTATCTAGGCCCACTGCACCCACTTTTATGAACTCTATTAAGGGTTTGGTCAGCACTTCAATACACAATTTAAAACATTTAATCGGTAATATCTTGGCCTATTGTTGAGAACATTTAGCTTCTACTAACATCGTAAATCCCTAACCTGACAAAAATATTATACACATCTTAGGTAGTTTTTAAGTTACCCAGCTAAGTATGAGCTAATTATATAACTGGTTGCTATGATAGGATTAACTGTGGGTAATATAGCTAGCTACTTATATCTATAAGTATATAAGCTATAATATATCAGCTAGTTCAGAAGTCTTTAAATAAATCAGTAAATCATTAACAGAATATATAATACCTGTTTCAAAGTAAATTTAGATGCCTGGCTAAACTTCAGTTGCTTTAAACAGTTTCTTAAACATTGAATTCCGGTGTTTCATTCAGTCCCATTGCCACAGGTGAATAAAATCAAGCACCTTGCCATGCAGTCTGCCTTTACAAACAGTTGTGAAAGAATGGGTCGTTCTAAAGAGCTCACTGAATTTGAGCGTGGTACTGTAATAGGATGCCACCGTTGCAACAAGTCAGTTTGTGAAATTTCTAGATATTCCATGATCAACTGTAAGTGGTATTATTGCAAAGCGGGAGTGTTTAGGAACCACAGCGACTTAGCCACGAAGTGGCAGACCACGTAAAGTTATAGAACGGGGTCGCCGAGTGCTGAGGCACATAGTGTATAAAATTAGCCAACACTCTGCTGACTCAATAACTACAGAGTTCCAAACCTCCTCTGGCATTAACATCAGCACAAAAACTGTGCATTGGGAGCTTCATGGCATGCGTTTCCATGGTCGAGCAGCTGTATGCTAGCCTTACATCACCAAACACATTGCCAAGCGTCGGATGGAGTGGTGTAAAGCATGCCGCCACAGGACTCTGGAGCAGTGGAAACGTGTTCTGTGGAGTGACGAATCACGCTTCTCAATCTGGCAGTCTGA
>JAOVYW010000074.1:7710020-7720096 GCA_025775045.1 Hiodon tergisus | reverse complement strand
GGAGGGAGGGAGAGAGAGAGAGAGAGGGAGAGAGAGAGAGAGAGAGAGAGAGAGAGAGAGAGAGGGAGAGGGAGAGAGAGAGAGAGAGAGGGAGAGAGAGAGAGAGAGAGGGAGAGAGAGAGGGAGAGAGAGAGAGAGAGAGAGAGAGGGAGAGGGAGAGACTGCTGTGCACCTTACGATACCCCACCTGAAACGCATCACGATCTAAGGCATATCATTCCTGGGGTGGAGACATCTCTATTTTTGTTCGAAGAAGACACCAGAATAGGGCATCTGTGTAATACAATGGATGAATGTAATGGCTGTGTGTATGACCATTGTGGGTTGGAAAACAGTATCATCAGTCAGAATTAGGAAGCATGGAGCCATTGTAGGTGAAGCAGCGGGCAGCACAGACCAGGCACACTCACAGCTGCGCCGTATGCGGCATACAGCTGTGCTTGCTGTTTACTTTGTGTGGTCAAAATAAGCAGGTCACCGGCAATGAGAACTTTATTCCAGGTGGCCACAATACCATTGGTTATGCTATACACTGTATGCAATGGATGGTACAGTGGCCCATTGAAATAAATAAATCAATAATAAGTCAATAATCAATAAGTCACCTCCGTATTCTTGAGGTGGAAGTTGTATTTTCCAGGAGATAAGGTATTTGTTTATGATTAAATGTAAATATAAATTACATCATAATTGTCTAATGATGAACGTTCCAAATCTCATAGCTACACATACTCTACTCACAGAGGATGACTAAATAGGTACGATACCCTGAAAGTGCCAAACCTCTGGCCACTCTGTTGGGTAACTTCCACCCCTGGCATGGTGCCGATGGCTCTGCCATTCCTCCAAGCACTTTCTCTTTGTTTCTGGTGTGTCGTTGTGTGGCTGTGGTTCGTTAGTAAAGCCAACTGACGCTGTTAACTAGGCAGGATGAGAGGGTTTGTATAAAGTGACATAAGAGAGAGGCATTTAGAAAGACCAATCCGTCCCTTATTCTCTGGGTGAGTGTCTCTCGAAACGCTTAATTATCGTTGTTTTTGTTTTTGTTTTGCCACACTATTGCCATGAGACAGTCGGGTGGGTTTGCAAATAGATGTTGAGGGCATATTTTCCAATTTGCTAATTTTGTAAAACAATTATCCTTTGTTTTATTAAGTTAAATAGAAGCGTGTATAAGTTTTGATTTATATATTTAAGCAGACTGATTTGAGTCATAGAAACCCATACCTATAGAGAATGTATTCATCTAAGTGCTGAGTACAGTGCAAAATATTTAAAAACTTTAAAAAAACAAATCCATGCTAGTCTAACAGAAACACAGGCTACAACTGAAACAGTTCAGAATACCGAAAAACGCTGAATTATAGCCCATTTTATAGTCCTGATCCTGCTGCAGAATCTTAGGATCCTTAATGAATTCAAGTGAAGCTGGTTGGTGTTTGTCTTGTAATGATCGTTAGTTCATTTCACCTCTTTTCAATCTTTTAGGGGGTCACAATATCTTATGAGGATAAAGTTCTGGATGCCGGTAGGGACATATTAGGAGATAAAATCCCCCCAAAAGAAGGATTGGTACTATCTACTGGCGTCCTTTAAGAGACGTGACAGAAATTGAATGTAGACTGGCGAGATGAATGAGATTGGCAATGGACCATAAACGTAACCTTGTGGAACACCCAACAATAATATTTTGGGTGGCCAATGTCGACCCTCATTCTACAGGGGACAGACTCATCTTGGAGATTATGTTCTATTACAGGAGATTACGTTCTATAACAACTTTGCAGAGAAAAAAACAAACAAATACTTGGCTGGAGAGTACAATGGTTACAATTTAAAAAATAGAACATTTTCCATACCCTAGCATTATTGTGCTAGCTTAACTTATAGACGTATTCAACTACTGGAATATATTTGCATGGGGCTGAATGTAGAATTTTGAAACTCTTTGAGCAAGTTTAATTACACTTTTAAAAGTTTACTTTGCCAAACCAGCCTACAGGTAACACAACTATTTTACCCAGCAATGTAAAAGTATGATTTAAAATGTCTCCTCTAAACGTAACTGTGCAGACTGCAGGTCTTTCCGTGGCCTTGAGTTGTCTGGTGAGCTTACTACCATAGAATTTTAAAGAGTATCACTAGGTATACGCATCAATGACTTACCATAACAAATGAAAGATATAATTGGTTATCTAAAGCTTTGTGAGGTTTTAAAGGCCATCTAACTCAAATGATAATTCTAACAGATAGCGAAAGTACACTTGATAGATTCTGTTTGCCCACTTGGAGAAAAATACGACGCTTCTCATTATCAACCCATGGGTTATTTAAGGTAGAAAGAGAAGTGTCTGGATATGTACGGTATATGGCGTTCCAAAGATTGGACTCTCGTTGTTCTCCAGCCTTCATTTAGCACAAGAGTGTGTCGAGATACTTGCTGATTGCGACGCATGACTGACACCCTAACCACCAACACAACTGCAGTAAAGACACCAGTGAAAACTGAAAGAAGGGACACACCAACACAACTGCAGTAAAGACACCAGTGAAAACTGAAAGCTAAAAGAAGGAGAGTGCATGAGTTTGAGAAAATTGGGTCGAGTCATCGTGGGGCTGATGCCTCCTGTGGGGAGTTCTGCCCAATGTTCTGAACTCACTTCTGCTGTGCCGTAAGCCGGGCTTGTGTCTGTCAGCGGTGCTGTTGAACCGGTGGCCACTAGCAGGGGTAAAAATGTAAAGTGTGTGTCTACGGCACAGTTGGGTATTGTTAAATTTGGTTAGAGATGGCTGTCACGTTCATTTTTGAAGGAAGAAAAACGAGAATAGAATTCACATTTTTTCACACGGTACATTTTTTTCATATTTTTGAGTTTCCTGCTTAAATAAAACACGGGTCGTATCCACAGGATTCTATGGAGGGTTTTTTCCTGTCAGAATTGGATAAAACAAATAAATGCATAAGTGTTGAAATGTTGACAAAAATATGGTGCAAAAAAATGTCAGTTAAAGCCTACATTTCACATTCGCATATTTCACATTTCCACGTTTATTCAGGTTACTTTTCAATACATAGTGACTGAAATGTGAAACGGGAATGCCCTCCCATACCATCACGCACGGGTACATCTGCTTTTTCATTCGCTCTTTAACTGAATTCGGACTCCCATACCCTCCTTTAAATTTCCAATCTGAAATTGGATTGCTTGTCTTGCTGCTGGTACAAGTTTGACAAAGGTGGGAAATTGATTCCTCCTTGTCTTCAAACTGTCAACTGACAATTTGACTTGCGCAAAATGTGTCGGTTTTTTCTCATCATAACTCTCAACATAGCTCTAAGTGTGGGCGTGCGCGTGCGCCAAAAATGTCAGATTTCTGGAATTTGTTTGTGCTTCTGTGCGTTTGTTGTTAAAATCCGGAATTATACTCGGTTAGCAACTAATTTTTAATTTGCATAAATCAATGCCCCCACGATGCCATATGAGGTTCTTTGGATTTTAATGACGTTTTTAGTAGGAATAAGAACTTCTCGGGTGTGAATTAAAGCTTATTCTAAATCAGGGGTTTATTGCAGAGTTCCCAATGATAAAGGGTCCAGACATATGGAATGGCTGCATGCTTATCAAATATCATTGAATCTGAACAACACATACACTGTTTGTCATTTTCTGCTTAAATTGAGTGGATACTTACTGTTGACAAAAAATGTATGTGTACATTAAAACATTTATATCCAATGTCTGACTTTTCCAGGACATTTTACTGTGATAGTTCTAACAATGTAAATACCTGTAGGATCAGTAACGTCTCAGTTATCAGTGAATTGTTTTTCCTTGTCCTTGGAGAGATTTTTTTGTGTGTTTATTATTAAGAATTATAATTTTATTATGCAAAAATTATATTTTTGAATGCAAAAATTGCATATGCACTCAACTGAATGCGAATCCTAATGGAAAAATGTTTTGGCCGACAAGAAACACAGACGCATGGACGTTAGTCGTGCATGGACGTTGTGTGAACCGTACGCAAAGCACGACCTGCGAACGTGTGGTCCCACTGAGTGCTAAATTCGTACACAAGCAAACTCTACAAAATGATTAGTGCACACCCGTTTTGGCAGTAGTCTTGATTAAACTTTTGTGTATTAGCATATTGTCACAATAATGACATTTAAAACAAACAAATAATGGCAAGCGTACACTACAAAACCGTGTTCCTCTAGCTTGTTTCTTTGGTATGGAAATCTCCCGTTAGGAGCCATCATGGTGCTGATATAATCATTTGTATCTTATTTTCATTTTAGAGGCTTTTCCTGTTCTATAATGCTACTACACTATTTGCAAACCGTGGAAGGATCTACATTTTAATCTAGCAGCAAATCAGCTAAAGTATTATTCATAAACAGTACAGGCAACAGATCCCTTCTGTAGATTTATGCTGTGCACAGCACTGTACTCAGAGCTCCAGATCACTTATTCTGGAGAAATGTAATCAATCAACAAAGCGTTTTACCCCAAACCCCCCACCCCAAAGATTTCTTCCTGATTAGTTGAAATGTGTGGCTCTCAGGTGCTCTCCTTGGTCCTGAAGTTGCAGTGAACAGTCTCGCTCAAGCCACAATCTTCAGCACTCTCTCTCTACAAAGCCCACATACACCCACTCAGTAACCCCACGGTGCATCATCTGCAAAAAGTCAATATGCTTTTCCAAGCCATAGAGGATTCTGAGGATGAGAACCTGGTAGATTAGCTAGATTATCACTGGATCATTGGAAACCTGTAATGACCAGTAGTTGAGTGCTTGGACTGCCGTGGGAGATTGTGGTGACTCTAGGGTGTGTTTAGTCTCTGTCTCTATAGACACCAAGCTTCTTAGGAGAGTGGTTATTTCATCTGTGTTAGCAGTCTGAAGCATCGTGTCTTTTTAAAGAGTGGAGTTGTCCTTACGAATGGACTACTTGACCTACATATCCGACCTGTGGTATCGCTCTATGTGAGAGGACCTGTAAGAAACCTGGGTATGGTGTTTCTATAGACTTTCCCCGAGCCAGTCCACCAGTACTGGACCTTCCTGTTCCATCCTGCCTTAAGGGCGTCTTTCGTTTTAGTGTCAGTTGTGTTGATCCTTTTCAAAATGCAAAGTGTTTAAGGTCTGTGTGAAGTGGACTGCTTGGTGACTGTTTGTGGAATCACATGGGGTGAAGACGACGTTTCAGTTCCCGCCACCGGGACTGAAAATAACGTGTTCCTCTCAAGTGTTATTCATCACAGAATATGTGTCACTTCTTGTAATGAATGGTGGTTGGAAAATTATGTCATGGTCTCTGATAATTCACTAATGGCTTTTTTTTTTTTTACCTTTTTTAAACCAAGCATTAGATAAAAGGAATTTGTCACTGTCTTTAATATCAGTTTCTAACAGAAAAAAATGTTGATGAGTTAGCACAGTGAATTAATCAAATTTAAATCTATTTTTAAACAGGCTCGTAGAATGTATTGAGGTTCCCTAATGGACTAATGTGTTGAGGTTCTCCATCAGTGATCTCGGAGATGAGTGAGAACAGCTCGGTTGAGCGAAGGGCAACTGGGTGAACCGGAGAGTTTGACAGCTGCTGGTTCTGAAGCAGTTAACGGCTGCATGGACCAGCACACAGTATTTAAATGCCACTGCAGTTGGTTCCACGCTGTGGGCACGTTATTTCTGGCTGTACAAAGGCTCTCCCACATACACCGGAATGGTAATGAATCTTTCAGTCTCACGACTCACGGTCCCTGGTAAGCCATCAGTCCTGCTTGTAGGCAGTAAGAAGCATGTGGGTTGTAATTATGAGCTGTGGCGTGTTTTCACTTTAGGGGGAGTTTGTTAGGGGGCTTTTGTTATCTCCCATACCCCCCACCCCCTGCAGAAGCCGCATCATTAGTTACCAGGTAGGAAGTTCGACTGAAGCCTCTTTACTGGTTGCCTGGCCTATTAGACATGATGTGTGTCGCAGCTGACCAGCTTTAGTACAAACCAAGCACATGTATCATTGCGTCAAAGAGAGTGCATATTAGTTGATTGTTCTCGGGTTTATGCGCGATGTGTTATAATTAAAATACATAGAAGATCGTTTTGTTAGAAGATCGTTCTCCGTCTGGGTCTCGTGTGAATTTCATGCATGACGCATGCCAACCCTGTGTGCTGCCAGATATAAACTGGGGAGAATATAAACCTGGCATCCCAGGATTCAGACAACAGGAATCACACAGGTGGCTTGGTGTTTGTGTATAATCATCCCAAATCAATAGGTGACCGGCCCTGTTTCCTTGTAGTGATGCCCTCGGACAAGTCCATCTGATCTGGTCCTCATTTCCCCTGACGGATGGATACGCGCGCGCATGGCTTTTTTACTACGCCGCAGTACTTCACTTAATTTCTCCTTTAAATTAAAAGTCTTAACATACGGGCTGGGACTGAACCAAAACTTTGGCAACCCGCTAATCGCATGTTGAGTAGTTTTGATTTAGCTTTTCCTGACAGGAAGAAATAATAATAAAAAAAGAAAATGTTACTAAATGCAGTGTTATCAAATGCGATTAGCGGTTTGTCAGAGTTTTCATTTCATCCCTGCCACTGTCTGCTGTTACTGACAGACTCTCATTATTAAAAACCATGTCTGCCTTTACCATCTCTAATGCCTGAGCTCATGCTCTGTTTTCCAGGCTCCTACATGTCAGTTATCCTACATGTCAGTTATCCTACATGTCAGTTATCCATATGAATTCTCCTCACCGCCAGTTGCTGTTCAGCTTGTCTTGTTTTTAACCTGAACTGTTGTTTGAATAATTATTCATCTTTCCGAGCCTGTACATTTGGAAAAAAAAAGAAAAGAAGCCTTGTTGTTGTTGTTCCAGGCATATGGAAAGTCCTCAATTATGTTACCTTTTCCATCAGTGTTATCTGGTCGGTGTATTTATTATTATTATTATTATTATTATTATTATTAATATTAGTATTAGTTCTTTTTTTTTACACTATAACATTTTGTGTGCATGATAAAATAGTCTAGTATAATTATTATAAAACTCTAGAAATGTGCAGTCTGGGTAGATTGGCTTTGTTCTAATCTAACCAACCCTTGTAAGTTCATTAGCTCTGTGCCACCACTCACTGCTGTACAGTCTCAGTTTTGTGGCACCCGTTTTAAGTTTCTGAGTTCTTCATATATAACTTCTTGCATGATAACCTGATTGACAGTGGTGCACCATGTGACGGAAACGTGCATAGTTATGTATAATCCATAATCAATGCTACGAGGCACTGCATGTAAATGCAACACCATTGATCGTTCATTGGTAATTATGTGTGTGTTACGTTTTTCTGAGGCAGTTTTTCCATGGGGCAGAGAGAGAGAGAGAGAGAGAGAGAGAGAGAGAGAGAGAGAGAGAGAGAAGGGCATGGAAATATCTAGTGGAATATTTTTACCCCGGAATGCAGACAGACCTTTTGAGGTGTCCTATGCTGGATATGAGTGAAACTGTGCATTGAATTCAACAAACATGCACAGCTGCAAAGAAGCTTAGTAGGAAGACCGAAATACAGATACCTTTGAAACCCACTGTTGTTGTTCCTGTTTGAACGGCATCCTGGATTTGTGCAGTTTCTAAACTTATATTCAAAAGAGCTGTTGTTCTGAGATTATTACAGCTATTTCATCATTATAATGCTTACACAATATAACTTTTGTTGTTAATATTTTGTATGAATTTTTTTATAACAACACATCACATCCAAATGGTTTCTCCAAAGTTGTGATTATTTCAAGGTTGAATAACTAATTAATTTTTTGAAAGGAAGTTTGCTTTTAAATCTACATCGCTACGAACAGGATCTTTCTAGCTTTGTTGATTCTTGGGATCTCCATTTCTTCTCTGGCAGGGAGGTACAACCTTTTTGTTGGGAACAATGCTCTGTAATTTGGTCTAGCGTGTGCAGGCTATTTAAAACAAACAATTCTGACCATTGTGTACGCTTTGTTTTTTGTTTTTTTCTGCAGTGCAAGTGACATAAATGTTTTTGGAGAGGTCTGAACAATGAACTGTCAAAGAGACAATGCTGTTATAGAAAGGCTGGCCTTCCAGTGACTTCTGTTAGGTTGTTTCCCCCCACAGAGATCGAGTTTGTCATCACAAACTGTTGTTTCTGTTATACTAAATGTAGGTCCACCTAGATCCCCAGAAATGGTACGCTGTGACTGTAAAACAATATAATATGTATTTAATCATTTAATGTCGCAAAATTAACTACTTCTTAGTAACTAAATCTTAGTTTTGAATTAATTGTCAGCCTGCTACACTGTATAAAACGGCAGTGTGTAGCCGCATATATTGTCAGATTCTATACATTTATAAATCTAGATCATTAGGCTAAAATCAATGCAGGGAATTGTGTTTTTTTTTTCTTCCTTTTTTTATTTATTTAAGTAAATGTAATTCTAAAACCGCAAATCTTTTTAGCGCATTTTAATGCATGCATTCTTTATTCAATTTAATTGGTGTGTCTTATAATTCTAGAACTAAGCCGAGTGCCTGATTTTGTAGCTGTTTCATAATAGGATAAGGCGAGCTTTATTACTTAATATGGTCGTGTTGCAAACCCAAGGAGCAAATAACAGTTTAATACATATTGGGACGCATTTTATAACGCGCCTTTGGTGCACTGACAAAATAGACAAGCCTGTGTCAGATACGGCTGGGTATAAATGTGAGTGCCGGGGCTTCCGAGTGGAATGCTCTGGGTCCCACTGTCAATAGGGGCGTTGGAATCAGCTCGTGCGTGGTACTGTGTCGGTGGTATAAATAATTCGGAGATATGAGCTGATGATTTCAGGAAGTTTGCAAACGATAGAGGTCTGCTGGAATGATTAATTGCATTTTCTTTCTTAATTAATATATATATATATATATTTATTTTTTTATTTACCGATTTGCCGTGTATGTGTTCGTCATCAATTGGACATAAATTGATTTCTTTGACCCATTCTCCACGGATACAAAAACATGGCGATTCGAAATCCGTTTATCGAAATCGCAGGCACTTACTAGGTACGCAGCGGAAACCCCCAGGGTTTCGTTAAAGGTAAGCGAGTGATGGATAATTCTCCCGGTGCCGTGCACCGCTATGAACCGCCGGGATGTCTTTGTTCTGCTACACAGATAGGCGGCCATTCATCCCGTCTAGGACGGAACTGCAACCGCAACAACGTGCCACCTAGTATCTGTTTATAGACGGCGTTTCATAACAAAAGGACTGAGCGCTTAACCCAGTTTCACTACTCTGTGAACCTTCTTTGTTTTTAAACTATTTGACTGTCACAATTCGGCACAGTAATTTTTATTTTATTTCTATATGGTAACGATATCAACCGATGTGCGTCTGAGACAAACATTGTTCTACGTAAATCACAATGACCCATCCCTCTATCTTTTTTATAGATACCCCATTCTATTTGACATTGTTCCCGCTCGGATGTTTGTTTCGCGGTGGTTCTTTATGCGTGATTTTTTAGCGATTCTGTATTTCGGAGTAGTCGGTTTGAGAAAATGTGTAATTACATTTAATTACAATGTTCTACAATGAAAATTTTAAACATTAAAAGCTTTTAAAAATGTTTTCATCTGTGATTGCGTAACGGCTGTTTTGTCATTAAAAACGAACAATGATCTTCCCATAGATCGTTTTTATTTATTCACGTTCCCGGTCAACTACACAATCGTAAACAAATCTAGCCAACCTCACCGCTTACTCCTCTCAGTATTAGTAATTTGTTTGTGGGTTTCTACGGGCGTTAATGAGCAACAAATACCCCTCCGATCACATAATTCAGGCGGGGACTTTAATAATGCTCACAATTATCAACAGATAGTCGAACCCGATCGATATTAAAGTTCTAAGAGCTCAAACGTGTAATTAATTTAAAGCATGCTGGCAGATGATGCCATGATGCATTGATTGGCTTATACAATTATCAACAGATAGTCGAACCCGATCGATATTAAAGTTCTAAGAGCTCAAACGTGTAATTAATTTAAAGCATG
>JAOVYW010000074.1:7684127-7702254 GCA_025775045.1 Hiodon tergisus | reverse complement strand
TATTATATTGTAACTGCTAATGTAATCTAACTTGTCTGGGGACAAGATTAAGCATGCCAGGCCAGCTCTAGGGCTGATAGGAGCAAAGGGACTTTCTGCTGACTAGTCTCCACTTCAAAGGACTACTGCTGGAATCTTCTCTTTACAGCGATTCCTGACAAACTGTCTCGCCCAAGATCACAGAACCACAACAACAATTTGTTTCTTTGTTTTATGAGAGCATGACATGCTACTAATGCTATCCTGTTTCCTCTATTATTTAAAATTCCTAAATGTTAAATAAAAATTATTTTATATATTTGTATAATAACAAAAAACATTATTGTTAACTATTATTTGCCCAATTTATAACAGTGGTCCTGGTGGGTTGTGGTCATGGGATGCACATGTCTCACCCAGCAGCCACAGGTAATGATGATTATTTGTAGTAATGATGGTGTCATAAAACAATATTTACAAAAATATATATACGGGGCTATACAAACTTGAGAAAACTGTACTTGAACCAAATCGCACTTTGAATGAACCAGCTTTAACTCAGCAGTTATGCTAAATGCTGCACTTGTGCTGCACTTGAGGAACATACCATGCATTATTTATACAGCGATAGTTTACAATACAAATGTAGCATGATAGCAGGTGAGCAGATGTCTTCATCACAGCTGGAAAAAAAAAATTATTTCAATGTTTTTTATTTAATTAATTCTTTTTAATTAACCATCTTTTAAGCAGGCCAGTGTAACAGCCAAACCAAAGGCAGCAAGGTTTCATTTAATTAACATGTGTTAAACTTCCTCAATGAGATATCTCTGGCTATGAAGGAGAAGAATCCTTCTTGGGCATTTAGTCATTTCAAATGGCTTAACTTGTCTACTGGCCTCCCGGAGGGCTCAGTCGGTGAAGGCACCCACCCGATTTCAGACTGCAAGATCCACCAAAATCATTTCTCTTGCACTATAAAATGTACTGTTTTCTTGTTATGTTGTGTGCTTGTTTTTAAATATATATAAAAAAAAAAAAATAATTATCATTTTAGATTAGGTCATATTTTTATATATTAACACAAAAAGATTCTTTTTGTGTGTGGAACACTGAATCTGTGTAGTGATAGACATTCAGGCTAATCAGTGATCTCACTCAGTCGCATGGTCCCAGCAGGGCTACCAATTCAGAATGGTATTGAAATTTCATCCATAAATCCTCCTGCCAACTAAAATCCAAATAATCTCTGCAAAGTAATAGATTTTTCTTACAACATTGACCCCGATATCAGGTTTGCCGATAGGAGAAACTGAATACCCAGTCTTTTAAATGTGACCTGAAATGAACTATTCCGCCAATCACTGGGGCATAGCTACAGGATATGTATTATATAACCTATGTCTCTTTTACATCTACAGCAGCAGGGATCACATTATTTTCACCCTCTATAATTTATATGAGTTTAGTGCCTAAATGTACCACTTTCATTTGAAAAAGATTTCCCCCAAAACCTTCATAGCATGTGTATATATTCACTGAGCACCATTAAGCTCCATTTTCCTTGGATATACTTGGCCCAGATCCAGAGCCCAATTTAAAAATAAAAAAAAATGTATTTATTTTTTTAAATGTGTGAAGCACTGAAATAAACCTGACATGCATTCAATGCCAATCTTGTCTCATTATTCCCAGACTATCCTTACAGTGCCAGATTGCTGGTACAGGTGGCCTATAAAATTCCCATTACCTTGTCCAGAGAATCTTTTTCTGGGCATATGTAGCTGTTTTTGTCAATGTTTTGTAGCATCTGAAATATTCAGTGCAGCCTCAGACCACACTACCAGTCCGGATTCCATATGCTGATTTGCCTTGTATGAGAATCCCAACAATACCAGATCTTTGAAGTAAAAATATGTGGAATATCGTTACATGTTACTGGTGCTACCATTACTTTTTACAGAATGTTATCCCACAATGAAAAAAAAAAAAAACTGACTTGAGGTGTTGTTTTTCATTTTTAAAAGCGGAGGTTTCATATTTTCTCAAACTAGGAGTAATGGTGATATCCAAATATTTATGGGAGTCCCAGAGGTCAACATCTGCTGATTTATTTGATATCCAGATAAAGTTGTGAAGATTTGTATGTTCTGTATCAAAGCAAGAACAAATATATCTGGGTTATGTTAAAAAGAGCAGAATATCTTTAGTTTATCACCAATCACAGCCTTTACTGAGATTCTCTCTTAGTTTCTAGGCCAGGGGTTCTAGTGCCAAGACAAAAATTAAATGGAAGAGAAGAAACCCCTCTCATGCCCCTCTGCAGATGAAATGGATCTGATGTAAGATCATTTGTCAAGGCAGAGACGTAGGCTGCACTAAAGTCATCACTAGAGCCAAATATATCAAGTGTCTCCAGTATATAATTCCAGTCCATTAAAAACCTTTGTGGCATCGGGTGGCAAGGTGATCGGGGGACAGGTTCAGTCGTGTATGACCACTGTATGAAAATGAAACTTCTGCGGTGGTCAGTTTTGTATCAGTGAAGTAAAATGCAAGTTTGATCCAATTTATAACAATTGTAATAACTGTTGCTTATCTGTTGTCAAGTAACTTTAATAGTGAATAGTTACATTTTGTATGATTAAGAATCCTAATGGCCATATGTACATATTGGTGTAATAAAATCAATTCAACATATTTGTATATAAATCAACCAAATTTTACTTAAAAAAACTCCATACATTCCAAGAGACTTACCTTTGATCAGCAAGAAAGAAAAAAAAACTTATTTTTAAAGCCACAACTTTTGGTATGAAAACTATTACAGTTTCTGGTGGGTAATTTTCTACTTTTGTTATTTAAAAATTAGTAATTAAATTAATTTGGTATTACTGTATAATCCATGTTTTATTCCTGAGTGATTCCGACAAGGTTTCATGTAGCAATTGGACTATTTGCAAATGTTTAAAACGTGCTTTTTGATATGGATTCCGAGTGGGTTGCAAATACAAGATGCATGCTTGCATCCTTTCACTATATTGTTTTATTACCATAAAAGTTGCACCAGTCTCATCTAACTTCTGGAGGTCAATGACCCTTTACATTTCATTTTTAGATGGCTCTTTAACGTTGCCTATGGTAGTACTTAGCTTCTGTATAAAATGTCCTTATAGAAATAAACATTATATTTTTGATATTTTTGTGCAATTTTACAATTAAACATTGACTGAGGAGCCTTTTTTTCTGTGAATACAAATATCATTGACTAACGGCATACTGCAAAACAAGTGCTTTAATTCAGAACATAATCAGATTGTGAGGCATGTCATGTGTTTCCTTAGAAAACGAGGGCTCTAATAGGATGCAAATCCATTCTGAATATATACACATCACTGCTCACCAAAAGCTTCCAATTTGGTTTTTGATTGTGTGTTTGCTTTGGTCTATGTTTGCTATTCTGGGATTCGTGGACCCACTAATACAATTGTCAGCTGGAGAAAAAAAAATTCAAAAAATGATTTTTATCAGCAGGTTTTACTGTGGATGCTGTGGAACTCTGCCACTTTAATTGCAGTTAAACATTTAATTGCAGTTTAAAACATTAACATATTTGATTGTTTTTAAAGTTATTCTTTACATTTAAGGACATTATTTTATGTAGCATAGAAGGCAAGGGGATTTTTCTCATGAGATTTGACTTTCATTGCCAAACTAGGTTTCTGCTCAAGGTAACAAATCTAAGGACCTATTCTGTAAATGATTTGCTTTGAACTTCAGAGAGGGAAAATGCTTCCACAGCAAAAAAGTGTATAAAATATTGAAGCATGTAGAGGAGAAAAAGTAAAAAATAAATAAATAAATGTATTATGTTGGTCATTTATATATTCAGGGGCTCCAGCTTGCTCAAATATACCTAAAAAATAACATCACATGTACTGTATGTGCTTGAAAACCATCGAAAATGGGTTGTTTTATTATCTGCGAGTCATAATTGACAAAGATCCTAAAAACTTTTTTTCCATATATGAACATATTATTGTTTCCATATGTTTACTTATTATTAATACTTATTATTAACATAAATTATTCGTTTTTATATGTTAGTTAAACATGGGCAAAGGAGTTTAATTTGTGAGATTTGTTTTTTGTGCTTTGAAACAGTTTTTATGTTTTTAGATGCTACTCAATAAACCCATTGCAGCAGTTTTGCAAATTCTCATGGGTAGATTTTCTGAAACCACACAAAGGGATTTAAAGTACACAGATTTCTGTGAAGATTACAGACCCATGATAATGCAGCATGCATTTAATTGCATTTTTTGCACTCCTATGCTGTCATACAAAATGAGCGTAAGGCTAATGTAGTGTTGTAATTGCTATCCCTATTTGGTGCCATGCCTATAATTGTTAGATACTCCCTTGGTGTCTACCTTTAATTTCACCAACAAACATCAACCTGGCTGCTGCTTTGACTTCAATGTTAAATGAGTGGCAGTCGCTGTCAATAACCGATTAACCATTAAGGGGATGGGGGTCAGAATCTATACTGCATTCATCACAGGGTTGTTTTCTTGTGTTAGCCTCGATTTTTATCATTAGTATCTGGTTGTGAAGAGATCTTTGTGGTCATTACAATTCTGTTTCTTTGATACTTCCATTCAGAACTGACTTGACTCTTAAATATGACTTATATTCTTGTATTTTGTTGTGAGTAGAGGAAAAAGAAGAAAAAAAATCACTATGCTGCAGAAATCTTATTCTGAATTAGCAATGAAATATAAGCTTTGAGAGAAGTTTTGAAACTTGTTCTTGTAAAAGAGGCCCAATAACCACATTTTTAGTCAAACCCTTGTTTTTCACAGTTCTACCTTTCATTTCACGGACAAAAATAAACCGACATTGACTTAAATGTTAAATGAAAAGCAGTAGCTGTCAATAGCCGATTTGCCAAAAGTATGGGGTCAGGCACCTTCATTCATCAAAGGGTTGTTTTTCTGTGTTCGAAATGGCTATTTATCATCAATATGTGATCTTCAATCCCAGCACCAAGAAACAGAATACTGAAATACTGACCAACAAAAGACATTTCGTATTGCCTTTAAAGGTGTGTACAAAGCATTGCTGGTCTGGGGAGTTTGTCAGTCTTCTCAGTATATGGCACTTTGTGCATGGTAAAGTAAGGGGGGGGGAAAGTATGTGTTTTTTTTCAGTATACAAGAACATTTCAAGTGCTTTTACTTGATTTCATGCAACAGATCCATGCAGTCAGAGTTAGAAATGGATTGATATGCCTTGTACATTGTCAATGGGATGATTCATGCAACTCTTTTAAGCTCTACAGGATGAGTACTGAGTGGATACTGAGTGGGTACGTTGTCCGAATTTATACGACTAAATCATAATGATTGTAGGGAAAATATCTGAAGCTATCATCCATGCACATTGAGGGCACAAAAAGTGACAGACTTTCGGTGTATCATGTCGCAGAGAAGTTTATTTCTTTAACTTCAGAAATGCTATATCCCCTAAAGAATGAGAGCATATTCAATATGCTAGTGAGCTCTGATAAACAAATTGTGTTTTATGCTATCTAAGGAATCCATGAAGTTGAAATTGACAGATTGATTGAATAATTATTCTAAATCAATAAATTCTCCAGACCTTGATCAGCAAGGTAAAATATTAGCTTCATCTATATTTAGCTACTGATTGATTATACAATATTCCTTTGTCCATAATGAATAAAGAATTAAATTTTAAAAAACTAAATGAGAAGCTGTAAGGAAAATTTTAATTGGTTGACTCACAACCACCTGCGGATAAAACCAGTTAAACATATTAGAATGGGGAAATATTAAAAAAATCTATTTATAGGTTGATGCATTGACAGCAGCGATTGACAGGTCCCAGATTTAAAATCACATTTGAAATATACCTTGGAGACAACATCCAAGATCAAGTATGAGATCATACAGGAAGAATTGATGAAGCCAGTTCCTTTTAGGGTGTACAGGTTTGGGCATAACACAGGCTATACCTCTGAAGCTGTGTTTATTTAAATTATTTTTGTTAGCTATGGCGTGTGTTTTTCAAGTCAGTCACATGTGGCTTATGGATTGTTTCACAACAGGGCAATGAGTAGAAATGTTCTTGAAATTAAATGAAACTTGAAACTGGTTCAAACACACCAAATTTTGAAATTAATTACACTAGAGCTAGAAAATCAGCCCTAGTGTAATTAATCAAAACCTTGGCAACCCGCTAAACGCACTTTACATAATTTAATCTGATAAACGTTTTCAATGCATGAGTAGAAGAATTAAGGCGCAGTTCCAAAAAAAGTGCTATTAAATAGAATATCAGAAAACGCAAAACGCGCAAGTGATTATAAAATTTGCAATAATCTTCGCTACTTTTTTATTGCAATTTATTCATCCACCAAATCTTTTCTCTGTTGTGCCATGCCATTTTTGCATTACAAAGTTCACACTGTTGTTGGGTGGTGTTTTTTTTAAGGATAACCATACTTAAATACTGGGATAAATACATAAATACATACAATCTTTTTGGAGACAATTTCCTCCTACAATGGATGACTGCCATTTTAAATATTGTAAGGATTATTTGATTAGTAAAAGTCTACTGAATTACTTTTTATAATTGACTTAGTTGATTAGTTTGATTAGCCCATTTTAGCCCAGTCCATTTAACTAATCTATCCCTCAACAGTTTCCCTTAATTTTATCTTTAAAATCGGGCCCTACGACCTACTGAGATGCCCGCACAAGTGCGTGTCTTTCATTGTCTTGGCACCGATAGCTGTTATAATTTTTCATGCCTTTTGTTTTTTTGTATGTCTAAAGTTAATGATGGGAGTCGTGCTGCCATGGCTGCCTTTGCAGAGCCCAGAGTGAGTGAACACTCCTACCATTAAATCCCCCACGTACTTCAAATTGATTGAGATTCCTGGGCTTCAGGGAATTTCTCTGGGCTGGATTTCTATGGTTGATATGCTTTTGGTCATTTGTCATAAAAATAATGGCAACTAAGCTGCTTTACAGGAACTGAATACTTAATTACTGTACCAGCAAGAGATTAAATGAACTTTTTCCCCCTCTAAATATTCATGTTGAAACATATAATGATGTGCTTTTCTTTCTTTTTGTTCTAAAAGTATCTTTTGCATAACCAATTTAAACAATTTTATCTAGATTTTAATAGACCTTTCCCTATTTCTACTTCGGTAGATTTGTTCGGTGACCATAAGGTGATAAACCCACCTCTCAATCAGACTCTTAATTAATTGCTTACATTATAAGAGCTACCATATACAAATTACACCTTCAATAGAAACCCATCCTTTCATTAAGTCTCAACTTGATGTCACACATGCTTTGAAAGCTGAAAAAAGTTAGCTTCAGAGATCACAAAATAGATAGATGGAGGAAAGTGAAACTATTTCTGTTTTTTACACAATTTTTATTGCCATGCTAAACTGAACTGGATCTTCAGATCAATATTTGAGTGTTAGATCAGTTTCAAAATACTACGGAGAAATAGAATGAACTGTGAATTTTATTACCATTAAAAATGATTAGTTAAGGTGTGTAAAACGGATTTGCGTATTAACGATGACCCGATACGTTAAACAATATTTTGGAATTTTGAGAATGCAGAAAGTATTTTTCTTTCTGATATTGATAGTTTGAAAGCCAATGTGTTGGTGTGTGACATGGTAATGAAATGTGTGACAGGGTCCTGAATGCCTCAGGAGCAATAACGATGAAACAATCTGGCTGGTTGTTTGCGAGCTGAAGAATCGACTTTTACAGAATATCACTAAAAACTGCAGTATGGTTAAAAAACATTTGTAGAACAAATATTTTTGAAGAAATATAGATATACCTTTTTTTAGTGCCAATTAAAAACATATTGAAACGTTGTGAGATATATATCTCTGCCAAATCATCTTTAGAAATTCATCAATTATTTATTCAGCATATCACATATTTCTTGTAAAAGATGCAATCAATTATTTATTGGGGAAACCAAAAGTGATTAGGGGGACCGTTTTGTGTTGCGCCGCAGAAGTAACTGTATCAATGACATTTTAAAAGTGGTGGTCATGCTGTTTATGATATAAAAATATATAATTATTTTGCAAATGTTGATAATCTATTTGGCATCATTCTGTTGCAAATGTTGTTTGTGTAACATGTAAACAATAGAAAAATGGATGTATATTCAAAAATGGTAGTTTGTTGGAACCATTTAGAATGTGAATACTGAGTACTAGACATCCTTTTGAATAGTTTTGTATAGTTGTACTTTCCGCTTTTTAAAATCAATTTCAATCTGCAGTGATTGTTTATATTGTGCTAAAAAAATTAAGTATTTAATCTTTCACAATATTACTTAAGTCAAAGTGTGCCATTTGTCACTAATCTGCCCACTGCCTAAGGTTTTGTGTTGGGGAAAAAAGAGCAACTTTTTTTTACTACTCTGAAGCATGTAAAGCAAATATAACAACAAGCTAATTCTATAAAGCATTTGAGCACCTTAAAAATAAAATAAAAAACAGACACACTTTCACTTTGGAACATATACAATGTAAAAATAAATAAATAAATAAATGTAAAAAATCTTTTATTTGCCTTATGTTTTGTTTTTGACATCAATCATTCATACCCAAACCGAATGATATCCAGGGCTAGAAGTGAAGTGAATTTCAATGGTATTTGATCTTCTACTATCAGACCCTGGCACACAATAATAAAAAAAAGAAGTGGGATTGTGCCAAAATAATAGGACATGGACTCCAAGGTTCTGGGAGACAGGACATAATACCATTGCTTTTAACTTCCAAATACTCTGTGGCACAGGTTGAATGACAGAATGAGTTGGGGGATGAATGATTGATGAGCTCCAAAGGTTTCCCCAGATTGAAACAGGAGGCCTGGACGTTTTCTTTAATATCATACTTTGTATACAACCCTGGGTCATTCCTGGCGCAGAATCTGTGATGCGCAGACTAAAGCACTGCAGAACTATTGATTGTGCTCGATCTACTGGCTATTTGAATGATTTATTTATGGAGTTGAGGCAGCACTGTAGTGTGGAAGAGGTGTGCTTGAACTTTGAAAGCCTTGGTTGTTTTTTTTTTTTTTTTTCTGGGTCCATCTCCTGAGTTTATTTTCTTGAGGCATTAATTAAACCCACAGAGGGCAGACTCATAAACGTTATAAGTGAACCACATTGAAAAAATCGCATCGATTTGTTTTAAAAATACATTTGCATGTGCATGCCAATTTTATACGCAGAAATGCATTTAAAGTGATCTTTTAGTAATAAGGGCTGGGTATTGTTTGAACTTTTTCATTTCCATTTCAAAATGATTCTTTTTTTCCCCGACATCTTAGCTGAATGAAACATTTATCATCTACAATTTTTTTTTTTTTTAATTGTGTTAACCAGGATACTGTTCAAGTGAGAATGCATGTTAGAAACTGAAACTCTATCACACTTCCTGGTCCTGAATTCAAGTTAAGTTTTATGCGTAGAGTGAAACTGAAGCATGTAACAATATAATAATGTAAAGGTAATATATTTCTAGATTTTAGTAATCTATTGTTTAGTAGTCTATTGTTTCTTATTTAGCTCAGTTCATGAATGTGCCTTACATTATAGATACCCTCCATAGCATAGTAATGAGTTAACAGAACAACATTTTGTCTTGTTTTACTTAATGTTAATGCAGCAGGGATAATTTGGTTAACTGTGAACTACCATTTTCCAAAATCATTTTAGAAATTTATAAATAAGTTTATAAATATTACGTTAGGCAATACATCTTTAAAATGAAAACAAACCAGAGCTATTTTTATATATAAATTGCTAGATTATGTAACTAAGTAGGTACTAAGGTTAGTCAATTACTTTCCTTGTCTGTGCCAAATTGACTTGAATCGCATTATCAGTAACGCTGCAGCCTCTTAAGTATGTTTTATCACAATTATGCTTTTTTGAGTTTTATTGTGATGGCAGCATAATGATTTTAGTATGTTTTATACTCTATTGGCATGCATTATGCCATATATCGCATGTTTAGAGCAACTAAATAAAGCTTTATAAACTGGATTTGGGTCACCTTTCTCAACTAGCCAGAAAAGTGAATTTCCTGAAAATAAACAATCTTTGAAACGAACAAACAATATCATAGGTTTAATAGGTAAGGTGGCAAATTCTGAAACATTCACGTTTCATTTTTTGGAACAGTAAGACATGTAGAAAGGGTTTAGGAAACTGTTTTTAGTCAATAAAGTTCAGCACATTGACATTGCTTATTTATAATGGAAACTCCATTGAGTCTCATTGTCTTTGTCATTGTCTATGTCATGTGACTCACAGTACCATTGTGATTTTATTATGAACTTTTATACCCAGCCCCATTATTCAAATCATATTTTCGCTTGACATGGAGTCAAATCTAATTTCAATTAATTCCTATTTACTTTTTCACCGCATTTAAGCTTAAATCTTTAGGCAATATAATAATGGCACTATCGTAAATGTGTGATATATTGTAGGCAAATTTTCACTAAATAAACATACATTTGTTAATAAATGCAATTGTTACAGGGTTATATATACAGTATGAATATTCACAAAAATAAAAATAAAAAATCCTTTCAATTTACCTTCCTTTGTTTTATAAGTTATTTGTTTTGGGCAACATCAGCATGTGAATGTTCACGGTTTTTCAGGGTTGCTTTCTATAACAAAAAGCAGGGAAGCCCAAACAGAATAAACCCAGACCTCTTGACCCTTTGCAATCACTCCTTGTTCATGGCCCAAACCTGAAAACAATGCAGATCACCGCCCACATGTGTAGCACACCGGCTACACAATTATCATTGGTCTTTTATTAATTAAATATATGTATATACACAACTTTTACAACCGATAATAAAGTAGATTTGCAGAAGATGATATCAGCTTCCGAAAGCGTGATATATGCATTACAGAAGTACCATACTTGAGAGTTCAAAACTTGAACTGCAGACGAAGCACTGGTACTTTTTATATAACGCATGCAGGGGTTACAACACCTTTTGATTTCATAAACGCCTATAAGAAGGCTACGTGTGTTTTTTTGATCTTCTGAAATTTGTGTTCCCTTATTAAATGGCTGCAATGTATTTATCATTATGCTTTGATATGCTACAATAAAATTATTTTTGAAATGTGTTGTCCATGTCTAGCCTACACGTTTAAATTGCCAAGTGTTGTTGCCATGACAGAAAACGGTAGAAAGACAGTGTAAGCCATAATTGATTGAAGCATAGATTGACTTGCTTATACAGAGTGGTATATAATCATTCTTAGCTTATGCTATAACCATTCGTAGCCTATGCTTTTTCCTTCATGAGTTACATTTATGTGAGAAGTATTTAATCTGAGTGAAGAATTGTGCCATGAGACAAGGTGAAAGAAGAACATTTCATCATCATCATCATCATCATCATCATCATCAGTGTTTTGGGACTAGTTGGGGCAAAGAGAAAGGGAAAATGTATCATAAGGGGGTTTGGGGAATGTGCCTGTGCAACGGGAAAAACTTTTTTTTTTCTTACTTACTTTACAGGTTTTTATTTTTAAACAGTATTCACTCCAATGTGCTGGGTTCCAGGCATCTTCTTTTCTGGCTCACATTTTTGCCAGCCTTGGTTTATTTTTTATCTTTGTGAGTTAAGATAGCGCAGACACTTTCAAAACAATCAAACTCTTTGGGTGTTTAGTGGTGTTTATAGCTGTGGAAAATCATCAATAACATGGTAATCGTAATTGACACATGCTCCAAAACATTAAAATCGGCAACACAAGTGCCAATGCCTTAAACTGCCTGCCTTAAATTATCTTGATTTTACTGATGATTGATCTTTAGTGGTTTATGTTGTTTAATTTGCATTACATTTTCAAAATAATGTTATGTTCTGCATATCCTTGTTGCTTGTGAATATTCATAACTCTTTGCTGGCATGATGATGAGGTCTGCACATTCACCCCTTTGCAAAATGTTATAAAAGTTATTTTCTGTACTAATTTTACACACACTCATGGGAAAGCCTCTTTTTACTTTATATGTATATAAAAATGTTTTTATTTTTTTCACAAAACAATACAAAAGAAACATCCAATTGGAATAAATTGTTTGCCATGTAGGTTACTCAACTTCATGGACCGTGGTGTTTCAATATTATGAATTTTGATAAGGTTTTGTATTCATAACTGATGTATTTGATCAATTTTTCAAGAAGGAAGTTGAAGATGATGGAAAAACTCAAAACCAGTCTTTGTATTTCACACCCTGCATTCTGGACTTCACATGTTATTTTCACATTTTGCACTGAGGCCTGTCCTCAGAGAAATTCGAGCATGTAAGCCTGCCAGCTTCCATGTTAATGACAGCAATATCAATAAAAAAAAGTCAACGGTTTTCATCAACGACTGGTCAAGTTCAGGGCATTGTTGCCAAGTACTTGTAGAGAAATATAGTTAATCTCACATTTTATTGAATAAATATTATTTGGTAACATTTACACACAAAATTGAAGATCTAGTATTTACCACATTTTAATTGTGACATTCTCATGCGTGTGTTTCATTTTTTAAAATATAAAAATAAAACAGCAAATGATCTCATAATTAAATGTATCGTTAAGCAAATATCACACTTTAATATTCATACATTTAACACACTCTCATATATACACACACACACAACTTCATTATTATTATTTATTAGTAGTAGTATTATTATTAAGCCGACTTAAAAATGTTTTACACATTTACATCGCATTCAACCACCAAGATTATTCAACAATTAAATAGCTATAGCCTGGCAATGAATCATTCAAAGGAAACTCTAGACATTTCTGATTTACCAGAGGGGATAACATTATGTTTCACTATTCAACTAAACATATTTGTTTTAAAATTATTAGACATTGAAATATGTAATCTGAGCCTTCTGGCTCTTAGTCCACCATAAATGACATAGTACTTATAATAAAAATATATTTTGCATGTCATTTTGTTCAGTCATGTTCTTTTGAATCAAGGTTAATTATATATAATAATCATGTGGTGTTTTGGTCCCTCCCAAATCTATGAGCTAATACAGATGGCCTAGTTTTCCTGAAGTGTATTAGTTCTCATAATCCAAATGTCTGAGACTATTTTGATCAGTATGAGAATGTTAAAGTAGCTGAACCTAAAAATATACTCAAACCTCAGAGTACAATGAAGTCTCAATCAAATTTGTTGGAACATAAGTTACGAAGGGCTGCCAGTACCATTTTCATCATGCCAGTGAAATTAATTATATTCTCTTGGTTTGAAATTAGCTGCTGAAGGTTTGGACTAAGAATAAAGCTTGTGAAATTTATGCATATAGGGTCTGACTGATTCTTCGTGGTTATTTTCATGCTTTTTTAAACATTTCTTGAGTAACTCTGATAACTCTGTAACGCTGCTTTTAAAACATTACTTGAGTAACTCTGCCAAAAAGAATTTTTTCCGTGTCGGTCCTATGTTCTGATTTTCGGAATACCCTAGATCGGAATACTTTAAATATAAACATGAATCTCTTTTATAATATCTTTATCAAGTCCTATACTAAACATTTCAAATAAATACAGTAAATCAGTCATGGTCGTATTAGAGTGTTAAAGGTCTTTAAGTAGTCTGAGCTCTTTGTTTTCTGTTTCTTGGTACTAGAATATTGAGCCCCTAACTGCATGCTCTTTGAATCAGAGAAGTTTCTACTCTAAATCCGTTTCTGGATTGTTATACTCTTGGCTCCAAGGCCAGGTATAGTTTGGCCTCGCTGAGCATGTGAATCAGCAATGGATGATGGTCCCCTAGGTGTTTTTCAGTTGTATACTATCCCCCCGGTTACATAATAAATTTGAGCATTTTGCAGATTTTATTATCATGATACAGTATCAATATTAAACTTTTTATGAGCAGCTTCTTTTTGCTTTGCATGTAGTGAATGTAAAACTCTAAATCAAGAGATTATCTTTGTTTACACTTTTGAAAGAACATCCTCAGGAAAAGAACATCATGATAAACCATTATATTTATATGGAATATCTGTAAATATAATTTAAGGCTGGTGAAACGATTTGAAACATCTCTGCGCCTCTGTCAGTATTAGCATTCTGGTATTTCCACTCCCCAATTAAATTGGAAACAATTTCAAGTCGCAGTGTGGTGATTATTGGAGAATGGATGCTTAATTAGTGAAGTAATTGTCTATGGATTGGAGTCGTGGGCAATTGGGCAAAGTTCTGGTTGGTGATTTTGTAAGCAGGTAGCACGCGAGTGGATTTGTTGGCTACTTATGCTAGTTAAATAAACTGTTTAAGCCCGTTTAAGTGTAAAGGGAGCACAGGACTATACCAAGCCGAATTGTGATGTAAAAATATTTCAGTATACTTCAAATTGACTTCTTGTATAATTTGTGATATCTCAAATTCGAAGTATCTGCAATAAAAATCAAGATATCTTGAAATACATTTTAAGATTTCTATAAATGACAATTTGGCTTGCCATACAGGACTGCACTCCCCATAATGCCTCTGAACTAAATCTCCCAGTCAATTAACCTCAGATTTATTAGACAGAAAGTAATAGACTTCTGGAGGCAAGGGAGAGAAAATCGAGGATGGAATGCCATGCGGCCAGGCAATCATGTCTTAGTTCTTCCTGTTTTAGTTTGGCAATTTTAAAATGTTGATGTTATGTTCATACAGAGTTTTGTGTCATGTTATATTTAATTTAATTTAGAATTAAATATTTTGAACATCTGCCATGCCTTAGTGAGCGTTTGAACACGGATCTCAACCTTTCGTTGGTCAACCCCCACGTTGGCCACATGGATGTATTAAAATCTCAAAATAGAGAAATACAAATTATGTTCGGGTGCTTGAAGAAACTTTACACATGGAATGCAGCTGGGTAAGCTCTTTCAGGAGATAAGCCCATGACTGATTTTGTAGGCTTTGGTGCTAGTAGTAAAAACCCCAAAATCAGTGAAGTGGAAATAAAGTTTTAGTGAATCTTTGACTCTTTCACTGCTGCTTTGCTAGGGTTAACTGGCTTGGGGAGACAATGGATATACACCTGACAGCTAATTCTCATAGATTTAGGTAGCATGCTATTTGGTGGATGCCTGCACCTAGTTTTAAGGGCAGTTAGTGAATGTGAATTATTTTTGAATGGTGGAAGTTCATGTTAGGGGGACTAATACAGATACTACATATTATTTGTATAGCTCTTTTTATACATTGTGCAGTTCAAAGTGCTTGACAAAGTATGATTAAAATTCCAATATGTGATATGGTAAAAAGACTAAAGTTAAGAGAGAATCAATAAAAGTACTTATAATAATACAAATAAATAAAAACATTTTAGAAGATGGCACAATCAGAGAACAAAGTAATTGTTTGGATGTGGATATGTATTAAATAAAAAAATTTAAAAATGCAAATATATATATCTCCAAAGACAAACATAATGAGTTTTACGTTCTTAAAATTCCAGTAGGTGCATATCTGATATGTTTTGGAAGGTTGTTCCTAAGATTGGGTGTGTAAAAATAAAAAGCTAACTCTCCACTCTTATGTGTTACTTTAAGACACACAGCAAGTTTGCTTTGTAGCCGATCTTTGGTTGAGATTTGGCTGTTAATCAGATGGCAGATCTGTAATGTATTCAGGTGCTGAACTATTCTGTGCTTTAAAAACCAGTCTAAGAATCTTAAAATCTGATCTAAAAGTCACAGGCAGTATGCCCGTGTCAGTGTAGAGATGATAAGTAACAAAGTACAAATACTACGATTTAAGATATGTTTTGTAATTATTTTGCTACATTTATAAGGATAAATAGTTTTTTACCTGATACTCTTTCCAAGCCCATTTGACTTCCTTTTCTGTACCCCCCTTACACATAACACTGCTCTGTATAAACATGCGTTGAGGTAAAAATGTAATAGTTCCACCATGATGGACATTGCATCAGACAATGACACTGCGGTGCATACTTTGCCAGATATTAATGAACTATTTCGTATTCAATATATATCTGAAAATTGTCTTGCCTTAGTTTCTGAAGATTGTGCTAATATCTGCTATCAGGAATTTTCCCCTAGCTTAAAAAAATCACATTAAGCTCAGTGTTAATGTCATGATTTGTGTGAATGAGATATCTAACTAATACATTTATTTATAAGATAGCAATCTCATGCTAGCCAATTCCTAAAATTAACTATAATGGTTTTACTTAAAAAATGATAGTTCATGCTTGATGATAACCATTAAAACCATGTGTAAATTTACGTTATAACACTGGTTACCTGCTTGTATAAAAGTGTAACCTATGCACAACCACACAGACTGTAAATCTTTTTACTATAATTACTGTAAATATTTACTATAATTGAATCTAATAATTTAAATCTTTGCTGGGCTTGTAGTGCTCTCAGGACTTGCTGCCTCTTTAACCCATCGGTCAAAATTTAGGAAACCCCTCAATTTCCCCAGCAGAAAAGGCAAGCAGTCCTTTCGTCTAGCTACCAAGATTTCTGTAAGCCACACTATTTTAAGATCCAAAGCCTAGTGAAAAGACAAATAAAAGGAGCCAATTGGCTGAACCCGGTTTATTGCAGGGTTTAGTCTATTTTACTCCTTAATCCAGATTTTTTAAACTGGAAGAGTCAAATTCATCTTTCAAAATACTATCGATAATGCTAACCATTGTAGGTGCGATCACAGCTACATTAAGGACCAATTCAAAAATTCCATAGACTATGTTACAGCTTATAGCATGTATTTAAAAATATATAACCAGTTATCTCTCGAAGAAGACTGACTAACATCAAAGACCCACTAGACTTAATATTCTTTTATGTTTGCTGCCGAATTCGTTGCAAAGGAATAGAGGATTACACTACAATATTATTGTTGAGGAATTTTTCTCTGCTCCCAAGAAGTGACAGAAAATTCATACAGCTTAGAGTGTACAGTGTGATGCAATTTGAGGTCTTCAAATAGAATTCCATATATTGCTCATATTTGTTGCTTTTCATTTCGAGGAAGTTGATCTGTTTTCACAATGCATTACTTTTTCATCGACCATAGCTGGGTGCATTGAGATGAGTTTGAAAGCGTTTTCACAATTGTTGCCATGTACATTTCTTTTTATTTTAAATTTTTGTGTTGGCAATTATGTTTTGCTGAGCTGCAACTTCGGTAATTAGTATTGACCATTGTCTATCAATTTCTTATTCAGGCCGCACTTCCCCACTCTGACAGTAACACAAGAAACAAACACACAGAAGCTTGAAGTCTTGAATTAGGATGTCATTTTAGGGTTGCACCGGAAAATATCCCAAATAGATATGAAAATGTTATTAAATTGATATATAACAATATGGATTTTCATTACTACTTTCACTATTTTCACAATATTTTCTGTATTTTCTGTATTAGCCAACACCAATATATTGTAGCGTTTTTAAAGGAGAGCTACTTCTCTGCGGAGTTTCAAGCAAGAGACCGATTCCGTTTCACAGGAATTTATGCTCTTTATTTTGCACATGCGCTTGCGACTGCCTTGATAAAGGCGGAACTGGCAGTGCACAGAACTAGCGAACATTGAACAGACACAGAGACCCCTCACCTCCACAAATAAACCCATTCGTGGTGAGGGCACAGAATTCTAACTACACACACATGGTAACACAGAACTGATTAAACAACACATTTAACAAGTAACATTAATCGGAACCGTAAATTCAAACACACTATTTACAGTCATTTAAGTCCGGGAGCCAGGCTTCCCAGTAGCCCCCGCGGGGATGGCTGAAACCCATTGGCAGGGGGAAGCGCACCTAGCCATCCCCGCTACAATATTAACATTCAAGTTTGATCCATTACATATCCTATCAAATCCCTAATACACTATATGAACAAAAGTATTGGGCCACACCGCTTAATCTTTGTATTCAGGTGTTTCATTCAGTCCCATTGCCACAGGTGTATAAAATCAAGCACCTAGCCATGCAGTCTGCCTTTACAAA
>JAOVYW010000074.1:7624463-7684027 GCA_025775045.1 Hiodon tergisus | reverse complement strand
TTCTCTGTTACTCTTTGGCTTTCATTTTGTGATGAATGTTTAGCCTTAGATAGCATCTTGCATGCTCTATAAATGTGTTTGAGGAATCTTCGTGCTTCATGTTGTCAGGAAGGCTTCTCCATGTTCCCAAACCTGAGGTGCGATGTTGTTTCTGATGTTGTTTTCATTCTTTGTGATAAAAAATAAATAAAAAACATCAGATTATCTTCCTCTATACAGTTATACTGACTTCACTGAAGTGCTTTCAGGGTTATGAAGCACCCTGACATTTAACTCAGCAAGACCCTTTATTATGTCTCTTTTTTGCACAAAAACAGAACAGAAATAAGTGATAGTACTTAAGAATGAGAAAAATTCTTCTGAAAGCTGACATACTTCTCGTATTCTCTCTGCAGTGGACACAGATCTTTAGGTATAACAGCAAAACTCCAGGGGAGTTTCAATCTAATTATACCCACCAGCATGCATTTTAAAGGATCTGTAGACCTTTTTAATTAACTGAAATGAGACGGCATATAAATCTTATCTCTCAGATGCTGGGGAAATTGGTATATTACAATCCCCTAGCCAGGGGTGACTGGGGGGTTGTGTTAGAGTAAAAGCAGTAGATGCTGTGTGGCATGCTATAGTCACTCAAAATGGATTTCATTCTGACAAAATGCACAAAATAACAGCTCAGAATCTGTAGTTCTGAGCAAATATTTAGTTTAATTGTTATCTCTATGAAACCAAATAGGTTTATAAGGTTTTTTTTGTTTTATAGTTTTGAGCGATTGTATTAGCTGAATAGATTAACCTCACAGTTTCTTCTGAGTACTGTGTGCATTATATAGTTTTGTGTAGTTTAACAAAATATATAGAATTTTTGTATTTTAGTTACATGTAAGGAGGGATTTCATTAACATGAATAGGCAGTTAATACACTTCAAGTTTAACTACTGTCACCTAATTATCTTTCTTTTTTGACCTTCAAGTTTAAATTAGTTTTTAAGCCTTTATTAGATAAGACTGTTGCTTATTTAAAGATACAAATGAAGCCTCTCACTCTCTCATCTTTTCTCAGAAGGCTGCATGTCTTTCGTTTTTAAGGAGCATTTAGGTTTTTTGGCTCAATGGGGAATAAAAGAGTCATGCCAAAAACAGTGAAATGTGATTGATAAAGGTGTCAGTCCCCTTGCACTCATCGTTAAAGCCATTTACATTTTAGAAGAGAGCAGCTCCCCTGGACATTAAAAATTCATCACAAGAAAGGTAGTGGGGGGAGTATTGATCTTTTATCTGCTGGCCTTCTAACAGCATTTCCAACCTCTGCAGATATCTCTAAAAATCTAAACCTGAGCTCTTCATGCTTCCACAGACAGTTCTCCAACTGGACTGTTGTGGGGGCAAGCTTTCTCCACTTTGAGAGTAATCTAGCTGGAAAATAGTACACAGAGAAATGTATTACAATAAATAGGTGACAATGCAAAGCAAACATACAGGTGCACACATGCACACTTTTTAAAATGTAAATACAGGTTTTTATTTATGTTTTAAATATTTTATACTAATACATTTATTTATACAAATTAAACATCCTTTCAAGAACAAAATAATATTTTATTAATCAGTTAATCATTAATTAAATGATATATCATGGTGTTATATAATAATACTTTGTAGTGGGGCTTTTGGGATAATTGTAGATCTTATCACCATACAGTTTTACAATCTCAAAAATAAATAAAGGCTTTGTTTTAACTCTTTCTTTAACCTTGAAAATGTTGAAGCTTGATCAAGATCTGCTTGGCAGGTCAGATCTTGAAGTTACGATTTTGGAAGCTGTTATGAAGAATGACTGCCTTAAACCAATTCAAGATGTCCTTCAGGATAAAGTTTAGATTCAAGGAAAAGTTAACTAAAAAAGCTCATAGCGTGGGGGAAAAAAGTTTAAAGGTAGATAAAAACTTTTCTACATAGCTATGTTGGCAAGAGTCTAATTAATTGTTCATTATAAAAAGGGTCTGTTATAAAAAAAAAGTATCTTTATTCTCTGGGAGAATAAAGTCTTTATACAGTACTAGGGATCACACAATGTACTGTTTAATTGAATGCTGTGACTGGGAGCCAGATGCGAGAGCAAATAAGCATTGAGATGTAAGGCAGGCTGAGAGTCATAGTGGCAGTCTGAATGATCTGAATGATCTGGAGTGGTTTAATGGTATAGCCATGAGGGCAGGCCAATAGCGAGTTGTAGTAGCTAAGGTGGGAGGGCACCATCATGCGTAAGATTGAGTGAGTGCCAAGGAAGTGGCAGATCCATCAGATGTTCTCATCTTTGAACCATTCCTATCAGTATGCACACCCAGATGGATATGCTACAATGGGTAATCTTATTAGGAGCAACCAACAGCTGGCACAAACCGGGCCTTGGGTGCCTTGCAGTTTCTAAAGCATGAATTTTCCAAGAGCTAACAAGAGTCTGTCACACTAATATAAGAAGTTCAAGCCACAAATGCAGCCTGCCTAAAAGAAATCACACACCAACAAAACTATAACACCCACGTCCCTCTAGCCCCAATGATAGAGCCATACTGTGAGTAGATGGCTATTTAAAGTATGTACAATAAATACATAAAATGATGCCAAAATGTAGTCAGCTATTCAGAACTCCTGACCCCTTTTGACAGGCATTCCGTAACTGAGGTGCCAGGGGCAGAGAGTGAATGTACCCTAAGATGTACAGCACCTGAGGAAAGGAACTGCTAGAGAACCAGCCATTGCAGGGCACAAAGGTCTTTGAGAGGCTAAGGGTCAGATATCAGTGGTTGACAGATTGGTTCTTTTCGCACTTGGAAGGCCAGAATCAAGGTTATGAACCGAATGGAGGCCGCATTAGGTAGCCATGGCAGATATCTGCGTCTAGGATTAGCTCAAGTGGTTTTGTTGTGCACATGAGGAGGCAAATGGGTCAAATAGTCATCCAGGCAAGCAATAGTACAATTGATTGCAGTACATGGTTATACATGGTACTCTTGTAACACTTGATGTCTACCATAACCAGAGAAATAAGAGAACTTTTCAACACAAGTACAGTTAATACCGGTCTTATTTTTAGAGCTCCGAATATTTTGATGGATAACACATTCACAACAATAATAGTGCGCAACTCTGTTTAATAGCTAGTAGTAGTTAGTTAGTTTGTGGTGGGCTGTCGAGGCACACCAAAGAGAGAATTTCAGAATCTCGCTGGTAGCATAAATCCCTGGGAGCCAAAAAATAAGACCAATTGAACAGTTAATTGCATTGTTAACTAACATCATGGCTTGCTGGCTAGCCTTCTAGGTTAGGTATGGTTTTACATGACATGAATTACAGTGCTGCTTTTACATTAACTCCCTGACCAAACTTAGAGATATTAGGTTTTGTAAACCTTGACTGGTAATTCGATAGAAATACAGGAAATGTTGACTATCTATCTATGTTTCTATCTAAACGTCAATAAAAAAATGTTTGCTACTGTGTGTTCACTGCTGGCGATCCACTGAACAAGCTAGCAAGCATTTAAAAAAAAAAGTTTGTTTCTGTTGATAAACATATGGAACTTAGGCTGGGAACAAATCAAAACTTTGACAACTCATAAAAAGAAAACATTATTAAATAAAGTTATGTAAAGTGCAGTTACTAGGGTTTGAATTTGATCCCAGCCTAAATTAAAATAATGTAGCCTTGGTATGAGCTATTTAGTGATGCAGTAGTTACCTTTGGCTTGGGAGACCAGAGTTTTCTTCTTGCTGTGGCCAAAACGCTACATTGCATTTAAACAGTAAGAATATACTTTATCTCAGGTAATTTCAAAGTTGTGTAGAAACATACTAGTACAAAATATTCAAAATTTCGTTTTACATTTACATTTGTGCAATAACCTAGAGCAGTGGTATTCAAACTATAGAGCCACCCCCCTGCTGAGACGTGGACTAGTCAAATATGATATCTTGGTGGGAGGGCTAAGCTCAATGTTTGACAACCGCTGACCCAGTCTTATAAAATCAGTAGGATTTTTGCCCACGCTCACGTGCGTTTATCTGGCAGTGGATATAGAGTACCTGTTAGCCTGGTCCTGCATGTGGGTGTCTCCAGGGTTGCACATGACACAAATAGTTAAATACATAGGTACCCTTAAACTAATTTATTTATTAAGGTGATCTAGATTGATAGTTTAGTTTAATTAATTTATATAAACTGCTTGTTTTTTGGAAAATATTGCCAGTAAATGAGTAACAAATTCACTAACCACATTTTCCTTTCTTATTGTTTTAACATGAAATCCCCTGAATTGCATACTATAAATATGAGCTATTTATCCCCCCGAACAGCATATGCTAGAGAAGTGCATCTACCTTCTTTTGGTGAAATGTAATGATTTTTATCCTATATTTTTTTAATCTGCAAAAATATAATGATTTCAGGGCAGCTCATCTGTGCACAAGCTCCTGATGTCTGCACATAGGAAACCCCGGTCTGCCTTATACTTTTCCAGTCTTGTACTGCAATGTAATACTCTTGTATCCAACAGACCCTGCAGCACTAATAACTGTCTATGAGTGGGGTGAGTGGGAGTTTATAGCTAAAATATTAATTATGCCATTTTGGGACGGATCATTTCTTCATTTGTGGATCACAATACCTCTTGGCTTTCTTAATGGCCCCGTTATCAGACCTTTTGCAGATCATGCCTCCTCCCTATAGATTGTTAATGGAGTTGTTTTCCAAAGATATTTAAATGCTGCATCTACACTTGGTTGTTAGACAGAAAGTACCATCAGAAATAACCAAAATGTGAACTGTGATGCCTGCTCTTAAGAAGAACACTTTAGCTGAGATGAAAAAGTGCTGTAAACGTCTACAACAGAGTAATTAACTCATGTTAACTCACTAAACTATTGGGAGACAACATATGCCCCTCCCGACTGGAATGAAATGTTGCGTTGGCTTTCCCTTCTATGTGAAGTACACCCAAACTATTCCAGAAGTATGCACCCTACGATATTATGGTACCAACAGAACCCTACGTTGTTGGAGCCAACCTCCCATGGCTGTAGAGTTCTTTTTTATTTTATTTTTGGTTGACTCCATTTATTGAGAACATGGTGTAGGACTATTCATTTGACCATATCATAGTACGCCTATCCTCTTTGCCTGTGCTCTTTGCACCACTGAACTCATAAGCGTTGAGCTGCCACGTGTGATGAGTGGTTTGTGTCCTGCTCTGTGGAGTTCCCGCTTGATCGTTTTTGATGAGACCAGCAGCTCGTACCCCAGGATGAAATTGCATGTCAATTGATCTAGTTTTTTGCCTGTTCGGCCTTGCGCTTTGAAGTAATGCACAAATATCACAATCCTGATTATACACTTCCTCCCAATTTTGTCCTTTCCCTCAAAGTTTCATGGTGGCATCACCTTAGACCCCCTTGTGAAACCTCAGCAAGTTCAGCTGTCTTGGTTACTGAAGCTCTTGTAAAATGCGCCCTAACAATCACCCCTTTCAAAGTCACTGAGGTCTTCTCTTTCAGCCATGCTAGCCATAATTATAAGCAACCAGGCCTTTCCAGTATTTTTTATACATGACCCTAAGCATGTTGGGAGGCAATTTGGCTAATTAATGCATGACTCTTCCCTTGCAATAGATTTTGAAAAAAAAAAATACTTGTTGTCTTTGATTTTTTTGTATTCTGCATCAGTGTAACAGTAGAAAAAATAAGTTTTTAGAAGTCCAAACATTAATTTGCAGATAGAAGAACAAGGAGTTCTGCAACAGATGGTATGGCCTCCACAGAGCCCTGATCTCAACATCATCAAGGCTGTCTGGGATTACATGGGACAGCCAAAGACTGTAGACAAACTGTGCAAAGTTCCTACATGCTTGGAAAAATCTACCTGCCGATTGTCTGATAAAACTGCATTATAGTGTACCTAAGTAGAATTGATGCAGTTTTAATGGGAAAGATTGGTCACATCAAGAATAGATTTTTTTTGTCACTTTTTACTGCTCATTATAGTCTTTAAAAAAAATTATTTACTTATTTTTGAAATCATCTCCGCTTTACAGATTTTTTTTACATGTGCCTAAAACTTTTGCAAATTACTGTATATTTTGCCTACTCATCTAAGCTGAAGAAGTGCAAAAAGAGCTCTTGCTCAGAACGTTCTTTTAATGATTTTTACTTTGTTGTTTCTGTACTATATACGTATGGAAATTATTGTATGTGACAAAACCTGTATAGATAAAAATATCAGCTACCAGTCGTAAAACAGGAGAAGGGAGAGTTAATGTCTCTGCAAGAACCAAAAGTAGATGTGCAGCATTTTTTCCAGTAAGCTTGCTGCTCTTTGCTGAGTTTTGCACAATCTGCCCATTAGCAGGCCGGTCAATGCATTGCTTTATGAGGCAATTATTTCAGCACTCAATTCAAAATACACATTAGAACTTAACCTTCTGAGTCCTGAAGTAGCATTTTTATTATCCAGCCTCAGAAAAGAGTCACAGTCAGCAGTCCCCCAACCCCCCCCCCCCTATTTTTGTCCACATCTGCCCTTTTATGATCCAGTATCATAAATAGAGAATTGTGAAGGGGACCGCATTTTTCTCTAGTATAATGCGCAACACGGAAATCACCACAGTGTTACAACAGACTGTTGACTGAGAGAAGGGATGGTGCGCTTTGTGAGGGAGCTTCTTAAATTAATTGAGAATGCATAAGGGATATTAGTTCTGGAATTATTGGTTCAGCACTAGCAGGACCTGGGCACTAATCTGAAATTTTCGATTAGGTCGCATGCAGAAAACGATCCTTTCACGTTAGGTTTTTATGATGCATCTGAAATCATCCTTTATCATATGTTTAAGAAATATATAGCAAGAAACATTAATGAAAATGAGGCGTGAATTTAAAATTGTGTCATTATGGAAATTAGGGTTGGTTATTGGAGTCCCTGATTTCTGAGGAGTTTTTTATGGCTAATGGAAATCTGGTGCAATACGTATATATAATTAATGGACAGATAACACCTGTAAGTGTTACCCCTAGCTACTGTGTTTTCAAGCTCCAGGCTTAATGGGAAGTAGAATTATGTAAATCCAAAGCACTCGTGCACACACACCGCTTCCGTTGATCCATGCATGTCTTCGCATTCACAATCTGTTATGCATCCAACATAGGCTAAGCATAGTAGTTGCTCGTGATCATCTCTGGGGGGAGCTGATGTAAAAGAAATCATTTTGACTTTGTTGTATGGATTATTAAAAACAAATTAATAAAGTAATGCCAACTCTGCTATAAATAGAAGATTTTGACTTTTTCATTTTTCAAGGCTGAAGCAAAATGGTCTCCCAGTGTGTGGCCTTCTGAATGTACTTAACGAGAGATTATTGCAGGAGAGATGCAACACTTGAAGAATCCTGCAGATAAAAGTAAGAGTAATATTAAAAACTTTACATTTAGTACCGTAATTACAGCTTTTATATTGATGAGAATGTTATTGTAATGATAGGTAACTTAACCTATCATTACAAGGCTAGGGCGTACAGAATATTGTGTTGCAATGCTTGCATACCTCTTCATTGAAAACACAGCAGGGAGAAACAGAAACAAGTGAAAGCGAGGACAACTACTTCAGCTCGTATCCCCCAAAGGTATCTCTCGGAGCAAGTATCGACAGTCCATTTTTTGCAATCAGGTCCACGACCCAGAGAAGTCTCACTTGGCGGCAGTGCGGCTGCCTTTTTCCCCGAATCATTCAAATGCCACGGGCAGCCAGTGGGGATAAGGGTGCCCCCAGGTGCGGCTCTGGCAGATCTGCTGAGGGAGGCAGAAACGCCGCCATTGTTCTGCAGTTAATTGAGCTCCTGCTGCAGGGGATCGAGACACACACCCACCCTGGAGAGACGACCCCTCAGGACACAAAAATCACACTAGGTACGGGCCAGAGCTTTGACCATTTATAGTTGGAAAAGAGGCTGACCAAAAAAGAAAAAAGAAACAAGCCACTGTTTCACCAAGTCAGTATCCCGACTGAAATGCGGCTATCAAATTTATTAACAGTCCCTACGGTTTAATGAATCTCTAAATACCTTCCATTAAATTAAACTTAACTTAAATTAACACTGCACTCACCACCATAATCTGTATTTAAAAATATATAATTTCCCGTAACTTTAAGGCAACAGAGCTAAAAATGTAAACTAGAGCTAAAAATATATACACAATTCCTAAAGACAGATATGTGCTACCAATAAACTCTGAGGAACTTCGTTGTCTCTCGCTTGTGTGGTGACAGCAAACACCTGACCTATAAATGTGAATTTAAATATTTTAAGTGCTGGTTCATTTATCAGAGATTTCTGAAAAGAAAACATTTCTCATTTCTCATTCCAAGCAGCGGGCTAAGGACGGGAAAAGGCATGGAAAAGATATCTCTCTTTGCTTGGTGTAATAAAGAAAATGGTATTCCCTTATATTTATTTTAATTGAGTAACAGTAATAGTGAACAGAAATGCATAGATGTGTCTGTATGAAGTAAGGCTATACAGGTAGATAATGTTACACTTTGTATCATTTATTTTCACTATACAATTTTGCGATACATTTATGATAAAATCCAAAAAGGAATATTGTACATCTAGTTCTAAAACTCGTATTCTCTGAAACTGTTGCCTTATTGAGCCGCATAAAGTTGAAAAATTTGGTTTTAACATCAGTGCCATTTTTGCAACCTTGGAAAGAGAGATCTAACTGCATACAGAACAGAGCCCCCTAGTCCAATAAGAATGCTGATATGTCTTCTTGACCTTGTCATTTACCTTAACCAGACTTTTCTTTAAAGATAAGTTCACCATGTTCACCATGTACTTCTCTGTGCAACTCATCAGACTGGTTTTCACTGAGATCTAGAAACTTCATCTGGTATAACAAGTCCATGTTTCTTTGTAATGTTTCATTCTCTTTTACAGAATAATTCTGCCTGCCTTTCATACCCCACGCTACATTTTTCTTTTAATCACGTTGTATCCAATGTGCTATGTCACTTATGCAATCTGTGTTGTTTTGTTCTCATTCAAATGTTTCTTATAAAAAGATCAGGAACTGAAAGTTATAACTGAACCATAGTTTTGACACTGTTGTATTGAAGAAGGGATTTGACAGTTATTTATTTATAATTTTTTACTTGACCTTTCACATTCAGTTAATTTCATAGTTAAAATAGACAATTTTTTAGGTTTGTCCTGACTATTACAATAAATTTAAAAAAACGATGACCGACAGTTGTTAATTCTCAATTAATTAGAAAATGTGGATTTTTTTGCTACATTTCTTACCAAAAAAATCCTTGGACATGATATCACATCTTCATGTTATTCTAACAAGAGCTTCCACTCATGTTTGTGTTTATTAGCCACAACCAGTGACAGCTTAGAAGCGGATCAACAATGCCATTTTAAAGTACTAGAGAATTCCCTTCCTTTACATGTTGGCCTTGAAGTATCAGCTCTAATCAAACTTAAAGACAGACGTTTGCCATATTGCTTATTAGATCACGGATGTGAACCGATATCCAATGAAATTATTCCTGATCTGTCCTTCGCACAAACATAATGAAAGGTCTCCCTGAACAGGTGAAAACATGAGAAAATCTAATTGGGGCTCTAAAACCTAAACATGTCCATTAACAAATAGGATGTAATCCATGTTTTAATTAAGAAATTATTTAATCTGTTTTCCATTGTTTAACATTGATGCATTACAAATGAAAACTAGTGTCATCTGTTTATGAAACAGTTATGTTGTTAACACTGTTACTACTCAGTTTTAATCCTGTGGCTAAAATGAATAAAATGTGTTTGAAAATAAAGTTAAGACCTGGCTTCCTGAGTGGCTTAGTTGGTTAAGGTGCCCACTCGAGTGCAGAATGAGCTCTATGAGCTGAGGAGTGTGCCCTATGAGCCGATTGAGACATAAATTGAGTCACATGGCCAGCTTGTTGATGAGAGAGATCGAAGGATGACACGAATGGTGCAAGCTAAAAGGTGGGCCACAAACAGGCAAATAGCGGCAAAGCACACCGGTGTTGTGCAGAACAGCATCTTGGAACGCACTTCTCAATTGTCCATGTCACGGTTGGGCTATTTCATCAGACGACAACACCGGAGTCCATTCCCATCAGCTAAAAACAATAAGAGGAGGCTACAGTGAGCACTCAATCACCATCAGGAGTCAGGAATTAAGACATTTGAAATAGCTGCATGAGTGCACGTTATCTGTCTGGTGGCCACAGTACACACTGGTCGAGCTGGTTTATGTGGGGAATCTAAATATGACGATGTACAGTTTTGAATTTTACAAGAGATTCCTTTTATTCCATTATTCCTGAATCTTAGACCCCGTTCACACTTAATGGGCTGTCCCTTGGCATAGCCTGAAGTACTGCCTATGTTATTAAAAAGGAAACTTGAGAGGCAGTTGTAAAGCTGTTATTTCCGGTTCACATTAGATTTCTTTGAGGACTGCATCTCATTGAAGTTCATGTGTTCACTTATTTAATTTAGTTAAGTTGTAAACACGAATCAAATAAAACATTGTTTATACATAGAATTTGTATTTATTTAATTATTTATCAGGGAAGGATTCAGCATAGCATGTGGATAGTATATTGATACTTCTTCAATAAAAAAATTATCTGACGTCCTGATTTGTCATCAGACAAATGTGGCAGGGGTCAAAATTATGGGCAGATAATTGTTAATCAGTGGACTTTGTCTTACATATACCAGAATTGGCATTCAACCTAAAAATATTTTATTAGCTGGGCTCTAGTTAAGATCAATCATAGGCTAGTATGAATGTCATAGCCTAATTCAAATATATCATTCATGAGTGTCCCTAAGAATATAAACTCTTTCACTATGCTCAAGGCAAAATAATAAAAAAATTAGGCAAAATAATATATAACAAAACACATTGATAAACAGTACATGCACACACATGGCCCTGAAAGATGGCCGAGAACGATGTTCATTGAGAAAAAGGCTATCAGAAACACCAGCACAAAGCAGTATCCTCAGCTGTAGCATCTTATTCCATGCATTTGTTGAACTGGGGGTAGCTTAGAAGTTCCTAATGACCCAGTTGGGTAGCAAAGTCACCAGTTTGACTAAAACTAAATGACTAAAATATATCTGCTTGGTGAAATGACTAGCTGTATGTTGATATAACCACAAACAATTAGCAGCATGTCTGTACAGGATTTCTTGCTTTTAAATGTAATGTCTGATTTCACATGTTACAGGGAATATATGTTATTTAAATGTAATGGAGAATTGAGTACGTTTTTTGATTGGGGATGACTTGTTATTGTTATTTTTTAGAAATATTTATTGCCTAGGTTGGAACCAAATAAAAGCATTACACTTTACATGACTGCATTTAATAAAATGTCCTTTTTATTAGCATAAGAGATACTTAGGAAAGAAAAGTCGCTTGTTCTGGGTAGTAGTTTATGTTAACTTGTGGAATAGTAATGCATTTCATATTGAGTTTATAGCAGCTTGCAATTTGGTGTTAGGGCAGGGGAGGATGTTGTCATGATAGATAGAATGGTTACGTTACAGGATAAAATTCACACTCCCCAATCACCAACAACACATTAATTCTGTTTATTCTTCCCCTCTGCCTACTTCCGCTCTCCGATGTCCTTATTGCCCCAAAGGATGCATAAGAAAATAGGCCTAAGTGCACTTAGCCATCACTGAAGTGCTGAAATGATATATTGGTGATATAGCTAGACTGAGAAAATGAAAGGACCTAATTGAGAAGACTGAGCAACTATAGAACAGTAGCTATGTCAAATGTCTTAATTGAGTCACAAATCAGCACTATCTATGTATATGCAAGTATATTGAGAGAGATGGTATTAATATCTGTCTAGTCATGATGACCCCAGGCCTAACCTACCTAATTCCTTTAAAGGCAACACACACATACACATATATATACCAGTGGCAGCTGGTGACTCAAAAAATTGGGGAGGACAGGAGGAAAACCAACCCTCTGCGTCATGTTATTTTACACTATTCGGCTACTTCTCTATAAAAAAAAAGGGAAACATATTTCGCAATTTGAATTTATAATTTCTCTTTTCTAATATTGTACTGTATCTATCACTTTACCACCAGTTCGTCACACTAGTGGACAACTCAGTGGTAGGGAACTGGAGATTAAATTTGGATATTATCATTGGACAAATGCGATGTCAATATTGTAATCTGGTTGTTGATTGGTTAGGGAGGACGTCCTCCCTTGGAGCATCATTTTATGTGTTTTGGCCAATAACAGATTAGTATGATGAAAATATGTAGTACATTAAATTGAAATAAGAGCCTAAAGGAGGACATCAGGAGCCCATGCTACCCCTTGGTGATATCATCCGTAAGCACTAGATTGACTTTCATTGTTATGCAGATGACATGCAGCTATATCTGTCAGGGAGCCCAGGTGAGGATTTTCCAATGGTTAGATTGGAGCTTTGCTTGAAAGATGTAGGAGATTGGATGTCCTCTAATTTCCTATTGTTGAATTCGGATAAAACAGAAATGATCATCGTTGGCCAAAAAACATTGTACAAGGGTCAATGATTATGTGCTGAACTTAGATGGAAAGATGATAGAACAGTCAAAGTTTGTCAAAGATCTTAGAGTTACAATTGATCCAGATCTTGGAGTTACAATTGATCCAGATCTTTCTTTTTTTTGACTGTCATACTAAAGATATTGCTAGTATAGCATTCTACCACCTGAGAAACATTGCCAAGATTAAACATTTTTTAGGTGATCGGGATGCAGACAAATTGACCCACGCTTTTGTTACTTCCAGACTTGATTATTGTAATGCTATATTATCAGGTGGCTCAAATACAGCCACGAATCCATAACAGGTTGTTCAGAATGCAGCTGCTAGGATCCTTACTAGACGTAAGAATTATGATCACATCACACCAGTGTTGGCTTCATTACATTGGCAGCCAATAAGGCAGCGGGCTGATTTAAGTTACTTTTGTTAACTTTTAAGGCTGTAAATGGGCTAGCTCCCTCGTATCTAACAGATATTCTAGTCCCGTATGTCTCATCTAGATTACTTCGCTCACAAGAGGCTGGGAATCTATGTACACCAAGAACAGCCAAATCAAAATTTGGAGGAAGTGCATTTGCATATAGAGCTCCAAAACTATGGAATAGCCTCCCAACTTTTCATCCTGCAAGCCTAGGGAGTTTTTCCTTGCCACTGTTGCCAGTGGCATGCTTTTGGGGGATCAGGTCTGGGACATATGTATTTTTCTTTATGTAAAGTGTCTTTGTGACATGGAAACATGTTAAAAGTGCTGAATAAAAATTAATTTGATTGGTTGATTGATTGATCCTACTCTGCCCCATCACCACTTTACACAGCCTGCCCTTTCCCTTCTGCCTGCAAGTGTCACTGTTGAAGCATTTTAATCTGAATTTCAATAATGGATTTTTTCCATTATTATATTATATATAGTAATATAGCAGGTACTTTTATCCACTGCAGCATACAAATGTATGTAGTTGACGTAGGGTTAACGTGCAGTATACTGAGCTACAATGAGCTACAATGACCTATTGATGAATACTGCATGAATGTACAAAGACTAGAGCTACAAAGGAATACATACAATAAGCAACATGATCAGAAGCATAAACATAGCAGTCAGTTCCGGGGGAGTGGGGGGATTCAAGAATGTTGTGTGAGGTACTGTTGGATGAAGTGAGTTTTCAGTTCTTTTTTAAGCCGTAGAAGCTTCTGATTTTCTGACTGTTTCAAAAAAGTCAACTGGATGAATCTGCAGAGAAGTGACCACTAGGTGTCCGGCTGTGGAGGATTGCAAGGCTCAGGTGGGGATGTAAGGCGAGATCCAGTGGTAGCTTTGGTGGGTTAGGGTGAGGATATTGTGATGGGTCCGAGCTGCAATAGGAAGCCAGTGTAGTTCAATGAGAAGGGGAGTAGCATGGGTGAACTTTCATTGGTCGAAGACCATCCAAGCAGCAGCGTTTTTAATTATTTGGAGAGGTCTAGTTGAGGAAGCTGGTAGGCTAGCCAGTAGTGAATTGCAGAAGTCTAAGTGGAATATCTCCAGTGCCTAGAAAAAAGAGTGGTGTAAATTGCTCTGTGAGGAATGAAGAGATCCTCCTGATGTTATTGAGGATGAATCTGCAGGATCGAGCTACTGAAGTCATGTGTTCCTTGAAGGACATACCGTGGTCCAGGGTAACTCCCAGATTCTTGACCTGTATGGCTTGATGATACTGCCTTCCACTGAGATGTAGACATCCTGGAAAGGAGTGTGTTTGGCTGGGAGGTACAGAAGTTCGGTTTTGGCCATATTAAGTCTGAGGTGGTGATGAGACATCCAAGTAGATACATCCTGAAGGCAGGTGGAGCTGCGAGAGAGTAACACTAAGATCTCTGAAGGTGGGGATGCAAGTGGAAAAGTTGAGTGTTATCAGCGTAACACTGATAAGAAAACCCCCTGAGCAGAGATTACTTTGCCTATGGATTCTCATGTAGGCAACTTAGGAGCCCTGAGGCACTCCTGTGGTAAGGTAGTGTAGGTACGGTAGTGTAGTGCAGTTACAACATCTCTCCAGGCAACCTGGTAAGGGGATTTGGAAAGGAAGGAGGCAAACCACTTTATTAGGTATACCTTGCTAGTACCAGGTTGGACTCCCTTTTGCCTTCAGAACTGCCTTAATTCTTCATGGCATAGATTCAACAAGGCGCTGGAAATATTCCTCAGAGATTTTGGTCCATATTGACATGATAGCATCACGCAGTTGCTGCAGATTTGTCAGGTGCGCATCCATGATGTGAATATCCCGTTCCACTACTTCCCAAAGGTGCTCTATTGGATTAAGATCAGGTGACTGTGGAGGCCATTTGAGTACAGTGAACATTGTCATGTTCAAGAAACCAGTTTGAGATTATATGAGCTTTGTGCGCGTTATCCTGCTGGAAGTAGCCAAGATGGGTACTCTGTGGTCATAAAGGGATGTACATGGTCAGCAACAATACTCAGGTAGGCTGTGCCATTTAAACAATTCTCAATTGGAACTAAAGAGCCCAAAGTGTGCCAATAAAATATCCCTCACATCATTACACCACCACCACCTGCCTGAACTGTTGATACAAGCCATGAGGAATCCATGTTTTCGTGTTGTTTATGCTAAATTCTTCGAGACTCATCAGACCAGGCAACGTTTTCACAATCTTCTATTGTCAAATTTTGGTGAGCCCGTGCAAATTTTAGCCCCAGTTTCCTGTTCTTAGCTGACCGGAGTGGCACCCAGTGTGGTCTTCTGCTGCTGTAGCCCATCTCCTTCAAGGTTCGATGTATTGTGCGTTCAGAGATGTTCTTCTGCATACGCTGGTTGTAACTAGTGGTTGTACAGTTTCCTTTCTATTAGCTCGAACCAGTCTGGCCATTCTCCTCAGACTTCAACCGTCAACCAGGCATTTTTGCCCAGAGAACTGCTGCTCACTGGATATTTTCTCTTTTTCTGTAACCATTCTCTGTAAACCCTAGTGCGTGCCATGTTCAAAGTCACTTTAATCACCTTTCTTCCCCATTCCGATGCTTGGTTTGAACTTCAGCAGATCGTCTTGACCATGTCTACGTGCCCAAATTAGTTTTTACAACGTGATTGGCTGATTAGATATTTGTGTTAACGAGCAGTTGAAGAGTTGTACTAATAAAGTATCCGGTGAGTGTGTGGTGTGTATATATATATATAACATGCAGAAGTCTTAGGCAAATTAAAAAAAAATTCTGTAAAGCAATGATTCTTTCAAAAATAATGAAATGAGCCTTTTGCACAGTACTGTATGTCCATTTAAATCATGCAAAGGAACCTATACCACTATTTCACTATTGATATATTCTGTATTTCCTATTTTCATTAGACATTCCACGCATTATATTTACTGACTATTCTGCATGGAGCCAGTGGTATTCATTATTCAGTTCCAGTGGGACCCCGCATGTATATGTATATGTCTCACTTTATTCAGACAAAACGAGACACATAGGTTTCAACAAATCAAATATCTTGTCTGTGATATATAGAGATCCAAACATCATACTCTCCTTCCTTACACACTGAACATAAGGGAAGCATGCCTTTGTTGCTTGATTTTCATTATCTAGGTTTTTTTTTTTAATCTATTTTGAACCACCCTCCAAAACCAAACACTTAATTTGGACAGTCTAGTTAGACTAGACTGTCCAACTGACTTTAGACTGACTTTGAATGCTACTTAATTTAGTGTCTAATCACTAAAAATGAATGTGGCACTGTCTGAGTAGGCTGGCCCTGCTAGTATCTGCTTCATTTTTTCACATAATTGCAGCATATACTTTATTGCGGCAAAGCCTGAACAGTGGAATTCCAGTAGACTATACATCAGTTTCTCCATTATTGGATTAGCTAGATGTGGCATCATTACCGCTGCACTTTCATTCTGATCATTGATCGCATCACTCTTTCTATTTCACAATTAATGCAAGTAGCCAGTAACTATCAATCTTTTGACGAGTTTAGGCTACTGTCAATATATTCTTAAGGCTTAGTGCCACAAATCTCAGTTATATAGCTATGGTGGAAAAATTGGTCATTCCTGTGACATGTGAGTTGTTTCATCAATAGGTTAAAAGGTTATTGCTGAGATTGTCGATGGTAATAAAGGAACGAAGATGACAAATGAAATGATTATATAATCATTTCATTCATGCATAGTTAACATTTGCTTACAATCAACACTGTCAAAATTATTTTAAAGACTAATTAGGTTTTTCCACTATCAACCCTTTTAGATACTTTTATCCACATTATTCACGTTCAATAGTGTGTGTGCCATTTCAGAGCAAAGCAAGGCATGCAAGGCCACAAACTGGTACTGTGATCCTAAGTACAATTCATTTCACCGAGGACATGAAAGAAATCACCCACGTGGAGCACCTTCTAATACAAACAGACTAATTGTTCAGTGTGTGATGAATCAATGTTATCAGGTCAGAAGTCCGAGGGTAAGACTGTACTACCCTCACTGTTGCACTCATCAGCAAAATTTGAATCATCAAACATTTTAAATTCAAGATCAGATGAAGTTGTTCATAGAGATTAACTATCCACTTCTGATTTCCGTAATGGTTAGAAAAAAAACAATTTTTAAGTTGCCATGTGTCAGAATACTTATTCCCCACATAGTTTTCAGTATCGCAGTGGCCAAATGCTATGATGATGCTCTTATATACATTTATATATAAATGCGTCTTCGCTTTACAGAATTTTCTTTTTTTTTTAAATGTGCCTAAGACTTTTGCACAGTACTGTATATACGTAAACAGTAAATATTTTTACCAGAATATTGTGTAAGGCCCAAAGCCGGAGTATCATATTTTGTGTTCATTTAGAAAGAAAGATGGTGATTGCAGATTTATTTTAATTTTGCTGTGGCTATAAAATGTTTCTGTATTTGAACATCAAATGCAAGATGCTCAGAATACTACAGGGAGTGACAAAGTCCCCCAAGAGCTCATTAAAAACAAGCTCTAAACTTAGGTTACAGGTCTATTAATGTCCTCTCTCAGTATCATTCATGTTTACCCTTTTCACTATTATTTACAGTTGCTTGGTTGCACGTGGTTATTTCAGTGAATCCCAGCCATCCAAATTTTCTTCTGTCAATGGCGACAGAGCAGTAGCACTCAAGTCAGGTTAATTTAAAATCAGAGATACATTTAGAGTTCAGATTTTTAATGCTTACAACTTTTTAAGGCGTCTCAGGCAGATTTTGGTATGAGGGGCAACTCTAATGGCCATCTCCTGGCCAGCAGGTGTGGGGTCCACTGAATCTCTGGGACACTCCCCCCAGGAGTTTTTGGTGAAAAATCAGGAAAAATCAGTTTTAAAAATAGTTTGCTTCGACCTGGACCTCAAATAATCAGCCTTGGCTGGGCTGTTAGAGGGAGAGAAAAAACAGCTTGTCACTTGGATGTGCACATAAAAATAAGAAAATGCGATTAAAACTTTGGCGTCAAGTTGTTAGTGCATACTACCAGTTGTTTGCTAGTTGATCCTTGTGGCCTTTGGGTGCCTGCGGAAACTCTTCTTACGACACAACATTTATTGTCGGTGCAGTAGAGCTTATTTCACGTATCAGTGATAATGTTTTCATCATATCTGAGAATGGTAGTCAAATAATATTTTAATCAATATTTAAATTAAATAAACAAACCACCTCGTAAAAATATAAATATATATTTTTTAATTTTAAATAACTTGAGAATCTACAAGGGTTATGAGTATCTAAGAAAGGATAGGTTATGGCTGATCGGGTGTAAAGGAGAGGTTTAACAAGCTCTAATGAGCGTTTAGGTTAAGGACCAGAAGTTAGTCAGCAAAACATTACTTAGATACATCATAATACCCAATGCATTCATTAAGTCTGCACAGCGATGAGTTCGCATTGACAACATTTCTTCCCCACCACCAAAATACATATAAACACACTTTTCAAAGAATTAACATTTATATCAGACATTCATCACATTGTTTTCTCATCCCATGCTGAACAAATGCGGCAAGATCGCAATTTCTAGAAGCAATTTATCTGCTCACCTGATGGAAACTTACACTTACGAATACAGCTGGGAACAGTTACAAAGACAGTGGTGATCACCTAAGAATGCCTCCAATTATGATTATGGAGGCTTGTGGAATGCACAGGGAGTGCAAGGTGAGTGACGAGGTCAAAATATAAACATAATCTTTTTTGGAGGCAATCATCGGGACTCACACCATCATTGGACAACACAAAGGTGGCATCATACATCAACAAAATCACATCTGGTGATGAAGATTCTGCTCTGATCAGACATTGCCTCTCCATCCATCTAGGCAGGTCATCTATCAGGCGTAGTGAACACAGCCACCAACCTTCTCTTATGAGGAAGTCTTGAGGGCACCGAATAGTGGCTCAACCCTTAGGTTATGAGCCTCATGATTTGGGATGGCTCAGATAGCCCCCACTGGTTCTCCCTAGAGAAGATAAGTCCGGAGCTAGCCAGAGTTTTACTGGTGGCACCACATTAGCCTAGGAGACCTTGGTTTGATCTCCAACACAGTTCCTTTGTGGCCTTCTGTGGGAACTCAATCACTGCAACCTTCTCAATCATGCACAATCTGTCCTGCATACAGCTATTGTTTTGGTCCCTTGAATGGCTGGACCATTTGGACATTTATGAAAGCATAATTGGAACCTTACAGAATGCCAAAGTGGCTTTCACTAGTTCCCTATATGGTAACTAGTGGGGGTGTTCCAACAGAGGTGTGTCACACGGGATGAAGATCCCAATACTTAGTACTGCAGTTCTTGGAAGACTCAAATGAAGGCAAGACACCTTCCACCCTGAATGTGTATTTAGCCATCACCACATGCCATGTGTCTCCCTGAGTCAACTGTAACAGCTTAACCCTAAATGCACTTGGAAAGACAGTGATAGACATTTGACATAGTAGTTTCTGAGTAAGAATGAACATTCAAAAGTTTTGGATGGATTAAAAAAAAGTTTTTAAAAATGTTTGAAAGCGTTTAATGTTTGTGAAGAGACTTACTTGCCTCCATTTTGAAATTTTGTGTATGTTGGATTTGACATAAGCCACAGGGCAAGTAACCAGGAACTGGGAGTTCTGAAGAACAGTACATGAAACACTAATTGCCTTATCAGATGGGGCCAATGGATTACTCCATTCTTAGCATAAGCCAGGTCTTTTCAGAGTTTCCCCTTTCATATCGATGTTGTCACTATGCGTTTAAAGCAGAGCTCAATATTCTAAAAGAGTTCATTCTTTGTGACATAAAGAGAAATGTTATTACAGGAATGAATTAGCGATAGAATAGAGAGAACTTATGTAAATCTTGAACCGCGTTACATGTCACTTTGTACGGGTCAACCTTTTAATCCTTAACATTCTACAGAGAATGAGTTTCATTGGTTCGAGAATGAAACAACGTGATGTTTTTTGTTTCCTTTATATTATTTATTCTCAGAACTGCAATATAATGCGTCTGCAAGGACTGATATTCTATTGATTATTTAGAATATCTTTTTGCTTCAGTGAGGTCCACACTAAGTGATCGTAGTTTTTTTTGTTGTTGTTGAAAACATGGTTTGAAGAATTATGAATGTATTGTGTGCGTGACAATAACTTAAAATCATGAGACTTCAACCCGGGGACAGACAGGGCTTCCTTTATGTATTGGGGCAGACTATTTTGGAAATTAGGTGCCAAACAGCCAAATCCTGTACTACTTTAATTAATTAAAAGACAATTGAAAGCAGACGGGTTTTGTTGGTACAGTATTACCTACCCACAGTTGCCCTGACACTTTATTTTTTTTATATTGTGCTTTCAGTTTATTAGTTCCAAATGTAATGTTAAAAACAACCTTTTGTAAAGAGGGAACTCCCTGCTGTGTTTCATCAGAAGTCCCTAGTGAAAAAGACAGCCTGTCAGAAACACCGTTTGGGTCACAGAAAGATGTTAATACGCAGGTTTATCAAAGCCATCACAACACACATTTATTGTCATATCATTCTTTCAAATGTTACCAATGGTAACACCTGTGAAGTTTCAGAGAAAACTCAAAGGCAACTGAAAAATCCTAGTGAGGCAGAATTTTCTATACAGCTAGCACTCTAGTGTTATCGGGCACTAGATGTGTTTATGAATGCTTTCACTGCGGGTGTACTTACGTAAGCCTGTGTGTGCTGCAGAAGCAGTGCGCCTCTGGGTGTGAAAGAGCCTGCTGTAGTGAATATGTGAGAAAGCGCTGTCACTTTAAAGGCTGGGTAAGGTTCTTATGTTGCGCTGGCCTCTGAGACCTGCTCCATTAACTGAAATAACACTCCAGAACTATAATGATACTCAAAGGGAATTTTCCTCAATCCTCTTGAAGTTACCATGACACTGCATGCCGTGCTTCCATTACCTTACAAAATATTTTGGTTTCTGATATTACATTTTTGAGAAGGTAAATGTTTTTAGATAACCAATATATAAACACATATTACAGTTGTCATGCATAATATCTGACATAATTTGTTTTTAAAAAACAACAAAAAAGTGAAAAGTAATTATTCTTGTTAGTATTTGCCCACCTTAGATTTATTGTTGAGAATGTGAGATTGATGATGAAATTTCCTTTCTCCATCCTGTTTACAACAATTGCGATTTTGTCAAATCCTAAAGAACATGATGTATTAGTGGTCATTTTACAAAAACAGATCCTTGCCTCAAACCAAAGAAATCACAGAAATAATGACAATAATTTTGATATTTAGTTTTACAAGAAAAGTCTTATTTAAATAAAAAAATGTAGTATTGACGTGATATTGTGTATCTGCAGGTTGTGATGAAAAAAAAATCCCATCTTTATGACTGCTTTAATGCGTTGCATGTTGTGACAGGGCATAGGTTGTGGAGAGTACCTCACCACCTGCCACACCCACAATCTTTTCCCTGATTACACTATCACAATTAGTCACAGCTGTCTGTGGCACGGCACAGCACTGCACGGCATCGCACAGAGCTGGTGTTGGTGGTTGGGTGTCTACATTTCGGACTGGCAATTTTGACAAATCCCTGAATGAATGGTCCAAATTTGTACCAAATGGGCCAGACAAAGTGGTCTATGGAGGGAAAAAAATCAATCCAAACACTTAACGCTATCAACCTCTTGTATAAAAAATAAAATAAAAATCATTCACCAGTTTACACCCATGATAAATTTACGATTTGACTGAAACGCTACCTGAATTGACAAGCAGCCCGTAGGTCATTCTCACTGGCCCGAGTCTGCCTATAACAATCACGTCCATATTCCCATGGTAGTCTGAAGTTACTAGTGCCCTTTTCCTCATGCTTTTAAATGATTTACTATTATTAAAACTATTTTCCAATCACAAAAGAAATATTCTCTTTCCCTAAAAAAAAAAAAGAAACACAAAAGGAATGATGGTGAATAAAAGAAAACAGTCTCTAAATGTGCAAAAATCTGTCCCTGGCAATTTTGTTGCATGACTGGCACTAAACAGACCGATAATGCAGGTGCTGAACGTGGCATTAGTACAGACACGGAACAGCAAATCCACTGTACCTTGCATTACCAAAGTCACACGGAGAACAGCCTCAAAGAGTGATCCGGAGCAACATGGGATAAATGCTTTTGAGAAAAATTCTGAATTGTTCAATTACTTCTCTCTCCCTAGTTCAAGTGAGCGGCCCAATGTTTCGGATTACTTAATGTCGTGCAGTTGCTTAATACATTCACAGGTTTTAAGTTCATTTAGTGAAGCTAAGACTAGCCTGGATTTGAAACTTTGTGTTGTGAATGCCAGGGCCAATTTCAGGTCCCAGTCACAAAATCAAAAGTAACCCATTTTTATGTATTCAATGACCACACTGATGATCAGATTTTGTTTTGATTCCTTTAATTTAATTTATTTAATTAAGAAGTGGAAATGCAGGAATGCAGGTGCTTTGAAAACATTGATTCAGCTGCAACACATTCAGAAGATTGCATTTTTGTGCTAATAAAACTGGGATGTACTATTGAATCATTCCAATTTATATCCATTTGAAAGCCATCACAGAGCTTGCTCTGGCTTCAGTTTCATTATTCTGAGTGCTGTCATTTGCTTTAAGGTGAGTTACTTACATTGCTTACATTTTTTAATTAACATGTGACTACCTTTAAGCAACCACCAAAGCATTTAGATGTGTAGGAAAATGGCATCAGTTAGCAGATTTAATTTCTATTGGAATGAATGAGGACAATTGGGGCTTAATTGCTTTCCACTTCAACATAATTTGTAAAGTATAGCTTTATTTACCCTGAGAACCTTCACAAATGGGACAGATTACTGGGCTGCAGGTTCAGATATGAAAACCTTCTGAATGATTAAGCAATTAAACTCACGCAAATACTAAAACAAATGAGTTATTTTTTCTAAGTTGCTAAACTTATTAACTTCGGCCTTTTGCCTGTTAGTACTGTAGCTTTTATAAATACATCACTGCAACTCAAGCCATTCATTCAGCGTGTCATACTTAGTATCATTGTAAACAGTCTTTAACAAAGAGAGATATATTTCTATAATAATGTATAACATATTTATTAAACAATACTAATACAATAACATCATGGAATTGAAAATTGAATTGCATGAATACATTAGGTAATAGTGATAGATATATTAAGACCAGAAACTCTTGCTGGCTAGTTTAGAAGAACAGACCCAGCACTATTGGCAGTATATGTGGGCTGCTCTGGTACAGAAAGGCACATCCAGTGTTCACTCTGAGCTCCATAAGCCCCTCTGGCACGGATATTGTATGTATTGATCAAAAGTCTTAAAAGGATTATCTCCAGTAGCCTCTGCCCCTCCATTCTCACACACTCTCACTCTTAGTCTCATGTCCTGCTCTAATCTGTGTAGTTTTATTTTTTTATTTATTAATTGCTGGATGGACAGTTATGTATTAGGTATTTAAGTGCAGTGCCTGGACATTATTCAATTAATGACATCATACTTGAATATTAACAAGTTCAATTTGAATGCTGTGCTGTGGATAACACATCAGAAAAGAATGGCAAACAACTTAAGAACAATTGTGATTTGATATTTAGTATTATTGTATTGGAACAGAGTTATGAGGAACACTTGGCAAGTTTCCTTTGTTGCTAGTTCTTTTTATACAATAGCCATTAAAGGGAACTTTTTTATTTATTTGTTTGGTGTTTTTGAAGGAGGCAAGATAAATGTAATTCCTCCTCGCCACAGAAGGCACACACTGTACACAACTGGTATTTCAATGCACCTTCCTGCCCACAATACTGTTGAATGCAATGCTCTGCGTCAGCTTAATGTGCTCATTCTCCACGGCCCTCTTCTTTTTCTTGTAGTCAGCAGACTGCCACTTATTGACATTTTTATATTCAGCCTTTTCAGCCTTGCTAAGACATCCAGCTTTCATTGAATGTCCTGCCACATTCAAGTCATTATGTCTGGGCGCAACATTGCTATCCTACTGATTCAAGCTCAGCCTTCAATCACTTTTGTCCTTAACCCTATATAAATTCAAGAGTAAAGTGCAGAATTCATTTGAGAGCAATACTGATTCTAAAATGTTCTAGGCAGGTCTGTTGTGTCTTTTAGGGTTTTAAAAAGCCCTACAATTAAACTGTAATATTATATGGAACAGTATGCTGTACTGATTTTTTTTATTTTATGTTCCATTTATGAAAATAATGAAAGAAAGAAAAAAGAATCAGGATCAGGAGAACTTCACATGAGCATTACATTTTCAAGACGTCACCCTGAAATGTAGGGCTACATTTAATGGTAATTTTCCATCCTCCCGGGTGAAGATGTCAGAAGATATTTTTGCACTTGTTCTGGGGGACGCAGCACTGTGGCAGCCCCATCTTTCACATTTATGATGAGGATACCAGGGGACCACGGGAAAACAGGAACATACTGAGGAGGCAGCAGTGTGTAGCACCAGGGAATCCTTGATGCATTATTACACAATGTGCTCTGTAAACCAACACGTGGAATTCAGAGTGTATTTTCAGAATCACTCAGAACGTTCAGGAATAAAGTCAACAAAGCAGCCTTTAATACACAAAGAAGCTTTTGGGTCAAAATGCAGGTCACCTACTGATAATTATTTTCTCGCTAAATGTTATATGCCTGCATATATGCATACTAATTCAGAATATGGCTATGTTGCTGGCTGTGTGAGGAATTAATTTGCCAAGAAACTGAAAGCATTTGTCCAGTGATATAAGATATTATGTTTCCCCTCTGTCCCTTTCTCACCTATTGCTTTTTAGATTATTACTTATTTACATAGACAGTACCTTTTTTAAAACCTTAGGGTTTTAAGAAATAACTTATTCTACCCCTTCTTGCGAAAACATTGACATAGCGTAACAGATCGATTATATTCATATTGCATGTCAAGCCCCTGCTATTATAAAAGGTTCAAGTTTTTTAGAACCTTTTGCTAGAACATGGTGGCAAGAATACAAAATAAATTTGTTTTATTGATCTGTGCAAAAATAATAACCGTAATTTCAACAATTGTTTGAAGAGCTTAGTTACATCTATCTGCAAAATAGTTTTTTTTTTTAAAGGGTCTCTCATTTTTTCTTTCATTTTCTCGATGTTTGTTTTTTTAACAATGGGAAATTACAAGTTAAAAGAAAAATTATTTTGGTCAGAAATAATTCCTTAACCCAGCATAAATATTAATTTTACTTTAAAAATATTTTACTATTTCATTATTACCCTTATAAAAATAGTTTATTCTGTTTGTTTTTGTTGAATATATTATACATTACCAAACAACAGCAACCCTTTAAAGTTTAAAACATTTGTTACTCAATTATTTTAATACTATGATTGATTATATTTTATTTTATTGTATATTTTTAATGTATTTCATTTAAAGCAATGGAAAGAATATTGAGCAATATGTAATATGCAATTATTGTAAAGAAGTAAATATGCCTCTGATTTAAAATTTTGGCATTATAACGTAATGCACAAAGTCTTTGTTTTTCTACTAAAGTCTTCATTATTCAGCATAAGAACTTATTCTCATACGACTTCCAACTGAAGATTAAATTAATTATACTTCTTTTGATAGATTCCAAGACATCAAATGAGCTGTGACAGAGAGCAAGTACGGGTAAGTTTTTATATATATTTTGATTCATTTTTGCTTTCCTCCCTATAATTCCTATAAAAACTTGCTATCACTGAGGTAATGTTTGAATGCCTCTTTTCTGGTGCCCTTCCGCTGTGGAAAAGGCTGCGTTCACTGTCTGCTGCTGAGGTGTAGGCTTCTAGTTTGACTTGTTGTTTTGGCATCCATGTTTTGATTCGAATTTCATAAGTTTGAAATTAGCTGCTTTGTTTGTTTATTTGAGTACGTCTTTTGGCTTTTTCAAATGGCTGTGAACTAAATTAGGCAACATCTCGTGAATCTTGTTAATCTTTGGACTGTTTGCTTTTTAAAATTTTATTTTAATCCGTTGATTCTTAAAAAAAGGTAATGGAGATACGGTGTATAAGTGCACAATGTGTGTTAAGAACATATTTATAACAAGGTGCTTTGCTTTCATTTTACCAGTTACTTTACCTAGCATTGCTTCCCAGGTGTTACAGTTTTTCAAGCAACAAAACACACAGTTTCAAGAGCCGTCACACACAGTTGGCCCGTCATGTCCCCTGAGTTGGGTGTAAAGGTCTTTCTGGTGCTCAAGAGGAAGGCTGGGAAGCTGGGAAGTTTCTTCTCCATGGAGACCAGTAGCACTACAGGGGAGATTTAAGGGAACTGACCCCACTATAATGCTATTAAACTGCACATGTTGCTACACTTATTTTACCTTTTGTTTCTAAAAGTTATACTAAAAGTTTAAATATATCTGAGATTCTGTTTGTGTATCCTAGTTTGTTAAATTAGTCAATATTAGGTATTTCTGAAATATTGAATATTGAAAGCACCCATGGTAATCGATTTGCCAGGAAAAACACTTAAACATATCTTTTCATATATTACTATACACATAATTTATCCTACAACAACTGCCTTGGTCAGTGATGAAGACACAATAGCAAATGGGAATAGATGGATATTGCACAAAGTAAACATTTGGTACTCTAACACAACCTTCTTGATAATGTGTGATATGCAATGCTTGTATAATGTATAATATAAAACCTTGCATGAAATGCCTTAGTAAAACTTTCTAAATCCTAATAAATTGCAAAATGGATCAAAATATTAGTGAACATTATCAATCAAGCAGGATTACTGTCACACACTGTTTTGTAGTGATACACATTTACGATGCAGACCGCTTCATAGAAGGATTTGCCTACAGTCATACTTTTTTAAATTTCCTCTATTAATCTTCAATGAGATCCTCATCCTTAATATTTTGTTAGGCATCTCTGGACAAAGTTATGAACCTGTCAACAACAGGCATTCGATTATGATGCAGTGGTTGAAAAACCTTTACTTCTGCAATGGAGCATTGTAATTGTAACACAATTGTCACTTGGTATCACACAGATTATGATAAAATATTTTATACTACATCTTACACCATTTTTTAGGAATTGACATGACTCTCATGACAGCAGTGTGTGCGTGTGTGTGTGTGTGTGTGTGTGTGTGTTTAGGTGACAGTGATATGATGTTTGAGAAATGGACGCTGAGGCAGAGCTAGAGGGGGGACCTTGCTGAGCTGAGTAGCTCCTTGTGAATAGTGGTAGTAGCAGGGGTAAGTCAGTAGATGGCTGTAGAAAAGTGCTCTATGTTACGAATGCCTCTGTCTGAGCAAGAGAACCGGAGAAGGCCTTGACCTGAGTGGTTGCGGCTTTTATCTGGAGTGCATTTAAAGAGATAAAGCACTTGTAGTGTGCAGCATTGAACAGTGCCAGCTCAATGTTTTCACATATCCTGCTCTAGATTTGCTTGATCCAGTCCTGTCCTGGATGCTTTCTTTTCATTTGCACAGAATATTCACTTTCCATTTCCCCTGCTTTCACTCTCCAGTCAGTATCTTCTGTAAAGAGGATCCCCTTTTAAATACTGGACAATTTACAATTTTGTTACGACTTTATATTTCTTTTCTTTTTTGGGTGGGGGGGGGCAGGGTGTCGAAGGATTTATCTAGCAGTGACTATAGGAGACCTCCTGGCCTGCAGTTAAGGGAATGCTGCTCGCTCTGTATGTGTATGTGCAGTATGTGCTTGTGTGTGGATCTGTGAGAACGCACCCTTTCCCCACCCAACCCCCCTCATCACCTCTCTCTTACTTTGACTGCACAGTTGTACTTGACTGCCTTGGCGCACGGATCTCCTTATTTAACAGACACACCAAGAACTGTTACCTTAGCAAGGCTTGTCAGTAAAAAGGAGGAAAGAGAGCCCCAAAAAAGAGAAACAGTTAGAAAGAAGAATAAGGAAGAAATCCTGAAGCCTTTTAAACCCCCCCCAAAGAAGAAGCTCCTTTAAAAGTATTATTGTTATAAATAATAATAATAATAATAATAAAAAAGAGTGCTGAAAAAAAGAAAGAAAAAAAGGAAATCATTGGTTTTCATTTCTTGCAACTTACTAAAGTAAGGAGATTTTCGTCCACTGTAGGAAGCCATTGATTCTTCCCTCAAGATGATGATGTATCTGTGGGTATGTAGTGTTTATCTTCATGGATTTTTTTGTGTTTGTGTATCTGTGTTACAAATATATATTCTATATGGGTTTTAGTTTGCAATGTGACAACTGTCTGCAGATGTTATGTAGCAGGATGCGATCCTTCCAACTACCCTTTTACTGCATAGTGTTTGATTGTTAGCTAGTTGCATAAAGTATTGTTCCCTATATTTGCCATTTCCCAATTAAAAAAAAAAAAAAAACATTATGTGGACTAATTGTTTAGATGTGTGCTTCTTGTTGTTATAATTTGATGTTTAAAGGACTATCTTTTAAAAAAATATATAGTTTAAAATGAAATCCCAGTTTATATTTCACAGATATAAATCAGTTTATGTTTTGATCATGATGAATCTCACAAACTCTGTTTTAGTATAACTGAAGGAAATATCATATAATGCTAATGTCACTGTTGTTGGATATCTTACAATCGACTTACTACTGAATATTATTTTGTTCTGATAATTGATTAAATAATACTCAAATATTACTTGTGTAATACAATGTTTTGGTAAATATTGTACCGATTGTTAACTCCAGGGTGAAATTGCATATTGTATTTTTTGAGTGCCATTGTCACTTAATGTGATTCTCAGTTGAGAAAACTTTGCATGAGTTATTTAACTATGCAGTAAATTTAGACCCAGAAGAGATTTCCAAAGATAAAAGCTAATAGCTTTTTAAAAATCAAAACGAGTCCATTGGCTTAAGTGAAATGCGCATTTCTGGCTACAAAATTCTTGAAGTGAGCTCATCTTTCACGTAATATTAGAACTGTGCTTTTTATTATTTCATGCCATCACACTGCATTTCACATTTCACTGAGTGTGCTCCAATAATATTTTTTTTAAAAGCTGGCATCCTTATGAAGCAATGATTTTTTTTTTTACTATTAGGTAGCTGTAAACTATCAAGCACACACACCTGATTGCGAAACTGTGCTACACTGATCCAAAATTACTTTCATATTTATTTAAGTCTTCTGACTAGGTTTACCCTGGTTTGTTGCTAGGCTTAAAAAGACTACATATCCTCCAACCATCAATTACGAGTTTTTGTTTCTTAGTGTGATATTCTGTAAATATTTTCCTTTGATTCAAGGAAACACACAGAAGCATACAAAAGATTAAATGACACTGGCTTTTATTTGTGTTGAACCAATAGGTTTGTCAGGCAGGGTGATTGCTTATTGTTGGTACATATGTTATTTGGCAGTATGACTTAGTAAGTCATTTTTAAAACAACAAAGAATTAGATTTTCTCGTAACATATACAGTGGGTATAGAAAGTAACTACCCTCTTTCAAAATGTTCACCTTTTGTTGCCTTACAGCCTGAAATTAAAACACATAAAATATATACAATATCCTAGTGGGAAAAAAAATTAATTGAAAATTAATTAAAATTACAACAGTTAAATACCTTATTTGGATAAATGAACACAGCCTCCCTTAGAATTGCAATTGCAATTGCAAACTTACTGAGCTATAACCAACCACCTTTCATATCACAAATTAAGCTAATTGGCTTTCATCTGTGATCAATTGCTGTGACTTTGATTAGTTCAAAATAAAAACAGTGGTTCATAGAGGATTCCACTGCTTATTAGTGCAATCCACTATGGGAGGAAAGGTATTTTCAAAAGATCTACCAGATAAAGTTGTGCAGAGGCACAAGTCGGGGATGGATACAAAAAGATTTCAAAGGGTCTCTATCTCTCAGAACACAGTTAAGACCATTATTAAGAAGTGGAAGGTGTACGGCACAACTCAGACCCTGCATAGATCAGGCTATCCCTCCAAACAGGCAAGGAGGAGACTAATCAGAGAGGCTACTAAGAAGCCAATGGTGGCTTTTAAGGAGCTTAAGGCCTTTATGGCAAAGACTGGTCAATGTGTGCATGTGACCACAATTTCACAAGCGCTCCATCTGGCTTCTCTGGTAGGGTGGCAAGGGAAAAAAAACACTCTTCAAAAAAAGCCACATCAACTCTCAAACTTGAACTTTTTGGCCTGAACGCAAAATTATATGTCTGGCAAAAACCCAATACATCTTTCCATCCAAAGTTCTCCATGCCGTCAGTAAAGTACTGCGGTGGGAGCATCCTGTTGTGGGGGCGTATCTCTACAGCAGGCACTGGTGCAGTTGTCGGGGTAGAAGGGAAAATGCAAAATACTGACAGATTTTTGAGGAGAACCTGCAGCCCTCTGCCAGGAAGTTGAAAATGGGAGGATGGTTCACGTTTCAACATGACAATGACACAAAGCATCTGTACAGTAAAGGGCAAGAAGGTGAATGTCCTTGAGTGACCTAGTCAGAACCCCAGCATAAATACCATCGTAAATCTGTGGAATTTCTTGAAGAGTGCAGTCCATGAGCGGTCGCCATGCAGTTTGAACAATTCTGGAGGGATGAATGGAGAAATATTGATCAATTTAGGTGTGCAAAATTGGAAGAAACTTATTGAAATAGACTCATGGCTGTAATTCAAGCAAAAAGTGGTTCCACCATGTACTAATGCAGGGGTGTTGTTCACTTATCCAAATAGGAGATTTTACTGTTTTAATTGATTTTTCAGATTTTTTAGATTTATTTTTTCACTTGGAAATTGTGGGTTAATGTGTGTAAATAAAGCCGGGAAAAATATAAAAAGTATAATTTTATGATTTCGTATTTCAGGCTGTAAGGCAGTAAAAGGTGAAAATTGTTAAACAGGGCAGTGACTTTCTATACACACTGTAAATGGTAACTTCACTCTTCATGGTCAAAAGCATGTATGTGTAACTTTTAGACTTTTTATAAAAGATGGGAACCTTGTATCTGCAAGCATTTCAAACTAGGGATTGGTTGTGTCACATCTCAATGTGTGATTGTATTAGCACATTAGCAGTTAGAATTAGTCAAATATCGAATATAGTCAAACATTGCCATTTGGAGAGTAACAGAGATCCATTTAAGACCCATTCGACAGCGTTTTGTATGCATAGTACTGGTTAATATGACTTTTTTCTAGCATGATGAAAAAAGTACTATGCATATTTAATGAAAAGGGCCATATCTGGAAAGTAAATGGGTTAATTATTCATGAAGAACACTGATTGCAAAGTGTGCTTTTATTGAGTTTCTTTCTCATTTATGTGCTGCTATTTCTGTACAAATACAATTTTAAAACTCTAAGATTTACAGTATTATATAGGTCCACTAACTTAATGGATTGCAAGTGTAACTTTAAGTTAACTTTTAAGTCTGTGAGCATAAATATTTAATTTTGAAATTAAGTTCTACTAGACTTTATTACAATAAGATATTCAGTTGATTGCTCTGAGCAAGCTGAAATGAACGCAAGCGAATTGTGTTAGGAAAAAACCTCAGCTAAAAAGTATATGTTATTTTTTTATTTTTTTGTGAAATCACGATACGAGAAACACAATGAAACAAAACCTATAACTTTATTTAAACATATGAATTGTATCAGCTTACTGTAACCATTGTTATTGTATAAGAAAATGGATTTCAGTACTAAATAAAATGATAAAATCAAGACTTTTATTCAGTAGCTATTAGTGTTATTCTCTGTTTTTTACAACTTAGTATGGCATTTAAATACATAAAAATAAAATATTAATAATTAATAATAAACAAAATTTAATGACTGCTTATTCTCATCCATAAACTCATTGTAGAATGTCACTTCTACTTCTGGGATAAAATTGGCAAGAGCTATTTTGGAATTTGGAGACATTACCCAAAAAATCTTTCTTTAAAATGAAAGAAATACTCTTTCATTCAGTTCGTAATTTCCTATAAGAATGAAAATTCTTTTGAAATAAATATAATCAAGAAATAGTATTATTGGATATTTACAATGCAATGACCCTTGAACTGCTCTCAAATTTTGTAAATTTAGCAAATATTTCCAAAACTTAAAGGATATCCCTACTATATCCCCACTGCAACCATTTATTTTTGTGAGTGTAATAGTGACAGAGCCATTCAAATGTTTAGATCAATTGTCTTTCAATCAATTATAGCCGTCTCCGAAAAGATGAAAATGGAACCATTTTGTTCAATTGATTCATTAGAATTGCTCTCAGTACTTATTGATGTGCGCTTTGCATTGCAGTATCAATTGGCTTGTTTTACAACAAGGTGAATGACAGAGAGTCAATTAAATCTCAGTGGTCTGAACTTTCAATAAATGATTGATTACTTGCACAATAAACTTCAATAAACTCGGCACACGAGATCTGAAAGTTTGGTTTTTTATAGTGTCTGTGTGACGTACCTAGAATTGGCGTGGCGCCTCACCCCACACGCAACATTTCTCTCTCCCCCTCTGTGGAGTTAAGGACTGTCAAATAAATATTCTTCTTAGGTTGATTAGAGATTCTCAATCGGGTCTACGTGTCCCGAAGGTTAAAAAATACATAAATATCTGTGCCACACACCCTTACTCATAACTAGAAACAAACGTCGAATTTGACATAATATTTCCATCCGTGAGAAACATATTATCATATTACTTGAGTAATTACTTTTTTTTAGCAAATGTCATGTTGTTCCTTGACTGCTACTGATTGAATGTGTTTGCCAGTGCAGTGTTATACAAACATTTGTATTTATCAACTCACATCTTTTTGTTTCCCATCTTTCTATTATGTGTGTGTTTAAGGGGCGGAGCTTCAGGTGAATGACTGAGAGGGATAACCAATAAATTGCATGAATTAAAAAAAATTACTGTGCGATACAAACTATAACATAATTTTGTCAAAAAGATTTACTGAAAGGATTAATATTCCTGTACCTTTCAGTATTATTATATAACTTTTGTGCTTCATAGATTGAAGAATTCAGGTTACAAAAAGCGTATGGGTCTTCCAATAACTGCTTACATCACTGAATGCAACCTGATGTTCTTTAGACTGCCTCCAGGATTACTGATGTCAGTGAGGTTACTATGCCTGCATGGAAGGTAACTGGTGTTAAAATAATAAGGTACGGGGAGAGATGTTTACGCTGTGATGTGCGAACTCTGCATTTTGGTTGGAAACTTTATTGCAAGGAATATCAAAGTTTGGAGTTATGTAAAATTATAATTATTATTAAATTTAAATCCATTTCATTAACATTGTCATAGAGGTGTTCTTTATCTAATGTGGTAAAATTTTGTTTTTTGAGTTATAAACAATACAATTTTAGAAGGATAGCTGCAGTCACTGCAGAATGAAGGAAGCCTATTTACAAATATAATGATTTAAAAGGCTGCATTGTGGATAGTGGTAAATGTGGGTGATAAATTATTGCAAAGGCAAACCATGTTTCAGAAGTCCAATATGCAAAGCTTAGTTTTTTTATGTTTATTTTGTTATAAATTATGATTGAGTAGCTACCTTTTTTCTTAAGTATTGCTATTTATCATTAATAAATAAAATGCATTTTATAGAGTTGACAGCTGCACTGATAAATGATGACTATGATGCAAAAATTAGTATATTGTGATGAGATTTTAAATTTATTTTTTCCCTTTATTTGAACGTTCCAGATCTATTTGTGATTAGGCAACTGTGTTTTGCTTTACCGTGGTAAATTGCAGTATGCTTACACATCGTTAAGCATTTGGCCATTGGAAGGAAGGAAAAACATTACGCAGGAAATATTATTGATGTGCTTACTGCTTCAATAAATCCCCCTTAAGGACAGCAGAATGGATATGGGCCATTTGCAATAATAATTATGCAGTGATCGATTGATTGTATCTGACATTATACTTGTCCCCTTAGAACACAAAATCAATTCATTACACATTATTTTCGTATTGTGTGTATTTTGGTATACTTCAAATGTATTTTAGATTTGTGTGTTCACTCAAAGCGGGAGGAATAGAATATTGGATATTTCATTCAGTATTCAATACTTCATGTAAAACAGTGTTAAATATGTTATATAACAGTATATGATGTATTTCCAGCATTAGAACTGAAACGTGCTGCAGCAGAGTGTTACCATTTTAAAATGCTACCTTTTGTTCAAAGATAACATTGGAGTATAGCTTGTTAAATACAAACGTTTGATATCATGTCCCGGAGATGGTAAATGCAGGACAGAGATTGTAGATATGACGGTGTTGGTGTCTCTGTTGTTCTAAATTAAGCAATGCTGCAAAAATAAAAAATAAAGTAAAAGAAAAAAAATTCTAAAACAACATTATATAACAAATAGTATACAACAAATCAATGCACACCATTTTCATAATGAGTAGTTTGGCATTTCAAATGCTTGTCTGTGGCTAGGCCTGGCTGCTGACCTGTGACAAGGAGTCATGTAATATCTTTCCTCGGTGTCAGCCTTGATGGGCCCGGGACTTGTGTGCAACTCTCAATGCTCTGCCTGAGGGATCCTTTACTCCCACCTGGCTCCTTAAATGTCACGGCATGCGACGGGAACCAGTAAAAGAGGGTCAGCTCAAACTGATACTAACATCCTCATAAAAACTACAAATGACTTTTGTACTTGAACCCCTGATCACCTGCTCGGATCTGAATGAGAGTGACAGCTACTACAGCGGCGTGGTGCATGCTATGTTCTAAACAAATTCAATATTTGCTCTTCGAAATAATGGGTTAATAATGTTGCACATGCGTATTTATAACCATTTGTCATTTCTCCCTTTAAATATTTTCATTCTCCTTAAATAAATTTTGAAACCGCAGAATGCACTGTATGAAAATAAATATTTTAGGAGCTGGTGACAGAATTATGACCTAATTAAATTCGCAGCAGTGAAAAAGCATTGCCATTAGCTGGATCCCAGGAGCTGTGAAGTGTGCCCTTACCTTGCTGACACAGACACACATCGATGGATGGGGGAGGGAGGGGACTCCTGGATTAAAGTCACACCACTGGTCTTGGAAAAGGAAAAGTGCTCTTGAAAAAAACACTCCAATATACTGAAATTACTGAAATGCAAGACTATTCACAAGTATTCATTTTAATCCTTTCCATTGAGACGTGTGAGCTGAACAACGGATAATATGTTTTAAACATTTTTTTAAATCGTCATGATGTTTTTTTTTGTGTTTGTGGGTTTCTTTTGGTACATTTACAAAGGGGAATTTGTTGAAGTTTCCTTTAAAAAGCTTTAGGAAAGATGGATGGTTTTCAGCGCGGTTAAAAATTAAACTATCCAGGAAGTAATTTAGTTAATGCAACTTAATCAATTTCCTGGTAGACTGACTTTGTAATGCAAACAAAAGATATATATTCTGCCTCTGTTATTGAACTTTCTGACAATGTCCTAAATCAGCTGTTTCCTGAGCCTGTTTCGAGTAAATAAAACAAACGCAACACAATAAATACCTAGTGCACTCGTCTAATTTTAATACATTGCACAAGTCACTCTGTAATCTTTTCATTAAAGAACATGCAGCACATTCAGTAAGTTACAGATTGAAATTACTGATGCCTACATCTCTCCTCCCTTAGGAACTGTCATCAGCACAATCAGAACCCCCCTAGAGAGATTTAAAAAAAACAAAAAAACATTGGCAATTGTAACTGAATCTGTTTAGTGCATTGTGCAGAGAAACACACTAAACACAAAATCTCTTCTGCTCACTGAATGCAGGCTATGGGGAAAAGCAGACTTCTCTTCAGATCCGTGATTGAAATCTAAAACGAATTTGTGCAACTAACATCCAGTTTATTATAACTGAAGCCTTTGCGTTAATGACAATTTTTCCATATTCATTTGTTTTATATTTGATCTAATTTCTGTTTCTGTCATGGCGCCAAAATGCTCATGCCACAATCATGCTGCTGCTAGTCAAGTTGTCTTGGTCCACTGATTACGTTGATACTGGTTTAGGATTTACGAATATATACTCATACACACACAAACACATATATATATTCTGGGTTGTAATTTCATTAATTTTTAATATTTCTGACCTATGGAATTAACCCTTTTAATCATTAAACTTTCTACTTTCACCACCCTAAATGATAGTTTTAACCACCTCCACATCTTTAACGTATGTGTAAATGTCTGTCCCTTCTGCAATGTTTGAATTTGAGATGGAAAGGAGATCTTATAGTTAATACGCATTGCTTTGGGCTTAATTGTTGAACATGGAAAATAATCTCCTGAAATGTATCTCCTTGTGCAGCTTTATGGGGGGAGGGGAGTAGTACTTTCAACTTTCATAACAGCAACGTAAAGCCATATTTCCCCGAAGGTTCAGTTGCTGGGATTCCTGGATATCCCAACAACAGATAGAGGTCTCTGCACTAAGGGGACCACGTGCATTCATGGGATGATCCATGTCAGCCCCTTATCAGGGGTTCAGATATCTCCATCAGACCTCTCTGACAGCTGCTGAGTTCTGCTTGAAGGAACTCATTGTCACTCTGTGAAACGGAACAGAATGCCGTCATGAAGTTAAAAAGCTATAACAGCCGTAACCTGTTGTCCCTACAATGCTCGACACAATTACAATTGTTCTAACAACAGGATGAAAAGACGTGGAACAGATTTAGGATGTTTTGGTTCTTATTCTGATTTTTCAACTCTATGTCAGCCTGTCTAAGCATTAAAGTCGAGATTTGGTAAGACTAATATCACTTCAGTTCTATGTCTGTGATGGGTTCTGATGATTAAAAAAAAGAAACAAAATATAATTGTGATATGTTTGAATAATTACATGCCTTTTATGAAAATAAGATATGCTTGTTTAATTTTTTCTATATTTCTGTTTTGTAGCAGTGATTCAGTAATATATTAAACCCCAAAGCGTGCAATATTTTAAGTTTTATAGTCCAAAATTTATAACCAAATTCCGCACACATACATTTTGGAAATAGAGTTTTTCTAATATGGGTAATGTGGGGCTACCAATTTAATTGTTATATATTACTATGCCTAGCCTGTTCATGGGATCAGTTATGTTCGTATTGCATGGTATAACGTTAGAGTTTATACACTTATTGCTGGAATATGACCTTTGTATAAGGGGTGTGTCACAAGACTTGCAATTGTTTATAATTTTTCAGTATTCACCTACCGAAAGTCTGTGTTTTATCGACATGAAATATCTGCCGCGTTGTACTGAATTTCCTTTTTGAAGACAATATACACAAAAACAACTTTTTGTTTTTATCTACTCTTTCTTATAAAACTGATGGACAGAATTTTTTGACAATTACATCTTTTTTGGGAGGTTTTTAAATAGTGTTTTCCTTTAATAAAGGTGGTTTAATTAAAGTGACATTTGCAAACAATTATATTAGAGACATTTACACAGCTGAGCTTAAGCAAATTAAAGGGATGCATTAGTATGATGGGTGTGTTTTTATAACGAGGAAGGAGAGACACAGGCAACAAGAAGATAATTAAGGTAACAACTTGTGAAAAATTAAAGCGTCTCTGTCTTTCATTTTTTGAATCTTGGAGCATAAACTTTGTAGTTGTTAATTTAATTGCTGATATTCTCTGATTCCCTGAAGAATATTAAGGATTAATCATCTGGTTCACTTCAACAAGAGATAAGGCCCTCAATGAATTGCAGTTTTTACAATTTAACCCTGTCTGCCCCTTAATAGGACAAGATTAAAAATTTTCAATTAGCAGTATGAAATTGCACTGTGGGCTCAGTAGCCCCTTTTACGTATTAGAAGGTGAAAGGGGACACATTGATGGGCCCTACCTGATCTCATGAGGAATATGTGTATCCTGCACAGAAAAGCATAGATTTGTGTAATAAGCACATTATTTTCTATCTTAAATGTGCTACAAGATAATTTATTAGCATTTTTCATGTGCGTCAGGACACTCGCATGATAAAAAAGGAGCTTTACTATGAATAAGAATACATTTTAACCATCCTGCAAAACAAATACCAGAAACAACATCAACCAGGCACCAGTGATTTTCAGAAAACGTTACCCGTAACTCAGTATAAAGCGCTTTTCACATGTTTCCATGCAACAAAGACGCTTTACATACATAAAAATAAAATATGTCCCAGGCCTTGTCCACAGGATTGTCCCCAAAAGCATGCCAGTGGCAACAGTTGCAAGGAAAAACTCCCTAGGCTGGCAGGAAGAAACCTTGAGAGGAACCCGGTTTAATGGGAGAGCCCATCTTCCGGTGAAAAAATTATTTAATGTCCATAGTGTGTGATGCCCACCGGTAGAGGAGTTCCAAAACATTGTAATATCTGGAGGAGAGGGGTGGGGGCCCAGATGGCTGGAGTCCAATCTAAAGATCCACTGGTTGCTGTGGTAAAAGTTATGCAGTCCTACAGGATGACTCACGTGATTGCTTGAAAGAGAGAGATAGCACATTGTTTATGCTTGACAACAGGAATGGTTCTTATCATCAAAAATTTCTAATAGCCACCATCCCTTCACTATCACAGTCCCCTTTTTGACAATATGCAACTTTGAATAGATACGCTTTTAATCTCGCTTTAAATATAGAGACTGTGTCCATTTCCCGTACAAACTTTGGGAGTCTATTCCATAGTTGTGGAGCTCTATATGTCAATGCTCTTCCTCCAGATTTTGATTGGTTATTTTTGGTGTATATAGATTCCCAGCCTCTTGTGAGCAAAGTAATCTAGATGGGACATACAGGACTATAATATCAAGGGATAGATACAAGGGAACAAGCCCATTTACAGCCTTAAATGTTAACAAAAGTAACTTAAAATGCCTTATTGGCAGCCAATGTAATGAAGCCAACACTGGTTTGATGTGATCATATTTCTTACGTCTAGTAAGGATCCTAGCAGCTACATTCTGAACAACTTGTAATGCATTTGTGGCTGTATTTGAGCCACCTGATAATATAGCATTACAATAATCAAGTCTGGAAGTAACGAAAGCGTGGATTATTTTCTCTGCATCCCGATCACCTAAAAAATGTATATTCTTGGCAATGTTTCTCAGGTGGTAGAATGCTGTTCTAGAAATATCTTGTATGACAGTCAAAAGAAAGATCTGGATCAATTGTAAATCCAAGATCTTTAACCAATACGCACTGTTCTATCATCTTTCCATCTAGGTCCAGCACACAGTCATTGAGCCTTATACAATGGCCTTTTTGACAAAAAATTTGTGCCTATTTTTTTTTTGTCACATTTTTTTCCATTTCTGTTGCAGAGGTTTTATTTCTTTGATGCAATATGTATCGAAATGTGGGCCCAGTATCATGATTCATTCATCTGTTTTTGCTGTTTTTTAAAACACTTTAGCTATTCATTATCTTGTTGGAAGTTCCATGCTTGTATTTTATTTTTTCACTTTATAGATAGAAATGAATATTGTTCATTCAAACTGTTAATTTCTGCCATACTGGTTGTCTATTCATGTTTAAATTGTTTTTAGTTTGAACAACTTTGACAGGGTGATGCTTTTGCCCCTGCAATCAGGCAATTACCAACAATTTTAATGATTTGTTACATTAAGTTTCTCAGGATATAGGCCATTGCTGTATTTTATGCCACATTGAACATCAGGGAGCTTGGACACTCATCTGGAAAAAATAAAACCCAGTAGATAAAATATAGCAGTAATTTCAATTCTATTCAATGGAGTAACCAGTTATTTTCTGGTGAAACATTTTGAAAGCACTGCAAGATGGGTTGACAGGAGTAATTTGGGCACCCATCAGTCACAAAAATGCACAATGTATGTGTAACTCAGCATTATACAAGTCTACGTTATTGATTGAATATGATGGGATCGCTGTACGCATTGTGTAGATATAAAGATAGCATAATAATTACAGGTTCTAGGGAAAAACTTGTGACATCATGACAATGGACCTTGTTTTTTTTCTTACCTCCACTTCATTTGAGATATAGCCTGCTACTATCACCAATCATCCATTGCCTTTTACCATCCACACAACAACTGTTATTGATGTCTCCTTAGCAGAAGGTTATTGATTTAATCATACAAAACCATTGCAAAAGCATAAGATATACAAAACCCTTCAACATTCAGGTAATAGATGCTAGATTGACTAATGAGCTCTTGCACAGAGCATCTTTTGTAGGCTTTGTTGACAAAAGCCTTCTGACTTTTGTTGACAATAGGCTGTCGAAGAGTGATGGAATGGAAATGCTGGATGAAATGGCTTCCCTTTCGAGTACACCACTTCCCAGAAGGCCACAAAGAACGAAGTAATTTACTCATTACCCCATTATTGGTCTTCTGACAGCGTATCAACAGGATAGATTGTGAAAGTTGAATCCTGCTTTACCAAATAGTGAATCTTGCATCCTGAATGCATTGTGACAGCTCACCAACAACGACATAAGTAAACAGTTGATGGTACTATAAAAATATGAAATCCATTGACAAAACAAATCAGTTCTATAGGTCTGAAAGTACCACACACTTCTATAATATTGATATTTATTTTATGGCACATTATGCATGCGTAATCTGACAAAGCATGACTGATTGTGCTTGTTGAACATTGCTGAGATGAGTTTAAGTTGAGCGGTGAACTACAGTATCTTGTAAATAAATTAAAGCTCCCCAGTGGTAATTAAATTGCCCCATGTATACCCCTCTTTATATAAAATGGGCACTAGAAAACTTGTACTGTACCTATACTCCAATTAACTCAATATTACTGAATGGTGTCATCAGGTATATAATATTTTTAAAAAAAATTTTGCTACATCCTAGAGGTTTCCTATAGATTGCATGATAAAAATTTGATGAATTAAAGTACATATTCTTAATGGGGATTAATGAAATCAAGTTTGGTTTAAAGGAATACAACAAAAATATATACAATTTAAGAATTTGAATTGTCTATCATGAAACGAACTTAAAAATTGAAATAGAAACCTCTCCTGAAGCTCAGCGGTTGTAATGAGTTGTAAATTATTCACACTGAAATGGGAGACCAGGCAAGCTAGCCTGGTCAGTGACAGAATCGCAAGTAAATGCTTAACAATGAGAGCAAATTTGCAATATAGTGTCCTGAATTTGTCAGGTATCGTGCATATTAATTATGTCCCTTGAAAGATAATACAGATAACCATATGTCAGTAGAATACTATGATGGCTGATTATTGTTAAGATTAACATTAGACAGATTTCTTACATGCATCAAAAACAAAGCTATTTAAAAAATGTATTCCGTTCTACCACATGAAAAAAAGAAATTCAAGAGCATTCACTGACAAATGCATTCAAATCATTTTAATGATTCTGAGATAAAATCCAAGAGAATACATCCTAGTGTTAACAGTTGTTAAGGGATTAAGTGCTGAGAAATGGAGTGCTATCTTCATAATCAATCAGACTTTGCTTCCATTTGCAAATGACAACCGTTTCTACTCACTGTGGTTTTTAATTAATTCCTTTGGTGACTATTTCTGTTAAAAAAGCACACAACATTACCAGTTTAACAAAGGATATTGGGAATACCCTAAGAATTTATAAGAAACTATAAGAAGAGGAAAATAATCAGATTTATATGCGCAAGCATTGATTCATTTACTTTCATTTGTTTCAGTACCACCAAGTTTAAAAAGTAACATTCTTAAATCAAAATCTTTGTAATCTCGTCAGTATTTTGGGGGGTATATATATGTAGTAACACCAAAGTATTACTTTACCTCTATGTGATATTTGTTTATGTTTGTCCTTCTAGAGAACTTCTAGACTTGGGAATGAGGCAACTGAAATACACTTTCCAGAAAAACATATCGCAGGATAGGTGGGATAAATCTATCCAATGTTTACAAAAGACCACAGACGGCACCGTGCCATTGTTGCAAACCTCATTCTACCCCATTATAATAACATTGCAGCATCGTTGTGTGACCTAATGTTGGAGATCAGAAATTAGTTTTCTGTGTACCAGTAATGGGGTTATTTTATATTTGATCTTATTTTCAGGTTTTCAGGCGACGGCAGCATGTTCTTGCTCACTAAAGAAGCAGGGTGTTAGGCTGGGGAAAGAGCTTTTTATACAACGCATACACCTGGGGAGTTAATCTGCCCAGTCTTTCTTTTTTTAAAGAGATTCAATAAATGTTAGATACAAATATCATTTGAGTTAAAAGCAATTGGCCGTCCACTTTTACATTTGCAGTTCCTTGCTACATCGATCAAGCAGATAAGTCTTTAATGAAAATCTGAATTATGGCAAATGGTGAATCTCCTTATGCCCAAGAACATGTGTTGCGTTAGGCTGCAACTACCAAGAGATTGAAGGAGTCAGAGGATGAAAATTCTGTGAATATTAATTAATAATGAGTCAAAACTGTCTGAAATAGCAGCTTAAACTTTGATTACCACTGATGACCTGCCATCTTTGTTGCAAAAACAAAAAAACTAAATAACAGATTTTTATACATGTCATGTTAATGGATGAAAGATGATTCAAGTTTGAATTACAAAATTACATGATATGCATGCCTGAATATCCAATGAGAACTGTAATTGAAGGAAATCAATTCTGACTTTCACTCTTGCAGTGAAAATGGAAGGGGCAGGCAGAAAATAAATTGGATGCATGGTAATGTAATCTTATCGTTGCCCAAGGGTTAAAATTTAAATGTGCTTTTAAAAGGCTTTGAGGCAAAAAAGAGCTACTTCAACCAAGACTTCTGGTCTCTGAAGTTAGTCTGAACAATGTATAAGTTATCTTTACAAGGCTCCAGAAAAGGTGATACTACAGTTATTATATTTTATGGTAAACTTTAAAAACATATTCAAAGAGTTTGTTTTTTATTATTTTTATTTTTATTTTTAGTGGGTAAGAGACGTTAATACATCATGGTTCCAGACTAATTAATAGTAAGTTTGATTTGTTTATACCTTCTTATATCAGTAAATAGATGTATTGAAAGCTAATTTACAGAATTGGCCTGCCTCTACACATTAAGATAAAAATGAATTAATTTAGTAGCTCAAGTTGTAAGAATGAAGCCGCAATATCAGTTTGTTCTATAACAGTGCATACATAGTTTTTAACAAAATTGTATTGCGCTTGCACCATATACATGCTTTAACAATTATGTGTCAATACATATAAGCTTACTTTGAAGGTTAATTATCATATGCATGTCTATTCACACATACTCATATATTTTATATTAATGACAAAAAAGTACATTTTGAAAAACCCAGGGGACACAGTATATTGAAGATAACTTGGATCATAGGATTTTTTTTTTTTTTTTTAGCAGCCTACGGGTCTGACAGAGCATTTTCATTACGTATGACAGAGCTGCTTAATCGTTGTTAAATATGTGAACTTAAAAACTGAAATTTCACCAACCGGGTGAAATAAAACCTGCATCATTTAGGTCATGCAGCTGTGATTAAATCCTTGTTTGTATAGATCAAAGAATTCCCTTTGTGCCTTTGCATTCAGCCGCAAAGACTGGGGTATGTTCATAGAACTGCTCTTTTGATGGCATGGCGCTTAAGGAACTGGACCTGTGACAAGATGATTGTAGGTTCAACAGCAGAGGGAAATTGCTGTTGTATTGCAGAACAAGGAGCTTAACCTGCTGTTTCGCTGTAAATATCCTGCTGTATAAATGGGCCAATTGTAAGCTATGCAGTGCTGCCTTATCAAGAGCCTCTGCTAGGCAAAGTATTAATTATAATAATAATTCTAGCTGCAAACAGCAATGAAAGGGGTCAAGAAGGAAAATGTAAAGGATTCAGCATCATGTGAAATATTAGAGACATGTTGAAATGCGTATGATATCAAGATTTGTCTCGATATTCCCATTGACTATCACTTTTTGACAAAATTTGCTAATTACTCACAAATACCATGTATTTATTGGCTTTCTGATGCCTTGTTTTTTAACGAGGCACAATGCAACTACACATATGGCGAGAGGAACATACTGCTCTATAGGGAAACTTTGAGGTCTTACTGTAGACTGAACAAATATTTTGTAATCTTAACTTTCCTACAAGACATTTACAAATTACTGATTGTTAACCATAAGCAATGTTTGGAGAGTAGCTGTATAACAGGCTTGCAGGGCACATCATCGCTGAGTGGCATACCCGCAAATAAGGAATTAGTTAATTATGTTATACTTTGGAAAACAAATATATCATCTTCTTCACCATCAGTTTGCTGTATTCCGGCTACCATTAGCTTTGAATTAAGAGCAATGCTTCTTTTGTATCGATTTCTATAATACCATGCACAGGTCAACATGTCTCATAAAGAATGTACCTGGGAATAGTGTGAAAACACCACAGTAGTCCATACTAGAATGAGAGAAAACACTGAATATCCACTTCACCACATATGATCAGTTAATGATTTGAGTGCTACAAGAAATCAGATTACATGTATTCCTGAAATCTTCATTTGTTCATTGATAACAGATGAAAATCATCAGATTTAATTTAAAGTGTAAGCAGATTCACTGTCAATGCACAGAAAGCCCAAATGTCTTGCCCTTTTTATTTTTATTTTTATTTTTTAACAATCTTGTCCTTATTTTCTGGTACCCTTGGGCTTTTTTTTTTGTTGTAAGTTTGTGTTTAATCACAATATCTCGACCATGATATTTTTGACAGGTAATTTCCTTAATGCAGCTGACAGAGATGGATTACATGGAAGCCTATTGGATCCAACGCTTTTGTCTGCAAGTGATAAGACTAGATTAGGGTTATCTTGGTATAAGTGCCTGAAACGATTCAGCTACCTAATAAGTCCCTGGGCAATACAGTATCGCGTGGAGGGAGCATAGGCACATGGCCAGATGGGAAGCGCTGTCCTGATGAAAGGAAAGAGAATTTCATTGCAGTGAGCACAGTAGCCGGTCCTGGGAAATATACCAAACTCGTATGACAAAGGAAGATAGAGGTAAATGATGGGGTAGAACTCCGTCTCTCACCCTCGAAGCAAGCTTTATACAATTGAACAGGTTTCGTTCCAATAACATAGCTATGATTTATTTTTATTTTTTCAGTATGTGAAATATGTTACACTTTCAATATGTAGTCCGCTGTGCTTTTCCATTAAACAGCAGTAAAGTACCCGTACTACAGGCAAAAATAATGCTGTAATAAAATATTCATTTTTGATGCTAATACTGTTTTTGAAAGCCCTTGACCACAAATGTATATATATTGATATATGTAGGTTTGCAAGCTGTTTGACTAATTTTATTTTAATCATCCAATAATCATCATATTCGGCTAATACATAGGTAACATCAATACATCAGTCAGGCTCTAGTCTTAAATATACCAGTGGCCATCTCAGTATTTTGTCTAAAATAGATGAAAAATAGTTATTTGTAAATTGTTACGTTTCCATATGTGTTCCCATATGTGTCTGTGTGGTCTTTTTTGTTTTGTCTCTCCCTCTGTCTCTCAGAATTCCTGGTTGTCTCCATTGGTAAAGTTCATCCCCCTGTCAGTCATCGTTAAACTGTCAGTTCCTGTGGCCAATCAGAGGCCGCTCAATAGCAGAATAAAAATGCATCGTTAGCTGTTCATAGAAACACATAAAATTACACTGTAGTTAAGGTTAACACCAGGAAAAAAAGTACCAGAACTAAGTTTGGCAGTAGAGAAAAGACTTTTGTTCCACCACCTCTCATGTTTAATCTGCACAACACAATTCTGTGGTTACTTCTTTTTAATGTCTGAGTTATTTTGATTTAGAAGACAAGCCGTGACAAATCAATACAATCTTATACAGTGCCATGCTTGAAAATAAAGTTTTTGCTGAGTAAATAATTCACAACCAACATCAAGCTACTAACTTCAAGATGCAAAGCATGTTCGTTTGTTTATTTAATATATAACTAATTACGCCACCTTTCTTTTATTAAATGACTGTCACATTTATCTAGATAATCCTTTTGTCGATAATTTAAACAGAATGAGCATAACTCCATATTGGATTCATCGAAGTGACTTTAACAAAAAATGGTAAACATGGAAGAGTGGTGACTCACAGCTTTAACAAGGGCATTCATAGCATTTGTTCACTTTCTATCTGAGTAGTGATTATCATTGCTGATTCAGGTTTTTTATTAATGAAGATCTATAATTTAAATGAGCTCTGTGTTAATAACCAGTTCCATTAAAAAAAAAAAAGAATGGAAAATAACTGATTCAGAAAGGCAACATGGGCTTTTAGGGAACATATGTATGTAATTACAAAATAGGTTTTTTACTGATATAACAACAAAATGTATAAATTCATCCATCCATTTTCGAAACCGCTGAAGGTCGCGGGGACACCGGAGCCAATCCCGGCAGGCATAGGGCGCAAGGTAGGGATATACCCAGGACGGGACGCCAGGCCAACGCTCAGCGGTTCAAGACTGTCTGGTCCCCAGCAAACTCACTGATTTAAGGTCCTTCTGGGTGTGTAGAGTGATGGCTTACAACAGCAGAACCTTCTCCAAACCTTGTTTAGTGTAATTGTTCAGATGTTATATTATTCAGGTTATAGAGTGGTCACTAAATTCGCACAATCTTTCTTTTTTTCCAGTTTGTTTACATTCACTACACATGAGTTTGGTAGACAGGTTTGATTTTACTGGAGCTTTATGCTTGTAAAACTTTAATAGCTGACTGTAACTGCAAAAGTAACAGATGGAATCATGGGACGCTCCATAGCTCTCCATGAGTAGATAGGACGTACAGTTAAATTGTTGATGCTTTGCGTGTAGGCTTTCGATATATGCGGTCAATTAGCCACCTTGAGGTATTTAGGGGCTTCTTTGCATGCATTTTCCTAGTTTTTTGTTTAAAAAAATGTATTTTAAACATGTGATGACTTAACAGCAGCTTCTAACTTGGGAATAAAATAAGAGACTGGCAATGTAGGTTATCGCTCGCGATCTTCAGATTTGATTAGTCGATAACGGTCCATTCTCTCGTCTCTACCCACCATCTCTACCCACTCTACTGCCATTTTTGAATGGTGAAAGGGGCTTGTTTATTTCACACAGATATTTTCTTTTGATTTAATCCCAGGAAACTCCTCATGACCTATATTGCGGCACGATGGCTTTGATTTGGTCCAACCTTTAGTCTGGGGCCAAATCAGAACTTTGTCAACTTTTGTCAACTCTATATGTACTGAATAGCATTTTCTATTTATTTTTTAGTATCTCCTTTGTTCTACTCATAAAAAGAAAATTCTTTTTCAAGTTAGATATGAAAAAAGATTTACATATGACAGATGCAAAATCTCATGAGGATTTCAGAAATCTTCAGATGTCCCAAACTGTCAAGCATTGCCAAATATTATCTAAATTATTATTACCTTTTTTTGTGTAACACTTAAGAAAAGAAACAAGAAAAAAAGGAAATTATATTTTGTAAAAAAAAAATATATATATATACAGATGTATACAAAAATTACAGAGGTCAACAAGCCAACAGCAGTAGAAAAGAATAAAATCTATAGAAAAACAAGCGATAAAACTGTAAAGATAATGGACAAAAAAAAAAAAAACTGAATTTGGCAACCACTACCTACCAAATAAATAACTCAAATTATAAATAAAATAAGTACATCAATAAACATTTTGTGTGTAGCATACCTTAAATAGTACAAGTTTATCTGATCTTTTTTCAAGTAATTCCCTGTTCAAGACCTAGCGATGTTTGATTTTCTGACAAACCAACCCAGAAAATCAACCAACACCCCAACAGGGACTATTTTTGACCTCCAGACAACCATAGAGCTAAGTTTTGCGCTTTCGGACCCTTGGTCAGTCATTCACTAGCAGTTAAACAGAGCTATGCTTTTAAAATATTACAACACTTGTTATTTTAACCTATTTTTAAAGGGCTTTATGTTATCATCAATACAAAAAAAATACAAAAAAAAAAAACTCTAATTGTGATCACCGTCAGGAATAATCAGATCCTGGGAACTGCAATGCAACTTTACTGCTTTTATTTAAAAGCAATAAATCTACAACTAAATGTACACTATTGACGATTTGGTCCAACAGAAGGAAAACAGCACTTCAGCTTCTGTACCTCTCACTTCCCTTCTGGGCTTTTAAAAGTATTTTGATTAATTGCATCTGAGCTCAACCACGTTACTGGAGCCATGCTCTGATGCATCAGTCTAACGCTGGCTGCTTGCCATACCACTAAATTACGAGGTGCTTGATTATTATAGTAACAATACATTTCCATGTATTGGAGGAAACCTGCAGAGGAAAATAAAATACTGACACAATAATACTAGACGAAATTGAAATAAATTCCCCAGGGTATTTAATTTAGCATTCATAGCTTCATATAGCCTACGTGTAGTTGACCCTTATCATATTCAGTTTTTCTTCTTGTGGTTATGTCCTTTAGACGCAATGCTCCATTCTTCTAAATAATTTTCCATCTGCATTCATATCCAACAGGTTAATTAAATATTTTAAGAAAAATCTTTCTGTAAATGGTATTCTGAGGACAGAAGCACCACATGTCAGTTGTGCATAAGGTATGTGTATAACATAATGAAGGGCATTTGTTTAAAAGCAATGATTTCTCAAGCAAGCAAGCTAGCTAACTAGCTAATTATAAAACAAATATAGGGAAACAAAAATGGAAAGTTCTACTGAACTATTATTTTTGCTTTTTTATTTGTTTCTGTTTAAATCCACAGATCATAATGTATTATAGAAGGCATGTTTGTCAGTTTAGAAATAAGTGTTGACTAAAAACAATTAAATGAAATGTAATTTTTATTTTTATTTTGCCTCAGTACAAAATCATGGACCATATCTTTTTAGCTATTAGCCTGAACAGTATACCAAAGGATTACAATTAACTTGCTAGTTGTATAAAGAATGAACCGGAATGCTAAATTATAAGATCCGTATACATTTACAGCAAATATTCCAAAAAGAAAAGGAAAATAGCAGGGCTATAATTCTACATAAACAGCAAATTAACAATGCCTGAATGTATTTCTTGCAGTTTATTTCCTGCTGTTAAGAAATAGTGCCTAAAGAGTGAATGATTTAACATTTCTCTGTTGAAAGGCAGCAGTTTTGGTTTAGCAAAAATGTTTTTATTTTTTTCACGCCCCCTTTTTTATTTTCAATCATAAGCATACATGGAAACTGTATTAAAATGTAGCAATCCAAATGAAGTCAAGCTTTCCAGCTTTGTATCATTAAAAACATTCTTGTGAAAGGTAGTTAATTGTTTTTCCCCTCTCCTGTTAGTTCATTGACAGTTCACATGGCTTGATGGCCTCTCAGCAGAATTAGCTCTTTGAAGCTCATCATAATCTCATTTCTCATCCCCGCCATTTCATAGGCTTTATGGAAATACCATGCAGATGTGTATATGCCTTAGCATAGCCAACAGCAGAACCTCAAATAGCCCCATCAATCTTCATGCTTTCTCCTACCTGATCAACCGAAGCGTACAATTCATTATTCTTTATGGCTCCTTTATTACCATTTTCTTTTACATATCTGCCCATTTACATGTATATTGCGTAATCAAACAACACGGCCTGTGAGACCATACTAAACTCATTATTTAATTTGTTGTACCCTGCGTTTGACCAGCCCCCTCAGTTTGTGCCATATGGAGCAGAGCACTTCATACCCCCCCCCCCACCATACACACACACTTTCTTTCCTTCTTTTAAATGTGTGAGGGTCTCATTAATTTACAGTGTTTTGTTAGTTTGATGGCACAAAACTCTAATTTGTGTGAGGGAGTATGGGAATGAGGTTGTCCTGATGAGGAAGGAAGCTTAAGCTGTGGTAATGGGCTTTTTCAGTGAACTTGAACAAATGAACATAACATTTCCTTTTCTTGTGACCTTTCAGAATGAATCAAATGAATGTTAGATTGACATTTTGTCCTTCCCCAAACAAAGTGTTTTTGAAGGAAAACAATCAGCAGCTGGATTAGTTATTTAGTCTGGATATTGTTATAAATAGACTTTTGTTTATTCAAAATTGTGGTTGTGAAAAAAACATTAACAACAACTTATTTCTGTTAATTTTTTGAATAGAGGAACACGGGATTCTGCACGTAATCACTATTCACATCTTCATAGATCTTCATAGATCTTCATGGAGGATTTTAAATGACAAATATACCAGTGCATAGGTCTTGTTTTCCTGTTGTTATTTGAACTTTTTGCTGTGGAAATATGAGTGGAAATATGTTTTTGCCCTGTGGTGACATTGCATAGACTGTTATTTATTCATTCACTTTTAAATTTAAGACATTTGTATCTTATATCTAAAGGCTGAAAATTCACAAATGTCATCCTACCCCATATTCATACCCCAACACATCCTAGCTCTCAATCTAGCCTTCTGGCAAAATTATTATTGTCATTAAATATTTTTAAATGTTCAGTTCACTGGTCTTTTATGCCTTCTGCTAAATGGAGAAGCTTAGCTTCCAGCTAGCTTCTTTTTACAACAGATGATACGATATATCCTTTTCTGCCATTTCTCATTTAGGTTACTTTGACACAATACCTTGCATAAGATCACAATATTCAATATTATCACGATGCTTTGGAGGAAAAAAAAGTCCCACTGGTGTTTTTCAACTCTGTATACTGTATATGTATATCAGAGAGCGTGAGAATCATTACTTTAAATAAATTAAGTTCAGCTGAGGCAAACAATTTTTAAAAACAATTACATTTTCCAAAAAAGAAGACTATGTACTATTGTATGCTTTTATGTTGAAACTACACACATTAAGAAATATTTTAAAAATATATATGTGTTTGTAATTCAAATAATACCGTGACAACTTTTTTAAAATTTTTGCAAAAGAATACTTCCATTTATGTTGTTTTTCGATTTTTGTAGAATTTATTCAGTGTATCTTCTATCAGAGTCTAAACAAAATTGCGTGACACTTTCTCTCTCTTAATCAGTGTTCTGTAAATAATTTTGTTACCCCAGAATGTATATGTCACTATGTGGGACTTTGATAAGGCATAATTTATTATAGTGTTTCTACAGTGGAAGAATGTTTTATTCAGCCATTCACGTGATTCATGTTCCATTTTCTTGTTAAATTTTTCTATAAGTGATTCAAATCATCAAATTATTCATTTTGCTTAAGTAATTCAGAATTTTTCTTTTAAATTAATTGCAAACTGAGCGTATACTTTATGGTACCCTCGTGTTGGAGATTGGGAACCCTTAAACTAGGTCTAAAACACTTAAGGTGCTTGTGTAATGTTTTCACAGTAATGGATGTCATTCAATGCCTAAGGTGTTGTTTTTGTTTTTTAATGAACATATTCACTTCACTTAGGGAATACATCATTTTGAATTATTAACTGTCAAGAGGCATTAGTTCAGAGAGTGACATGTGGGACTCATCTACTGAACGGAACAGATTATCCTATTCAATGTCTGTATTCTGATGTGATTTTCTTGCATTTAGTTTTTTTAAATAAAGGTAGATGTGAGACAGATGTGCAGGGTACATAGGAGTAGTAATTTCCTCCATGAACAACATTTCATTTTTCCTGTCTATTGCTAAAAATCCGGGTGTTAAATTTTAAACTGTCTCGGTAGCTTAAAACCATGAATTCCCCACGCAAGGCTAACAGATCATAAATAGACTCCTTTCCATGCAACTTGTCCCTCTTTCAGGAGGGCTAAATGTAGGCCCTGGTGGCCACTGAAATCATCAGCTCAGAAGGTTTCCACTGAACTGTTACTGCATGTGACAGGCCACGATAGTGTCAGAATGAATTCCCCACCCTCTTGCATATTCGGCTGCAAGGGAAAGTGACAAGCTAATGGAAGTTAAAGCACTTTAATGGCGTTACCAAGTGAAATCAGTTGGGGCTGGGGTGGGGCGGGTGGGGGTGACTCGACCGCGGTTTTGTCGTAGCCAACCAAAATGTCTCTTTGCATTGCATTGCTGACTGGAAATAAGTCCTGCCCTCTGCAACCCTGCCCCAGCCCCTACCCTATCAAACCTCCTTGGCAAAAGTCTCATTGTAGAGATGATACAGGCATTGATATGTTTTTTTGTAATTATACTCACAAGCATACTAAAGCATCCATATACCAAAGTCAGTTCATCCATTTTGATGGCTTGAGTATGTGCATCTCTGTACACCCACGCTTAAACTAAAAAATAAAAACACTGAAATGCCAATCTTACAACCAAAAACACATCCAAGATTTCATTATTTGAATGTTGTTGCTCTTCCTATTGTTTAAACAGGCTGAACATATTTGACTATGAAATGCAGACACGATTCCTCTACTTTTAATTATGGAATATTTTTTCCCTAGTTAATAAACTTTAGTATTAACATCAATTTTATCAGATTCACCATCACTTTCTAGATAGCTACAGAAACCATATACTATAATATATGTAATATCAAATAAAGGTAAGTACTTAACCAAAATTTTCACTGGCTGTGTAGTAAAAACTGCTGAGAAGTTTTTTCTTTATTTTCGAAATGCAATGTTTCCGTATCAACAGATATATCTATTTATTAACTACAATTTATAGCTGCATAAAAAAATTGTTATTAAATAATATTATGATTTATATCTACAGTTTAGATAGATCAATGACGATTAATAGCATGGGTTATTCTTACTCAGAGATTATTCACCATGTAAAACATTAGAATTTTCTCTTTCACAAATAATTTTCAATATGGCTAACCAGATACAGAGGATAAATGTGTTGATAAGTTGCATCTCTCAACAACATTTACGCTACCAATAAACCTGCAAAAATTAGAATTTCAATAGATTTGTTTAATTCGTGTACAGGAAAACAGCACCTACTCAAAAGTTTTAACTAAAAGGGTTAAGGAATGGCATGACTTTCACCAAACATTATGTTTCATGCCTAAATAAATTTAAAAGGTTATATCTTTTACTCCTCGCAGTTTTGGTCAAGCTTGTTTTGAAAATGAAAGTAAACATTCTGAGTTGCAGTAAAGACAAGTGTTTGCAGGTCAGGTTATTCGGTGAAATCTAAATGACACCGTTTTCTTTTCTTTTTTCCTGTGGTGTGAGTAAGGGCAGCATCTGTACAAAAAAATCGCTTGCTGCTGTCAGCACTGATCTTTTTGATGGTTTACATGATTTCTCAGTTTCTCTCCGCCTAACTCGACTCCGTGTGCTCTGCCATTTGGAACGGCTGAGAATCGCTTGCCTCTTGCCACCCAGTAATCTGTTTGGAAACCCGGAACGCAAACAGTGATGAAGTCGCAAATGACTTGAATTTTTATGGATACCCAGCACACACAAAAGTTCTAATGAAAGACATTCTCAGCTGCCACGCAATCTGTCTGCACTGTTGTGCTCCAGAACTCCCCGGTGCATCAGTCCTATTGTCTCTGCAATGCCACACTTTGGCTCCAGTCCCATCTGTTTTAGTAATTACTGTCATGTAAACTGACTTTCTCAATTGTGCTCAGCATCTGAGGGAGAAGCAGGAGCTGCAGTAGGTATTAGAAATTTCTTATTAACTGCTCTGCCTTAATTATAGAGTGTATAATTAGCATCAGAACATTATTTTTTTTTTTTTCTATATTTTGTTCAGCCACTGTTTATGGTGCATTCTTTCAATACTGGTTGTTTTTTTTGCTGTAACAAGAAACCGGTTAGTATTTATGGACCTCAGTTACAGGCCTGTTGACTAAATAAGAAGTTAAAATCATAGGGTCATCAGCAACCAACCACCCCTGAAAATCATGATGCATAGTGAAGTGATGCATTTAAATTTTAAATCCCATTTGAAGATATTGATGATTTTGCTTCGCTAAATCTTTGTAGTGATGAGTGCCACACGATATCTGACATTAGCTGGGATATGCCTGGGATATTGATAATTTCTCTAAACTATGGTCATTTTATAAACATTTATGTAAATGTTTTTGTAAACATTTGAAACATCAAGGTCAGGTCATCAAGAAAAAATAGTTTATAGTACTCCCTAACACTTTGTAAGCGGAACTGTTTTGAGTGTGTCGAAGATGAAAGCGGTCATGGCATATTTATTCCATTCCAGTTTTAAGACTTTGGTTATTTGAGTTTTCTTCAATTAGTATTCATTAAATGCATTCGTAAAACCAATAAAGATGCACTTAAAAAATGTAACCAGGATCCTATCGACATGAGTCCTCTCCTTTTTTTGACTTAGTTTCAGTCCTCAAACAGCAAATGGCTCAATTTAAGAAATGTCAGGGCCTCCGCCAGGGCTTTATATTTCAAGTAACAATGTATTTGAAAGAAAACATTTTGTCTCTATCGGAAATATCAGCCATCAACAGTAGGCCTGGGGTTGGCAGGAACTTTATAATTACACAGAAGGTCATGTAAAAATGAACCAGTATAGAACATACTGTCATGAGGTGCGGGGCACCAGAACAGGGATGAACCCAAGTGCAGCTCCCACGCGGACTGAGTCCAGACCAGACACATTAAAACTAGAACAATGACTCCCAACGACAAAACCTTTGTGACAGGGTTATAAAGAAAACAGAAACCAAGTTGGGAGGTGCAGGTCGAATGAAAACAAAGAATGAACGAAACAGTGCACATGAGTTAGTGGAATGTTAATTGATTAATTTGGTGACTGAAAAACGTGACGGAGTAACAAAAGAGGTGAAGGTGAACCGTGACACATACACTATACAAACTGATCATATTTTAAGAGCGGAAAGGTTATACATTTAGGGAACAAAAATGGAATACACACTATGTATAATGGCAACGGAGGGAGTATAATGTCAGTACTGCTTTATAAGCAGGGGCATGCCAGGTCCAGAAGCGGTCAGATACCTGGAGACGTGGGGTATGCCTTTTATTTGGGCCTAATAGCAGCCAATTCTGACACAACGATAAAAATTCAACCAAAGGGCAAAACTGAAAATCAAATCATCCTTTTTAGGGAAAAATATAAGAAAATAACTTTTTAGCTATAAACAAAAAAAACTAAAATTACAAAACCTCCAACCAGTACAGACTTAAGCAGGCTCAACCAAACTCTCCCCCTTAGCCAGCTCTTTAAATGTTTTACAATTGCAAGAACCTGAGTGTGGTGCAGTTAGACAGTGTGCTGCATACTGAGGTCCTGGCTGTGGGTGTAGCCCCGCAGCTTGCTTATCTAACAGACTAGGCTTGGATGTGTTCCCTCAGATTGTGGCCGTATGGCCCATTCGGCCTCTCCTCCCCCAACATCAGTTGGCAGAGACCCTGCTGGGTCATAAGGCAGGGATTCTGTTGTGCCCAGTACCCCCACCTAGAGGCCATGGACGGGCAGGAGGGAACCCTTAGGACTCCTCGGCCACTGGGATAACAGGCTATGGTGGAGCCATTGCTGGCCAGGCCTACAGAGGCTCCCTGGACCCTCCAGTCCATGAACTGGACAGGCCAGCAGGGCCCTTTCTGACCACCCAGCCTTGGAGCAGGGCGGCAGCGGCAGGGGTAGCTCGTCCTTGAGCCAGGAGGGAGGTGGGGGTGGCGGCAGCAGCTCGTCCTTAAGCCAGGAGGTAGGCGGTAGGGGAGCCCCCCTTGGCGCAGACCGCAAGTGTGCCTCAAGAAGGCTGCAGGCTCTGCCAGCACCCAGGTTCGCCACAGGTTCTGACACTTCCTCATCTGGCCCTAACTTCCCAACCCAGGCCAGCGAAAGGGGTCTCCTGCCTCTCTTTTGGGGACGGATACAGATTGTCGGGGTCACCCACTCTTCTTCATCCCTCCTTTTCTGTTCTTCAACCTCATGACAGGTGTCCCTCCCATGTTTGAACTCTGCATGGCCCGGGCTTGTTCTTCCTCCCACCACTGATCCCCTTGCATGTGGGGACAGTTGTCCTGGATTTGCTCTGGCTCTCCACAATATGTGCAGACACTTGCCCCCCTGGCGGGCCAGGAAAGCCACTAATCCCCTGTGTGGCATGCTCTCAGAGCACAGTCTTGGCTCCAGGGCCTGAGACCTGATCTGCTACTGGCCATGTATCTCTCTTTTCTTCACAGACCAGCCCTTTCCATCTTGCCTCTTCCCAGGTCTGCAACAGGTCCTCTTCCTCCTCGAGGCAGTCTTCTCACACATGCCCTGTCTGGGCACAGTAGGTGCAGGGTGTCTGCCTTGCAAGGTGTTGCTCCCAGGCCTCCTATGAGGTCAAGGAGTTTCTCCCAGGGTGCCACACCCATCTCTTGACCACTCACAGGTTTCAGCACCACTTTATAGCAGTCCAGGGCATGCCTGGTCCAGATACGGTCCGACACAGGGAGACGTGGGGTGGATTTTATCCTTTTATCTGAGCATAATAGCAGCCTGGATGTTTCCCCAGGGCTTGAGGGCAGCGTGTCAAAAGTTTTTTTTGTGAAAGCCGAAAAACCATTCACACATGTCTTAATGTATTCATTTGTGATTAAAAGTTGATCAGTGCCATGTTTTTGAAACTGAGGGAGATCCATTTGTTTCTTAGCTTCATGGTTTGAATATCATGCAAGGTGATGCCCCAGTCCCTAATTGTAGCCACTAGGCCACACTGTCTCCCTGTGTTAATTGATACAGCTGTTGGTGAGCCAAGATGCAAGACATTTTTGCTGGAATCAGGGGAATATGTAAGGAGATGAAAAGACAATGATGAGAGGTTTTGTGGACTAATACCTTATTATTATTGTTATTTTCATGAACAAAACACAAGTTTCACCCCTTTAATGCTCTGAAGGCACAAGACATTTTTACCAGCAAAGAACACTGAATAAGTAATACCATTAACAATATCTTTAATCATTTTTCATTAAAAAAGCTCTAGGTCAATTATAAAATATTTAAAACGTATAGTAAAGTATTTAAGCATTTTAATAGTTAAATGTGTGCTTGTAATTCAAGAATTACGTTTAAGAATATTAGGCTTAGGGTTACTATGAAACACTAACTATCTTTTAAGATTTTTACAAGCCTGGAAAAGCAAATAAATTTTACGTTTTTAATTTTAAAATGTTGAATCAGAAATTTACGGGTTTTCTCCGGAATTTGGATGTGCTAATGCATCTTGGCTCATCGCTACGAATCCTGTTCTCTCACATTGGGAAGTACAACCAGTCTCCAATCGCAGTGGCTTTCAAGCCACCCGTCTCTTTTACAATCTGCAGGATACACAGCCTGCAAGTGAGGAGTGGTACATCCCTCTCAACGGTATTGCAAGCCTGCAGCACCACGTAATATAATGGGAGGCACTGGTTAGAGATGACTGATTAATGGAAAATTATTCTGCGTATAAATATATACTAATATGTTGGCAAAATTCTGGAAAGTAATAACTTCAGAACAACCCTTGAGCAGCCTAAGATGGGAGATACTGTAGCAATGATTGTATACTGCTCTTGGTGGACACAGATTCACAAACCTTTAAAATGTATTTGTTTAAATCATAGCTCACATTGGTTACCTTGTTTGCTACACTTTGTGTGGTTCTAATTAGCATATAGAAAATGATTCATGATAAAACACCCTACCCGCATTTTCGTGTTTTATGGTTCCTCATTAAGCTGAAGCATGTGTGGATTTCTTCAGATTACTATAGATGTAATTATCCTCAAGGTCATTACATTTATAATGCAAAATTAGTGTGAGGCAGTTATTGTTCTTTTAGTTGAAGTGTCAGCTGGGAAGTGAAGCAAGGAAACCCCTGAGTACTCCATTACCTCCTCAACTTATTATACCCACTTATGCAGTTCTGAACAAATACACACATTTCCACTGAAAGCACATTGTAAGACATTTTCTGTCTATGGGGCTTGCAACTACAGAACATTTACAATTGAGAATTTGAAAGTAAAACATATTTTTTACACAGGAAATGAAATACAATGAACAAATATGTAGACAAGAGCTGCTATTCTCTTGTTATTCTTAACAGGCAATCTGCACACTAGCACACTGAAATACATTGCCTGTGTTTTAATTTAATTTTTATATTTCTGATGTTTACATTTTTTTTATTTAAAAAAAATATTTTCTGAAGGCTTTCTTTGGATGGTCAGAATATACGTACACGTTAGAGTGTAAATATAAATTAGAATAGGAAAACAAAATCGCGTCAGTGACTGCCATGTCAGTGTAAAAGCAATTTTACCCTGAGGCTACAGGATAAAATAATAAATAAAATTTGACCAAGCATGCTCACTGAAACCCTCTTCATAGTAGTTTTCCTTTATTAAAGGAATGCTTTTAAAATTAAGTACTCTTGTGTAACATGCAGAGCAGCATTGATTTTATGCCATCATTTAACAAGGCTCTGAAGTCTCCCTGCTTAAGTCCAGTTGCTGTTGCTTTGCAAATCAATTTGAGTAGTGAGGCAATAAAAACTGAAATGAAAGATCAAAGAACAATTCTGAATAATTCTTTGTCTTTATTTAAAAAAAAATGCCCAATGGGCATTTTAAAACAACTTTGCCCTTTCCAGTTAGACCTTCACTGCTGGAATAAAATATACATTATTTTACCGGAGAAATAATTTGTTTGATCTCTTTTTATGTATCTTGGTAGAGATGGTGGGAAAGGGAGGTTAAAGCCAGATGTCTGGACAGAACAGAGCTCTCATTCTGTTAGGGAGGTGCCTGGTTAAATGTTCAGATCATTAAACAATTTAGTTTCTCATCTTCTGTAGTTATATTACAGTTATTATTATTATTTTGCTTCACAGTAAAGCAGTCAGAAGTCTAGACGGTTTTTAATGTTGTCTTTCAATTTTCTTATTTTTTATAGATAAACTTTCTTGTAAAACAAATTGTCCTCTATGCTCCGTGTATGCTGTTTCTTTTTGTAAATTTATACGTGTTCATTTTATCTTCCTATGGGGAACAGTGTTCTGCTGCTCAGTTACCTTACAGTGAATTTACTTCCTGATTTATATATAAATCACTGATTATATTGGTTATCTTATCTGACCGTGGCTTGTGTTTTAGTTAGCCAAAGGAAACCTTGCTTCAATACAAACAATACCTGCATGTTTGTCTTCACTTTTTCCTATCATTAACGAAGTAGGAGGGATTTGTATTAAAACCATAAACTGAATAGCTGCATCGATTGCCATTTTTGTCTAAATAGGTGGACTGCCGATTGTGGCAGAGTGCAAACATTTTATCAAAAGCATAATTCAGCTCCAACTGGACAATGCCATTATTG
>JAOVYW010000074.1:7602343-7615159 GCA_025775045.1 Hiodon tergisus | reverse complement strand
CCCCCCCCCCCCCCCCATCAGTGGCTAAAAAGTTATACCAAACCCATTGCAGCATGAAATGTTAGCACCAGGGTTTTAAACCTGATTCTGGCTGCTGGCTGAGCAAGAACAGGGGGTCTCTGCAGAGATTGAAGGCCAATTAGGCTGCCTTTTCAACCATGTCAAATATTGCTACATTATTAATTAAACCTATGATATTGTTTGTAATTTTAGAAATTAGACTTTTCTGGCTGGTGGTGATACATGGGGGGCTAAATTAAGCCATTTGCTCTATAAACATGATACGACATAATGCATGCAAACAGGCTCAACAAGCTTGCTAACTTACACAAAGCAAGGAAGCTATATCAGTACTAGTTACGTTAGCATATGTTATTTAAGTCAATTCAGCATGTCAATTTATTTTGGAAAATGGCAGTTTCAAAAGACCTGCTTTCACATCTCTTTTATCTCTTTTTAGAGATAACATTGTAATTATTTTTTTTAAATGGGTTAGGTAAACATTTGGAATTATATATACAGTGATAAGGTTAACATAATTGTGATCGGTTCCATAGAAAACATTCAATTGAAATTTCCCATAGTTGTAGCAATATTAACAGAAACATGGATACGTAAGTGATAGAGCAGACAATAAAGAAATTATTAGGCCATGGTAAGTAGATGGATGGCTTAAGGAGTGTGAGAAAAATCATTTTTACAAGGAAAATCCACCCTAACGATACATTTTCAGTTATATATCGATGTGTTTAATATAAACAATGGAACTCTGTGGGAGGCAGATCATTACTCAAAATATATAGGGACAACTGTATTGCTAAATATGTCACAGCCTGTGTCTGTAAAGAGACATTTTAATTTCCGTCTTTAACGGATGATTTAGTAATAGAAGTGCATTGCTTACTTAAACAAAGCAAATAGTAGACAGAAAGTGCAACGTGGTGTTGGGTTACCTAAGCTTCAATTTGCCCTCATCTGCAGTGAGTAGTCTGAAGTCATAACATGGTTGGTCACCTCAATTAATACTTGATGGCAGGGGGACAAAAAATGTCTCTTCCATACAAGAAAATATGGTCAGAGACTTTCACATCTGACAGTATAACACTATGGGGGCTTTGTTTACATCACATGGAATGCCGTTATCGTGTAATGCAGAGCGACTTCTGCTTGCATTGTGGAATTTCTCTTGGTATATGAATGTCACTGGATGGCTACTTCAACTTCTTCTGTTGTATCATTCTCTCTGCAGTTGACTGCTGTAATAGTTGCTTTTTTTCCCATTGTTGTCTGCACTTTTCAAGTACTACTACAGTTCGTATGGAGAAAGCCATCAGTATGTCTAACCTAATGCTCTTCCTGCATTAAACCCTCCTACTGGAGTTTCTTATTCAGTTGGATTACATTATTTTTGACTTGTAAGCTTGACACATAAAAATGGTTTTAGGCTCTGGATATGTGTTTCTTTGACGCTTGTGTTTAATATGAAGGGTTTTTCCTGAATTACTGGGAAAAAAAACCAAATAGTTTATATATATATATATATACATACATACATACATGTCTCAATTTATGAATGAAACTTGAATGGAAAATGTTTTAATAAATATATTCATCTAGAAATGCTAAACAGAAATTAGCTACAGCAGTCTCTGATTGAAACAGTCAAAAATGTTAATAGTCCTGATTTATGGGTTCACTGTTGGCAAGGGTTTATGTTGCTACCATTTAATCATCACATTACAAGCCATGGATATTGGTATCTCTTTTGTTATTGCAGACAAACATAAAATATTCGGAAAATTCTGTGAGGGAACGAAGCAAGCAGAACCAGCAAGAATACTTTGTTCCCAGCAGTCACTTCCCATCTTAAAATCCCTGTAGTGTGGGCATGGCATTTCAAGCTAACACAGCACATTCAGCCCATTGTACATCACAATATTAATGATTTATACAGATCCACTTCATGGCCATTCTTCACTCTTTTCCATTAATAAAAGGAATGTAACTGTCCCTGCACAAGATTATTTTATTTTTTTCCCCATAACGAATCATGCAGTGTTTGTATATCAAAATAAGTAAATAAAATGAATATCTGACAATGTTAAGGCTCATCAATGTTTAATTTTAATAATATTAAAAGATTGACTACCAGCATCCTAGATTGTTGTGCCATGTCAGGGATTAATCTTGGTTTATGAAGAAGAAGAAAGAAAAATGATATAATCTGTTGATGCAACAAGACTTTACAGGAATTATCTCAAGTGCTACAATATCAAGAGATAAACCAGATCATTGGCGCCTGGAAGTGTTTGACCTGAAAATAACATAAACGTATGAATCCTTTTAAACGCTAAATATTTTAAATAAAATCAAGGCAGCCATTCTTGGAAATGCATGTGATATATCCTTTTTGACCATATACACAAAGTATATTTTCCCTAGAGCCCAAGCCAATTTATTATTTTGACAAAATATTTGTAAATGTGGCAGAAGAGCAAAAGTTCTAGTACTGTATCATGCAATGAAGGAAATGTACACTGTGTTGAGGTTTTATACTTCAACCAGCCAAGTTTTTCATATGTCTTTTCTAAAATTATTTAAAAAACATTTTATAGCCAATGGATGTGCGTAGGAGTAAAGTGGGGGCAAGATTTTAAAACCGTAATCGAAGCTTTGCTCTCGGCAATTCTGGCTGAATTTTAAACCTGTATAGATTACAAAACAACCCTTGGTGTGTGGTATGTCATGACATACAGTATTGCCGAAAATTACCAACCAAAGACAGTATAATATGAAAAGCAATGTCCTTAAATATCTGGAAAGGGATACAATACTAACCAGAAAGAAGTCAAAACTGAGCAAGGTTGTTAATCTAAAATCAGGTTTACACTGCTGAGGACTATTGGTAATCAGCTGGTAGGACTAGAATGTCAGGGCAGTCAGTCTTAAAGCAGCAGGATACAAATTTGCGGTTTTGTTGGATTTGAAAAAGTGTGACCTATTAATTCAGAGACATTGGGAAGGAGGCTACCACCATAGGTCCACAGGGAAACTGATGTAATCATTTCAGTAATGTGGAGATAAAAAAATAAATGTATGCATAAATAACTCATAAATTTACATGTACCTATCTCTCAGTGTTAATGGTTATTATACTCAGTGTATAAAGTGTTATGTAAACAAACTTTAAAAAAATAAATGTAACTGATCAGAAAGCATTATAAGGTAACACTGAGAAACATGTAAGTTTAATAAATTCTGCTGAAAAAACTTGTAAAATAAAGAAATAGCAAAGCTGACACGGAGATATTGCTAATCATGGGTGCATTTAAACTGAATAGACATCTTAGTGTGCTGTGTATATTTTTGGATGTTTTTTATTATGGGTTATTTAATGAACTCCTTTATCAGAAAATTGCCCACTTCAATTAATTCAGCACTATTCATTCCTAGAGATATTATCATTACAGTAAATGGACGTAATAAATCAGTTTTTCAGTACCACTGAATGGTAGTGTTTAGAATATGGATATTTTGGTGGCTTTATTTAATTAATATCAGCCTAAATATACCATAAAAATGTTTAAATGACATCAACTGCATGATTTTCAAATGTAAAGTATGAATAGACAAAGGTCCTTTCTGTTATAATCAAAAATTCTACCCAAACACTGATATTTTGATGTGAGGGTTCCCATAAAAAATAAGTTGGAAAAAATCATAGCAGAAAAAAATAAGATATTTATTATGTTTCAGTAAATATTTTCCTGAACTAAAATCAAATAGACATTGATTGAAACATGCTCATTTTCAAACTTATTTATGATTGTTTTAATGTTCAAATTTGTAATTTACAGGTATAATTTCCTTTGTAAAAGTCACTTGTGACCTGAAAATAAATCTGGCAAGCATGCAGCTACTAGATCTGGAGGCAATGCCAATGAGGTCATTTTGCTTGATTGGCTGGGAATACCAACTGAAGAATGCTATTAATTGATATTGAATGCATTCTATGATCAGTGCCACGGTGGCATGTAACTAATTGTTCTGAAAGGGAACAATAAAATAAAAATTGTATTGATTACCTGCGTATCCCATCAGAGTTTGAGAGTAACAGCCTTGTCATTCACTTTTCACAATTTAGTCAAATAATAGATTGCGAAAGAAAGAGAAATCGAAGCCAATGATTGGAGAATTTACACAGCCATAGAGTGCCGCAAACGTTAACAAATAAAACGAATAGAACATGTTGGGAATGTTAATTAATGTCACAGTTATGGAAGCAAGTATTTTCTGCATGTATTGTTTTTCTGATTGTTCTGCAAGTATACTTTTATGGCAGAAAATAGCACTATTTGCTGTTTGAACTGGACATTTAAATAAGCATTTTTATTTTATTTTTGTTACCCTAATTGCAAAAAAGTTTTCTTGTATTTTTTAAATTACAGCAGAATGTCCTTCATCTTTTTTTTTCCTTGTATTGCTTGAAATGCGATGCAACATTAGTAATAATGTTTTTCGCATGTACTTAAAAGTTATGCCTTGTCCACACAGAGACAATAGCAAACCCATAAAAAGCATACATTTTCATATGTAAAATGGAAAGAGCTATGTTCTGAGATCCTTAACCAGGCAGAGCAAAATTAATTTAATAAATATGCACAGTTTGCATCTTTTGGTTGTTTAGGTTGTAATATCAGAAGCATTCTGAAAATTGTTTTTTTGCTTACATTGTGTCTGAATCTCAGATAATCAAACTAGCTTGGTGCCAGCACTAGACTTGAATTTATAAACATAATTTGAATACTGAACCGTTTGCCGCTGTAATTAAGCCCTCTGCACTTGACCATGCCTTAAGCCACAGGTTTTAAGCCTCAGCGGGAGTTTTACACTCTGGATTAGGCGACCAAGAGTTTTCATATCTTTGACGGTAAGCAATGTCATGTCTACAGAAAGCCAGACAAAAGTTCACCCCCCCCCCCCACCACTGTGAACTCCCTTAGTGTGTGTGTGAAGGATAAAATCATGAAATCATGATTTAACAGAGAACCTACTATTCCATTCCATGTTAATGTTTGCAGGAGATTTGATTCAAAATGAATGTCATTTTTTTTTTATACTGTTGATCAAATACAAAATGAATAAAAGCAATGGATATTATGTTTAGATGAGTCTTCATTTATTTTACTTAACACCTCCTAAAACAATAAAATGACTAAACCGATAATAAATTGATAATTCATAAATGACTAAATCATATTGACTGCCAATTGCCTATTTAATCTTAAGTGATATTTAAAATGTCCTAATTGTGTAATAGTGTTTATTCCAGAAAAAAAATAACCCCCCATGTTCGATTAAAACAAAAAACAAAACAAAGAAACTATCCAAAAAAAAAAAGGATTCAAGGATTGAGTACTAAAGATCCTTGGGGGGAAGGGGGTCTGAGAGAGCTGAGGAAATTGAAGCCTAGACTGTTTTCTAGGCATTTTTTCCTTTTACATTCTTCACTTATTTATGACAGTGCTTCCACTTTGAATTTGTCTATTCATAGTATGGCTATGTCAGGCACTGCCGTAGATATCAAGTAAGAGCTCGTGCAGAGCTTTTTGTTGACTTCCATATTTATGCTTGGCTCTCAAAATTTATGAAATCACGAGAGCTTTGCAAATTTACTCTAGTCAGCTGCCTCTCTGTCATTCTAAGACCCTAACCATTTCTGGCCCTTGGACATTATCTTTTTACTGCAGTGTTTTAAAAAGGCAGAAATCAGGATTAAAGACACATATTATTCAAATAGGAAAGTAACCCTTGAAGTAACCTGAGGTTTATAACATATATAATGTGGCTCCATCTTAAAAAAACAGGATTAAAATTAACAAATTACCATGCAACGTTGGAAAATGTTATTTGTCACACATGAATCGTTCGTACAAACCACAAAAAAAAAAAATCAAATAAATAATGATGATATGCAATAAAACTGTAAGCCAACAAGGTTTTCTCACTATGGATTATTAGTTTTCTAATCATACATCTATCTGGATAACTGAACGATCATTGAGAGATTGAGAGAAAAAAAGAAAACTAGCAGGTTAGCTGACTGACTTTCATTCCATCCATTATTGTTAAAGACATGTTAATTTTATATCCATATGGTATGGGGTGTTTTGGGAGAAAACAAGTGGACACTCTGTAGGTGTCGGCCACAACATATAATGCGGACTACATGGATATGATGTTGCATGGGATCTCCAAGGCCCTTGAACCAGTCCTGAAACTATCTTTTACCAACGGACAAGCAACTATTCCAGTTCACAGGAGTTGGATGGAGGTTAAATCTATGAAATTAATGTCTGGGTGATTACCAGGGCCATGAACGATAGGCAACTCTGTCAAGCTGGGCTAGGGCATTGTCATCAATGTAAGATATATTGCCATATGTTTCAGGTGTAAAGTTAAAATGTGTTGCAGTGGTGGTGCTAAATATGTCATTTCTCCCTCTGCTCATTCCTCTGCCAACTCCACATACACACACTGGAAGCAACAGCAGTTCAATAGCTGATTGCATCCTAGCTTCATTGACCATCAGGTAATTGGTGGATCCATCGTATTTCTGTTTTTATAGATTTTACTATGTTCACATCTCACATGGGGTTGTAATCTCAGTGAGAGCTTATTTTATCCTTTAGCATGAGTTTTGCTGGCCATTTGTTTGAAAGTAACTTCAAAAAGTGACTTAACATGGATATGCTTATAGCAATCATTGGAAATTTTTATGGTTGAGAAGGCAAATCCTTTTTATGCAGAAAAAAAGGTCTCATGTAGTCAGGGAGAAGACAGGAAGAAATCAAAAAGATGGATCACCCTAATCTGTGTATTGGCATGTCTCATGGCTGAACAAATGGAGTAGTTGAGCTATGTTCGCCTGTATTGATCCTTTGGCTGTTTAACATTCATGCCTTTGCCTCTTGAGGTTGACCACAGGGCAGGGGATTTGCTATCCATCCCAGGTTTTTCCAGAGACTCAGCAATATCACAGCCAGTGCAAGCAGGTAACTTATCACAAATTGCCAACAGTTAAGAATGGAAGTATAAGAATTTTTAACATCTAAACATTTTGGTGGAATATGTGGTGGTAAACTAACTCAAGTCGGACCAGTAAATGTGTATTTGATATCAGTGATGGATAAAACCCAAATTATTCAGTTCATAGCTGATCGCCAAAATATACCAATATGTTATATATACATTTTCTATCGATGTTATTATGGTTAGGTGCTCATAGTGATGATCCATTATATATAAATACAATTTAACAAAGCATTTCTCAAAGGGTTTAACGCTCTCCTCTGGTTGTGCCCAATCCAAACTGATAGTTTGTAGTGTAACTACCGAAGCACAAGGCTCAGTTTGCAGTTGGCCCATCCTGGGGAAAGGAGGAAATTTGCTTGGTGCTAAATGTTTAAACAACTAGATTGTTGAGACATTGGGACAGACATAAGCTATTTGTAATAAAAGCCTAAGAGACCTTTCATGTCTCGATGTTTAAAAATATATTATCTGTTTAAGATAGACCACTCCAGGGTGCAACCGTTCCAATATTGAACTGTCGTGTTCTTTTAATTAAAAGGGAGAATAATGCCTTGTGCAGAAAAATAGCAGTAAAATAGTTGCAGAGAGCATCCATGATTAAAAGGTCAATTTATTAAATCATTTAGAATTTAATACATTTTTACAGCCAACGGTTGCTCTCCTGAAAGGTTGCATTCTGGAAAAATATCAAATTACCAAATCTTAAACACCATATAGCAGAGGTTCCCAAACTGTGGGTTGGGACCCCAAATGGGGTCGCGAGAGGCCACCTTGACATATCGTCATTTTCTTTATTATTATTATTATTATTGTTATTATTAATGTTAATATGTGCGTTGTCTGCTCTAACATACTGTGCAACTGCCACGACAGTCTATTATATATACGGCTGCATCCAGCGCAATTTGACAACCTAGCTTGGCATTTATACCGCTGATCTCCACCAATCATATAATTATATAATCTCTGCCCCCTTATGGTATCGTCGCTGACTACGTCATGCAAAAGTGTTTCACGCTTTTTACAACACTTGCGCATTTTTGAGTGTGAAGTTTAAAATCAAATTGAAATTTACTTAAAACATGGATAGCGTAAAAGAGTTTAGGAACCCCTGCCATATAGGAATAAATAGGCATTGAAAAGACAGATATCATAGAGTAGATGTTCTCATGGACAAGAAAAAGTAAAGGAAGTGCCACATCACGGAAGCCTCCCTTAATTTAGTTATTTAGCAGTTTTCTGGCAGGGAGACATTTTCATTACTATATTTTGGCCTGTTTATCATACATACTGTTTTCCAATTCTGCATACTTCAGAAAGGCCATCCCTCTTGTTATTGCTGAACATTGCAAGAAAGATTAACCAGTGCATGAACTCATTCTTTGTAATTGCCGCCATTTTCACAAATTACGTGGATGGTGTGGATTTTTGCATTTCAGTGGAATGAAAACTATACAAGACTGCTTCCTTCAAAGTAGATTAGCATAACTCTAAAGTAGTTTAACATAATCACCTTGTGATATGTGTTTCTGAGAAACAGTTGATCCAACATATGACACCACAGAACATCTGTATTTTTATGAGTCAATGTAAGATGCACCACATGAAATGTGTTTATTTTGTGACTGTTATTGTATGAAAATCCCGCATGTATACACACATATGATGATCCCCTATTTATGATAAAATCCTCGATTTTACAGCTTTCTTCATGCCTGATTTGTTATAAAACATAACACTTTTGATTCACTCTTTACAACTATTAGTAAGCAATAAGATTTAACAAAGTTTAACAAAATTTTACCCCATGATACCCTGAGACCTCTCTTCGACATGTCAGTTTTTGTCGTCTTATTTGTAGGTCAGAGAAAGGGTAGTATTCAGTCTCTTGTCCCTGTCTGATAAATAATTACTGCCAAATGGTAGCTTGCACGCTTGTTAGTTGATTGATGCCGAAATTGCTTTTGAAAGTTCTCATAAGTTCCTTTTATAGATTAAGTGCCGTCGGAGGAAAAATAACTGCACCCAGCTGAAATGGGTGAATGTAATCAGGTTTAATGGACTCAGGAGCTTGTTGGGAATTAAATAACTATTGATTTGTTGGAATGTTCCCGTCATTACCAAATGCCACTATACACACATCACCAAGGCAGATGAAATTGATGTAGGGTCTTTTTTATTTGGGATGTCTTCTATTAACCCTGTAGGAACTGTCTGGAGTCTCTGGTCTAATTTAACCAAAAATAATTGTGGGAGGCCAGCTTCATAATCTCATGAGTAAGGTAAAAATAGCAATGAATGTTTGAATAATAATAGTGACATGACAGGTACAATGAGGTCTCTTCAGTGCCTTAGTAGTTTAGAGGGTGCGTATCCTTAGAAGGTCATCAGAACCTGCTGAATTAAGCTAAATTCAGTGAGTCCCTCCATAAAGATTTGTATCAAATGGCGTCTGCCAAAGGAAAACCTCGACTTCAACAATACAAATGAGCGCACACCAGGCCTGTTCCTCTCTGCATGAACACAAGCTTAAGCTAACCCACAAGCTTAAGGTTTTTGACCGAGGTACTCAGCCTTTAAGCCGGTAAATTGCATCCTAGAGGTAAAAAAAGGACAAGTAAATTTAACATTAAAAATGTTTTGTTGTTAAATTAACTAATAACATGCTGGTAATATTTTGTAAAATAGAATATATATATATGAAATAGAATATATTTTGTATATGAAATAGAAAATAGTAATATATAAAATAGATTGATGCATAGTTAAGGTACTGACCATTGCACCATTTTTAAACAATGAGGTATGTCATGAAGAAGATTTCACTGTTTTTGGTCTTGCCAGCCAATTTTGTTGTGAATGCAACGAAGCAAGGTGTCAAGGTTTGTTGGCTGAGTGTTTAACCTTAACACTGCATTTTGTTAGTAATTTCAGAACCATGAAATCAGTATTTTGGGTGCGCCCAACAGCTCCAACAGCAGCAAAAATACATCTCGGCCTGTGATATTAAGTGTAATTTGAAACTAATGTGCGGTGACAAATGTCTTCATGCTTGACTTTATATTAATGAACCCCTTGAATCGCTCGTGATATGGTGAACAATTGTCCTTTCATATTGAGCTTAACTTTTGAATTCAATTTGAAACTAGTAATATTTAATGCTAAAATCTGGAATTTTGTATCCTGCATTTAAAGTGATTTTTATTTTTTGGGGGGTATTATCCATCAACAGCAAGGCAACACAAATGTTTAGAAACCACCGGATAAAACTGTTGTATTTATTTATTTATTTGATGTGTTTTGATAGTGACTATAACAAGAGGGATAAAAAAATTGAGACAATGCACTTAAATAGGATGTTTCAGGATGCACCATGGGGAAACACAGGATGACAAAAAGGACCCTTTCACAGAAACATTTTACTGCTAACTTTGTTTTATGACTGTCATTTTGCACAATGATTTTGGAAGAATGTTAAATGTCAGCCACCCATAGGCAGGGATTCATTCATTGTCATACAGCTGAATGCTGGAACACTTTTACAGTTCGTAACCTTTATTTGCCATATAAGTTAAATTTCAAAAGTGTAAGATTGAGGGCGTATCAAGATGGTTACTGTGTCAATGTGTACTAGAGTGTACAATAAGGACACTCACAGGTCACAGATTAATAAGACAAAGATTTGCTAGATGTATCGGTTTCCCACTCTTTTACCCTTGATTGCATGCACTTTTAATGAAGTAGGTAGTGGAGTCAAATGGGAGGCAATAATTTGCTTTTTGTACTTGTCTCTGTTACCTTGTAAACAGCCTTTCGCCACTTGCATACGTCACTGAACGGTTTGAGTCCAGGAGGGATACAAAGTAAGACAGATGGTTTCCCATAGACTTCCCCTCCGGCACTTTCATCTTTCATCAAACTATTAATTCATCTGTTCGGATGGATACATTCACGCTAAGAACCAAGATGAATATTAATGAGATTTTTAATAAAACCTCACATTTGCATTCCCAGTAACTCTTTACATGGATCTAGGTGATTAAATCGAATCATTTACATAATTAACATATGGTTACAGTGTTGGTTGTATTATGCTGATTATCTCAATGCTTTTGTCCCAAGTCAATTCAATTCAGACCATAGATATTTAGATAAGCATGGTTTACTCCAAGTACTACACCTACGATAATTGTCCCAAAAGAACTCTTTAGCATAAATAAAATAAAATAAAGTTTTGCTGTGGTTTGCAGTCATGAAAGGTTGCATTTGTACTTTGTTTCTCGAAATAATATACATACTGAGGATGAAACAATACACTGGATGCACAATTTGATAAATATTACAATACTTTCCAATCAAGTAATTATTATATTTTCATAAGGAAATTTAAGTTAAATTATTTATTTTTCTGTTCCACAGTTTGTTTATCATCACCACTTATACTGTGTAAATTAGTTTGAGTCTAAACCATATCAAGAAAAGAAAAATTGTTGTTAAGGTAGCAATCTGATGAACCAACAGACCCAATAACTACACAGTTTGATTTACAGTGTTTTATTATCATTATTATTTTTTGTAAAAACCTAGCCTATAAACATTATGAGACACAATTTGTCACCACCAGGCTGTATGTCACCTGCTGTTGAAAGCTGAAGTTGAAGAGATACAGCAAATGTGGTGGAACTGCAATGAAAAACACATGGATTTTTAGTCCATGTGGGATAGCTCAATAGATTGTGTGCTCAAAACATGTTTTGCATATTGCAACAGATGTCATCTTAGTATTGCTATACAACAGTTCATTGTCTTATGCACACGTGTGCACTGAATATGTTTTAAAACAAAAAAATTTTTTATTGATTTGAAGTCAAACCTTTTCTAAAATGTGTTATTTTCAAATCCCTTTGCGAACCTTAAGTTTGAATTGACGCAGGGAAGCAAAAGATTATTTCTTTTTTTCTCCCCTTACTTCCATTAAAATTATTGCTGTTTTAAACGTATGCTTAATCTTATCTGTAATGCAGTGAGGGCTAGGTCTTTCCACAGCAATCCCATTATTCAGTGGTTATTGTCAGTAATAGGACAGACCTGAATGAAAATAAAATATGGATCTCATATTTTCTCCAATTACTACACTTTGCCCACCATTATTTTGCTACAGGCATGATTAACTCTAAAGAGCCCTGACATTTTCTCTCAAAAACACTGGGGGTTAGAGTAAAAGAGAGAACACTATCGCCAGATCATCGCTGAGATGAATATTAATGGATTTTGACCCTAAATAATTATTGTGATATTTATTCATTTTAAACTGCCAACATAGGACATGTGTGGGCATATACGTATATACACTATATGGAGTAAAAGTATTGGGCCACACTTCTTAATCATTTAATTCAGGTGTTTCATTTACTCCCATTTCCACAGGTGTATAAAATCAAGCACCTAGCCATGCAATCTACCTTTACAAACATTTGTGAAAGAATGGTTCATTCTAATGAGCTTACTTAATTTGAGCGTGGTACTGTAATAGGATGCCACCGTTAAGACAAGTCAGTTAGTGACATTTCTTCAATCCTAGATATTCCATGATGAACTGTAAGTGGTATTATTGCGAAGTGGAAGCATTTAGGAACCACAGCAACTCAGCCATGAAGTGGCAGACCACGTAAAGTTACAGAGTGGGGTTGCCAAGTGCTGAGGCGCATAGTGCGTAAAAGT
>JAOVYW010000074.1:7586589-7602243 GCA_025775045.1 Hiodon tergisus | reverse complement strand
ATATATACACTGCATGCTAAGCTTGGTCTTACACTGAAAACCCTTAATACCTGGAGGTTTTTATTTTTATTTTTTTATAATATAATTTATTTTGAATTTCAATTTTTTTGTTATAAGCTACTTTAGTTTTGTGTTCTGAAAATTCAATAAATAAAATACCATGTTTTTTTATGTGTAATTTTGTATAAACTGCACAGCATAAATTAAAAATGTTAAAATGATAAAATACAAAGCAAATATAGCTGGAGGTTGTGTGCAAGCCATTTTCACATGTAATCTTATCAGTAATTACCTTTTGCCACGCTTCTACATACCTTCTTTTAATTGGGCTTTTCATGTAAATTAAGTTGTTTTGGTTATATCATTTCTCTCAAAATGTATTGTACTAAGAACTCCTTTCAAAGCACTTGATAACTTTGATTGGTTGTTGAGATAGAAGCTCTCAAAGTATGATTACATCAGTCACATTATCTCAGTGTCTCTAAATCTGTAATGTTCCACGCATAATGTATCTGTAATTGACTGGGTTATTCGCGACATTTTAAATGCATACAGAGCTCAGCACATCTACATCTTAAATTGATTCTTGATTTGTTCGGAAGCTAATGAAAATGAAGCTTTCAAAGTTTTGAGACTATTTGTGAAATATCGTTATGAACATTTTACAATTAGAAATTATGATTTCATAATTAATGTAATACTTTCTGAAATATAAATTCCAGTTCATTAAAATGGTATGACTCCATTGCCCGCGGCATTTATAGGAATTCCCATTTAAGCTATACAGAAGAAGTGGAGAAAGTATGTGTTTTTGCTTCCATATCCAGTATCCATGTAAAGGCCTACTCTGGATTAATATTGAATGCAGGGTGAGTGTAAAACTCATTGGAAGCCCCAGTGCAAAAGTACCATATGCTTGAGCTTAATGAAAGGTTGTGACAAATTTGTGAACCTCATATTAGCAAGCTACTAATTCTCAGATTCAATCCACCCATAAAACACAATTAAAGTCCAAATGTTTTTATTTTTTAGTTTGCATTATTCTTGATAATCCCTAATACTTTAAGGTTCATACTGTTGAGGAAGGATGGACCCAGAAATGTGGTTTATGGACTCGTAAAAAAGTGTTATTTTTGAGTTTTTTTAATTTAAACGTTAGGAATACTTTTTCAAATTAAAATGTTTGTGTTATGGAATTTAACCCTTGTCCAATAAATGACCCGTGTGTTTCTTCTGAAATTAGGCCTGGTTGGAATACAAGCTGTGCATTCATCTGGAGGACAATGTGAGCTTTCAATCTATTTGGTACACACAAGCAGCCAAATAACTTGTTGATCCTGTATTTAGGGTTGTTCCCCGTTCCCTATAATACAGAATTGTATCGATATTGTTCGTTCTTAGTCAGAGATCCTCAACCAGCACTCCTGAAAGATATGTTGCTATGAAACATATAGCCTAACTGACAAATTTCTAACATGATGACAAATTTGGTAATACCTCAAACAAATAAAAATTCAAAAAGGAAATTTTTTTTTAAATAGCTACAACCCATTATTTCTATCCATTGAAGTGAAGCCAGAAGTTATTCTGTAACAGACTGCCATTTTTAAGTTGGGATTTAAGTTTAATTATGTTAATTGACTATGCATTAAGCAGTGTTATTCTTGTTTAGTTTTTACTTTTGATCGTTGACATCATTTTTTTCACGGGTCACGGGTGAGTTGGAATCCAACAGCTTTCACCCCTGAGTTTAACCCAGATTTAATTGTAAACTGCCATAAATTACTGACCATTTTGAGGTTAGGAGTCCCTTTTAAAAATAAAATTTGTTTTATGAACAGCCCTTATTATGGTTCACACCTTGTCATTTCTCAGCATCTACATTAGCCTTTGTTTATCCAACCTTTATTAAGACTACGGTGCACTTTCCCCGGACTCATGATTACTGAAAATTGCTTGAAGGAAGGCAATTTTAATATTGGATAACATGGTGTAATTTAATATCATGCCGGAGCTGTGTATTCGCAGCCCAAACAAATTACCAGACAACAGTAGTCAGTAGTTAAGCGGAAAGGCATGTTTTGCATACTTAATTTGTTGTTATTAGTCACACACATTAGGAATTCTGTTACATTAAATACCATTAATCATTTTAACAGGATGCTGATGGTCTGTAGTCACAAAAAGCCGCCACAGTCGGAAAGAAAATGTCCAGAAGGCAGTGTTTAGTTTAGACCTGATTACATGGCAGAATTGGAATTCCAGTTCAAAGGTTAGATAATTTGACAACCTGTGAAAACTATAAGAATAATCAGCTGGCTTTGTTTTTACAATGTGTGCAATTAGGCAGTGCTTTTCAACCTGGGGAGAGGTAGTATGAAGAACCTTCAATACCATCCAATATTTGTACTGTAACCTTTCATTAAAACATCAGATTTTTCATATGGCTTAATTCCAGTGATGTACACTTGCAAAATGTGTGAAATATAGTATTGTGTGAAAAGAGCTTAAGAGAGTAAATAGACAGCTTGGGGGCTACCTAGATAGCCTTTAACGGGGCATTGAAGGATTCCACTATTTTCTTGTAGTTTATGGTATTTTCTCCATCACATTTATTTTATTTTGCCTATGTAAAAGATACTGAAGCTGCTTCATATATTTCCATGTTGTCAGATGAAAGTGTTGACAAGAATCTTGAAAGATATATTATAGGCAGACTGTATGAAGTTATAAGGGTAAAAACAATGTGGTTTAAATGATGACTTAAATTAATTATGTGTAAAAATAACTAATCGGTGCAATCAGGCAATATTAAGGCCATATGACAGACCTGAGGGTAATTATGATGCCCTGGAAGATCATGCCCTTCAGGAATTCAGAGTAGCACAATGAGAGATGAGAGGCCTTTATCTAACAACAGCAATTTAAATATCCATATAGCAAGAAGAGAAAAATGAACAAAGAAAATAAAGAGAGGAATCAAGCTTTCATAGTGAAATTTATGTATAACAAAAAAATTGAATAGTTTACCACTTAATGGAATATAGGTATTTGTAGTTATTTATTTAGCAGATGGTCTTACCCAGAAAAACTTCAATAGCTCACAGGTTTCAATCTTATATGTTTAAAAAAGCTAGATAATTGCTAAATAAATGCAAGTGCCTAGATCACATCTGTACCACCTTCTGCCGATGTAGTAGCGTGGGAGTTTATGTAGACTAATTCAGGGCTAAACAAATGTTTTGTCATGAGAATCCAAGGTCCTGACCTGATGTTTAGAAGAGAGGGGACTTCAAGTGAGAAAATGACTCTGGTAATTCAAAAAGTGAATCTGAAATTCTGCTGTGTTTTAGTTGCAGAAAGTGGGGGCATACAATCCGAACGGTAGCCTTAGGGGATTCTGTATAATGCTTTACTAGCCTGACTGTTTAGAGCAATATACAACTAAATGCTAAGTTTGGCATTGACTTCATTCTTTTAAAATTTTGTTTATTCAATAACTATCTGTGGCCTTTGATGTCCTACGGGCCGGGGGGTACCCTTTTAAATGCACACGATTTTGTGTGGGCCATGTCACCCTGACCACTTACAGGCCCTTTCCAGGGGAGCTCTCAAGTGCACTCACATTGACTAGAGAGGATTACTGTTCAGTCCAAATGAGATGCAAATAAGCATCATGTGTCACGAAGCATTAACAGAAAATAAATATATAAATGCATAAAAAAGAAAACAACAAAAAAAAAGTGCGGCCTGCAATCAGTTTGTGCCACCGGCTATGAAGAAAACCGAACAAAACAAAAACAGCACAAAATAATTACTAATTTCTGTATTACAGTAGACAGCCAATGTATTCACCATATTCTGAAGCATAGGTAAAGCCACAAAGTGGCATACATTCTGTGTTCTCTGAGGCTTTTTTTCAGAGATTGGAAAATCTAAATTCAGAGCCATAGTTGTTTGATAGGAGAAGACTGTGACAGATTGAATGGCTCTCTTTTACATTTTATAATTTTATATCAGCAAATTCTTGTAATCCTGTCTTCACTCATCAGTCTTATAAACCGGTCTACCAAGTCTGTATAAATTATAATACAAATGTGAGGAGTTCAAAGGGACTGGCCTGTTTATTCCCTTGTGATTATCCCGTTAAAAATTGAAGAAGACTGCTAGTAGCTGTCAGTTGAAAATGTTTTTTTTGTATTTAGATAAAGGTCTAAAAGTAGTAATCTTCCTCTGTTACCAATTTCTGTAAGCAGTGCAACTTGATTTAATCAGAGCACATTGAATCAGAGGTTGAAGAAGGGAAGTTGTTGTTATTATTAAAAGAAATAATTTTATTCGTATTAATTATTGTATTAGTATTACGGTATATGTGATGCAAATTACTTGGGGGGGTTGTATTCAACAATAATACTTAAATAGCTTCTGTTGCAGTGGTAAACTATTAAAATGAAGAAATTGAAAAGGAGAGAATGGATATACCCTAGAAACATATCTTCTCCCTAAAAAGAAGATAACCTTCGAAAAAGAATGGCTAAAGTGAAGATTGATTACTACCTAGGCATCTAAGCTGTGAAATAAAAATAAAAATTCTGACCCTGTATACTTGCTGATTTCAGCAGTTCACTGCAGAGTGTGTGTATTTGTAGCCTTTATTGGAATTCCGATACCAACTTTGCAAAGCAAAAGTTGGTATCACTTTAGCCAGGTTAGCCCCTTTATAGAAAGGTGGAATCTTTGTAATGGAATATATACACAGAGTATACTATACTAAGATATTTGTCGCTATGGACCGCCCACAGTGTAGTCAGGATTGGAGGTGGAGTTATGATAGTGTGGACTGAAGCATGGTATGAATCAAGATCAAAAGTTATAGTTTACTGAGTGCACTTTGACTGTACGTCGTTAAGCAATATTGTTCTGGACCCAGACATCACAGCAAGGATCTGCGATTTTCATAATAGAAAAGTGAGGTGGATGAGATCAACATTATAATGGGAAACATGAGTGACCTACATGGCTTTGAGCATGATATGATTATCAGGGTGTACCAGTTCCAGTATCTCAGAAACAACTACCCTCCTGGGATTTTCTCGCATGCCAGTGTCTACGGTTTACTGAGAAAGTTGCAACATCAGTCAGTGGTAGTCCTGTAGGCAAAAACAGCTTGTTGATGAGAGAGGTCAAAGGATAATGACAAGAATCGTGAAAGCTAAAAAGCCGGGAACAGACAGGCAAATTACAATGTAAAACAGTGGTGTGCAGAAAGGCATCTCGGAATGCCCAACTCGGCCCATTTGACGGATGGGCTATTGCAGCAGACGACCATACCAGGTTCTATCAGCTAATAACAAGATGAAGCACCTCCAGTGGGCATGCAATCACCAACATTGGACTATACAGGCTATGTGGAATGGTGTGGGGATTTTTTTCTCGGCATACGATAGATCCCTTGATATCAATTGAGGAATGTTTGAGTGCCACGGCATATCTGAACATAATTTCTGACCAGATACATCCCTTCATGGCTAGTTTACCCTTACACGGATGCTTCCAGCAGGATAATGTGCCATGTCACCAAGCACGAATTGTCTCAGAATGGTTCCAGGAACATGACAGCGAGTTCAGTTTACTTGAGTGGCCTGCTCTATCCCCAGACTTTAACCCAATTCAGCTTCTTTGGGGTTAGATGGAACGGGCTGTTTGCAGCATCAATCCAATATGCAGGAACTGTTTGATTCCATCGTGTCAGCATGAATCCATAGAAGCAATGGGGGGGGGGGGTCCAATACTAGCTTTGTCTACCTAATAAACTGACCACTGAATGTATACTGTTTTGTTTTACCCACAAAATATCAATCAATCAAATTTATTTTTATACAGCGCTTTTCACATGTTTGCATGTCACAAAGACGCTTTACATACAGAAAAATACAACATGCCCCAGGTATCACCCCCCAAAAGCATGCCAGTGACACGCATGCGGTTAATTCCAAGTGCTTAACGCCTGTTATTTTTTTGTCGCAATTAACGCTTTTTTTGCCATCCATAATTAAAGTACAACTCCACGCTCATGTGCTCGTTTGTCAATTGACTGCTTGGATTTAGATATAGCTTTGCTGATTAAATAAGCTTGAATGATGGAGAAAGCTGCTAAACGGCAGTTTTATTACAAAACCCTTACAGATGGGTCTTTGGATAAAAGCAAAGTTCTTTACAGCTACTGTAAGGGTGAATTTGTGTGTCACTGAAGTACATCGAGTCTGAAGTATCATTTACAAGCAAAACACAGAGTTGACGCCGGCAGCAGTAGTGAGAGGGCTAGCAACGCAAGACAGAAGCAGCCTACTCTTTTAGAGTTTGTGCCCAGGAGGCAAATGGACAAGTCGACAAACAGCAAGCTGACAAACTAACAAACACAATAGCGAACGCAATAGCGATGTTGGGGATTTAAACTGTAGACGACAAAAAGCACACGTGTTCTAACTTCTTCACTCAGGAAGTACTCCTATTAATATCGGAGGCATGAAAAGCTGTAAATTACAGTGAAGTTTGGTTTAAAAATAAATGCTTTAAAACTTTCTGATACAGATTTTTTTGTGTTTCTTTCCATTTCAATAAAACGCTGTGTCCCTTTAACGTAACACACTGTTTTACAAAAAAATGTTTATTTAGGACCAAATTTGAGCACATTTAAAAATTGTGATTAATCGCGATTAACTACAGAAAATAATGTGTTTAATCGCAATTAATTATTTTTATTGTTTGACAGTACTATAAATATATTTTCTAAACATAAAGCCACTAATAAATACAGTTATTCGTGAATTTTCTTGTTCTTTTCATGGGCATGTGAGCTTGCTTTAGGTGTAAACTGCTTTGCTCAACATAATTTAGTCACATACATCGACATTTCTCTCTTTTGATGCTCCATGATATTGTATGATTTGATACTGTCCCAGACATCCATGTCATGTACCCTAATCCCAGTAAGTTAGCATTTTGAAGGTGCAGCTATAAGAAAAGCAAAAAAATAATAACACTGTGGTTATTAAAACAAAGATCTTCAGTGCACTATGCATTTTACAACAGGCTCAGAATGAGTGTTTCTATCCTTTGTTAGTCATTTTTCACAAACAACAACAACAAAAGTGATTGCTGCTAATGAGTACCCTTTCAGCTTTTAATAATTCGCCTCATTAAACTAATTAAATTTAGTGGAATTAGGAAGCAGGACTGTGATGTCTGGGACAGTCTGATGTCTGAGTATCAAATGAAAGCAGCATTTCTGCTTGTATCTATTTTTGCTGTTGCTTGAAGTGTAACATCTGCCCTCTCTCTGTAATAAACAGGTCTCATGAAGATGTTTGCTGGATTTATTGAACAGTCTGGGCTTGTCATCAATTAGTGGAGCTTAGCCTGGCAGTGACTTTGTTTTGCATTTGAAAGGTTGAGGCTTTTAAAATAGCCCCCTGTTCTATGCAACGTGAATAAGTATTAGTGCCATTAATACTGCTTTGTTCATGTGGATCTAATATAAATTGAGAGATATTAAAAAGACATTTTTTTATACCACAATTGTTAAATATACTGTACACCAGTGAAGTGAAGCAAGCAAAAGCTAATTGTGTTGGTGATACACATAAATATACAATATAAACATAAGGTATATACAATTTACATTGTTTTATACAAATAGGTTAGGATATCATTTGGAATGCCTGGACTATTATGATTATAAACAAATGTACACAAGACTATGAATAACCTCAACAGAAAAGTTACAAGCAGCATCATTCATTGTGAGTGTGGATATAAATTTAGTGCCGTCAGTGGGGGAGCAAGGAAGCTAGGAAATAACACAGATTATCTCATAAATTGTGTTAGATGTGCTATAAAACATTCTTTTGTAACCAACCCTATTGGAATTCCATGGCTCTTGTTTTATTCCCCTGTCATTCTGACCGGAGATGAGGAAAATATTGCCTTCTATCAGTTTACGGCTAATCTTTGTTTTTTTATTCATTTTCAGACTTCAAATTGTAGTGATTTAGCATTACAAATACCGTATTGTAAATACTCTCAGCCAGAGGAAAGGGGGGAGAAACTGAGAAAAATCCATCAGCCGTCTGCAGCCGTGCAGCTACATCCCTGAAACAATCGAGTCAATTAAAAATTGATTTTTGTGCAAGGCAGTGTGGCGGTAATGTAGTGGGGAGACAGTGTATGCATTACCAACAGAGCTCAGATCAGTTAAGTGATATTTAGGTGATTCTCCATCATGGCAGCGAAGCAGTGCAGTTGATGATCTTTGCTGCTGAAGGAGCTAAATTGAAGTGTCAGATACCAGAATTGCATTTTATTTCTAATATGCCGGTCTGCCAGCTTGTGGAAATGTGTTTAATGTAAGTGAATAAGAATGGAATGGAACGTGTCGCTTTCTGCCGACATAGCAAAGCTGCTAAGATTGGGGAAGATTCTACAATGATCAAATTAATATATGGGGCTATTGGCAGAGGTTTAAACTTAATTAATCTAAAGGTGGAGATAGTGGACTATCAGAAGACATTTAAGTCCAGGTGGTTTACCAGAGTGACTGTTTTTGTTTTGTTATTTTGGAGTGTCGGAGGAATGCAATACATTTTTATTTGCCAGTTTATCTTTGCAGCAGATATGGTGATCTGTTGATGTATAGTTGACAGTTCATATATATTAGTATTGTATTATCGAGGAAACTCTCGGCTATACAGGTTTTTTTTTTTACAGAGGTTTCAAAGCTGGACATCAACACATTACCCTCAGTATTGACACGGTCAGTTTCCTTTATATACTTTTTAAAAATCTGTTTAGTAAAAATAAAAGGGGGCTTATATGGCAAGCTAGACATTCATCTAGGACGACAACGTTTTTCTCCAGACTAAAACCGTAAATGACATGTACCTCCTTATGTATGTAGCCACTGATATGTAAGCAAAGACCACCATTTTGTTTTGATTTACTCTACATTCCAGATTCTACTTGTTCCAGAACCCAGAGCTGGACAGTTTAATCATAACGCTGCTACAGAGCAGGATTCAGTTTCCATGGAATGTTCTTAAGCAGAGAAGGAGCTGAGGTTTAGAAACTCTTTTACCATCTCCTACCTGTCATTAAGAACCAATAAAATAAAATATAAAGCTGTATTTGCACTATTCCATGGTTGATCAAATGAAACCAGTTCCCACATTAGCATTTGTAAATAAGCCATCATTTGAATATTGAATGCCTAAGACCGTTTTAGGACTGGTTGTACAATATATGTTAGTAAAAAAAATACACATTATATTTTAGAAAATGCCAACAAATATAATGCAATCCTTTGTTCTTCAGTTAGGGTTTCTTTTTTCTGGAATTTTTTCTGACTGGTCTAGGAAGAAAATGGTCTAGGGAGCAGAACAGTCAGTCACTGAAAATAAGGTTACCAGAATCAGTATAACTATTGAAAACAAGATGTTCTCAGTAAAACCAAGTCAGATGCTCAAGCTGTTCCAGGCAACTTCCATGGCTCTCTCTGAAGCAAAGTATTCAGCTACACCTCTCATTATCCCACCAGTGGCTGGAATTCACAGATCAGTTAGACAACTTGAAAGTAAAACTGCTTCTGAATCTGGCTTGATGATGAAAGTATAACCTTTGAGTAAAATCCCAACTAGGTCATCTCAATCATTAAATCACTTTAATTGCCAGATGTCAATCTTCTCTTGTCACAGCCTTTCAACAATTATTAAAAGTAAAAAGTGACCAGGCCTGTGACCAAAGGCTTTTTGGCTCTCTCTGAACAGAGAAAGTTCCAGAGAGAACATATCACAAGTGGCTGCGAGCTTTCTCAAAGCAGCCCGGAAGAAGGTGACCTGGAAGCTTCACCTTTGTACAATGAGCTGAAGATCTGTGCTATAGAGGAGAGGGAGCTCAACATGGCTGTCCTTTGCCTCGTAAAAAAACTGCTGCCCAAACCAGGGTTTTTTTTTTTTTCAAGACCTAGAAAGGACAAAATGTAAAAGGTTTTTTTATTTATTTATTTATTGTAATTGGTAACAATAAACTCTAAAGAGTGCTTTTATTTAATACATATATTGTTACATATATTGTTTCTAACCATTTGAGAAAGTTTTTGATTAAGACTTTGGAATGTAGTTTGGATTAGATTTTAAATTTAATAACACGAAAGCATTAAAACCAGATTTTTGTATTCCTGTTTTTAAATCTGAATATTTGAATATTTATTCAACAATTTGAATTTAATGCTGGGTTCGATCTCTCCACTGCCAATGATGTGCAATGTTAGGCTTGCACAAAATATAAAACTAAGCTTTGAGGCCAAAAATAATTTTCTGAAACCATTGAATCTTCTTCCGCTTAGTCCCAGTCTCACACATGACTTCTGGAGCTTTAATGCAAGTTTTTTTTTTTGTCCACTCTCCCATTTATTAATTTTATGAAACATCTATTTATGAAACACCTGGGCTATTTTAGTATGCACAGAGTCTCCCATCTCAGTCATCGAAGACATGTATCTTGGTGTCCTCCATAACCAGTGCATTTCTCGCCCAGATTTTACCATGCTCCGGGGGATATTCAACACTTTGAAATATCCTTCTCCTGATAGGTGCTTTTTAAAGAACCTTATTCAGGATTTGACCGTTCCTTTGTTTTATGTTAAGAAATCAACCATGTGACATTCCAAAGACAGGTGTATTTCACCTGAGATCTTCCTTGATTACACATAGGTGGACTCCATTCAACTCATAATCTGACATTTAAATAATAAAATAAATAATGTGGTCGCACCAGAGCTTATTTAGGTGTGTCATTTCTCTAATGATGGTAGGAGAACTGCATGTTGTTATTCATTTGACCTTTGTTTATAAATGCCGGGCTATAACCAATGCCTTTTGACGGGACCCATGTGCTTTGAGTTGTGGAAGTGAGTCAGCGTGAAATAGTGGCTGGAATTGTGACTAGAACTCACAGAGAGCATGTGTGGAATATTATCACTGCAGTGGGAAAACACCATGCTTAAAGCTTGCTAAGGCTCTTTAAAAAAAAAAAACCTAAAGACTGGATTCCAGTGCCTTTAAAAAAAACTGCCTTATTTGAATACAAGTGGCTTGCACTGATAAGTAGGTTAGGCTCCTGTCTGTTAATTATGGTATTTCAAATGTGACTAATTTGTCAGCCATGGGCATACAATATGCTAAATGCTGGTGACATTAGAGAATAGAATATTTCCCATGTGCATTGCTCCTGATAGGACCAAGCAATTTCAAAGCTCAGCATTAAAACCAGATACTATTTTAATTAATGCTTGCCCTATTTATTACGAAACAGTGGTCGCTGAAAATAATTGAAGCTTTAAATGAAAAAGAGCCATTTGGTTGTATCCTAAACTCACTCAAATAACTACAAGAATTGTGTAAAAAATCAAACCAGATCTTCAGGCCTGACAGCCTGCAGCTTCAAATACATACTGGTATTATTTTAATTTTTTCCCCATCCTTATGTGCTACCAGCAATTTAGACTGCAGTGAGTCTCTGTTTCAGGGTTTCAGGTTTTTTAAAGCTCATGTCTTAAGCAATGCAAACACATAAACTATATGTAATTACTTACTGTTAATTTTCATGTGAACTCGCTCAATTCTATTGCATATTTCATTGGGTGATATAACGTGCAATAGGGATTTTTGTCATTGGATCCAAACTTTCCAAAGAATATCGTCCATTGAATCCTTCACAGTTACTTCGATTTTCTTAGCACCGCCAGTTCCTCTTCGTGTCTTTTTTTATTTATTTTTTTGATTGGGTTTGCTACATACTATGGTTCATGCTTGTTAATATTTAACCTTTATTAGGACGGTAGTCGAAACTGCACAAAAATCACATGCTTTTGTTGCAGTGGGTAATAAGGAAAGATTGCCATCTTGGTTGTCTTTTTGCTGTTTATATGATAGCTCCAGGTTGCTTTCTCCTTGAAAAGGGTACTGTTTGTGAGCACTGTTTACCTATCTGCCTTTGGTTCTGTCAAGGCAGCTGATGAACATATGGTTGGGCCTAGGATCTTCACTTTATGTTACTTACACAGTACCCTACAGCATTATCCTCCCCCAATGGATAAAGAAACGATGTGTGCTTACAAAGCATTATTGTGTCCCTGAAGGAGAATGCCATCATCAGGAAATATTTTGTCAGGGAGAAAGACCCTCGTTTGGTTGCCTCATGAATACATCTTCATGGCAGTGGCCTTGTATATTTAGTACAGATGTCATGTTCTACATATTTCTCTTACATTTGCCTTTATACCACAGAATATAAAATATTACCCCCTGGCAATATCCTTCATTTAGAGAATCAAGGTTAGTTTGCTCACGGTTACAATGCATATTGATATACCTTCATATTAAATACTTTCAAATGAATTCAAATTTTTTTTTTACCTGCAATTTCAAAACTTAAAATTTGTTTTTAACATATAACTTGTTTTATATAAAATAAAATTTAGGTGCATTCAGGAAATTTGAAATTTTTTACAATGTATCCAAAGGAGACATGAGTACATTTAATGCTCTGTGTCATGTAATCCTAGTTCATGTGAGGGGAAACATGATGTGAAGAGCAATTTCAGTATTTTACAGCTAAAGGTAATTTAGACTGAGCTTCCTCAATATTTCTGCAACTGTACTCCCCCTATATTTATGTTATAGGGGGAGTACAGCATAACGTAACATTCCTTCCTGGGATTATTTTCCTGTATTGACTAAACGAGTCAGTGTAATTATAGATTACTCCAGCAGATGCTGCCAAAGAACATTTTCTTTTAGAAGAATACAGGAGGCACAAGATCTGTCATAAATTGTCTTACTGCTTTTGGTTAAGAGGTAAAGTTACCGGTAGAATGCAACAGGTTTAATCTCTTAAAAGAGCTGATTCTATCATTAATCTATTCACTTACTCTAATGTCACTTAGGTATGACTTTATATAGAAAACTGAACTGATAGTTGATATCCAGTTGAAATGATGCATCGCAAATAAATAGACACTGAGGTATAGCAAATGTTAAAGCAAAAGTATTTTATCCTTCTTGGCATGAGCTGCCATGGGCTCAAAAACATCTGCTCGCCTAGTCTTCCAGGCTTCATTAGTTCTCTGAAGAAGTAGTAGAAGAAGTATCTCCATAGCCTTCACATTACTTTTACCTTTTTTAAATTGTTTCCCTTTATTCTTAATCTTACACTAAAATTATAAACTGTTTTGTCAGATTCTCCAAGATTCCATAAAGGCCATAAAGGTTGATTTTTTTTTTTTTTTTTTTTTAAAGAAATGTATATAGTTAGAATGGAAACTATGTTTGGCAATTAGCGGTAAAGTAACAGCACATTAAGAACTAAAAAAAAAGCCTTATAATGATACTTGAAACTAAACATCTCATCCTAAAATTTGCATATTTTGTTGTCATGGAGAATAACCACAAGGTCTACAGAGGATTATTGTTTGCCAAAAAGAGAGTTTGGTACCACAGGAATTTAATAATGTAGTGGTAAAGGAAAAGTAAAACTAAGACAAAATTTTCTTTTTAATTAAGGGTAAGGGAAAAAATTGTCATTTTTTGAACTAAGCACACTCGTCAAAACCCAAATGATTACTCATGTTACATCAGAGTTTCAACCTACCTCCTTTGATAACTCTCCTTAAAAGAGTTTGTTATATTCTAAATGGTGAAAGTGATGTAATGAATCAAACTAAACTAAATTGGAAAAGTGCTGTGTAAAAATCTAACAAGTATTACCCAATTAATTTCATGTTCAGTTCATATCACATTTTACACTGTATAATGGATCTTTATGCTGCAGTTGATTATTAACTTTTAATCCCGATATTAATTAATTTAGGAAATAATTGGGAATTAAATTTTCAGTGTATGTATTTTGCACCAAATAAGTGATATGGCAGCTACAAAGATAAATGCAAATGATTAACCTGCGGCCATGCTATATTCTGCCTGTGGTTTAAAAACAAAATGGAGAAGTGTGCTCCCAGAGTGTTCACAATGTTCCCTGCCAAATGCCTCTTTATCTCTGAAATGCTTTTTGTATGTGACTCCCTGTCTGGTGCTTTGATGCTAATAAACACTGCAGTCAGACAGTCACTAGGGATTGCTATGATAAATATTTTAAAAATCCTTTACAGTTAATAAAACTTCAGAGAGGCAAATATATATCTCAGTTAAAAAGCTAATTCTATTAAATAGAGTGTGAAGTGCATCACCAATATGCCACATCTTAAGACACAAATTGGTTTATTTAAATGACTTTTTTGTTTCTTTCAGGTTAAAAACCACTGTAAAATGCATTTTGATGCGCTGTATAAATGAAAACAGCAGAGCCAGTTCACAAAACTGGGTTAGAGATATCCCTTTGGTCATATTGCATTTGCTTGGCAGAGAGGGGAAAAAATCCCTGTGCACCTCAGAAATGCTTTGTTCTTTTTATTTTGCGTGACTGATCAGGTGATCTACTATACCTGTCTGTCTTTCATCCAAGAATTTCTGTCTCTCCCTGTGAGTGTGTGTATGTGTGTGTGTGTGTGTGTGTGGGGGGGGGGGGGGTGTTTGTATAATTGTATGCTTGCAATAGAAGTCTTTCTTTTTCTCTCGTTAGTGGCTTCAGAGAAATTGTTAGGAGCTAGATTGGAACTGAGGAGTTCAGAAGATTATGGAGGGCTGAGTTTATTGCCAGTGGGCATGTCTTAGTGGAATTGAAGAGCGTGAAATTTCTCTTTCGTCCCAGCTCTTTGATATGGCACTTGCCTGGCAATCAGGAAAATTAAAAGTGTGGAAAAGATTGATAAAATCCAATGTCTTAAAATTAAGGGGCTGAAAAATTAAATTGAGTTTATGATAATAAAAGGTTTCGATATAAAGCTCTTGGCCCTTGTATTGCTGCTTTCTTATTTTATTTCCCCTTATATGTGGATTAAGGCAATATTTGATTTTTTTTTTTAAAATTACATTTTTTTTTTAATCTTTGAGAGGTATTCTGTGCTTTTAAAATAATAAACCATTTCTTGCCATTAAATGGGAAAGAAATGACAGTCTTCTTCTTGGGGAGATCCTGTACTCAAAGTAAAAAGTTATGTTAGCCCAATTGTGGAAATATTTTAATTATAATTCAGAGTTATTGGTTACTGATGGTTACTGGTTACTAATGGATTGCTTGTACTGACCTTTAAGCTAATTAAAGAAGAGCAAGGTTTTACAAGTTATACATTGAATCATGTTTGTTACAAAAAAACTTTATCTAATTGACATTTGGTGGTGGCTTACAGATTTGTTTAATGATGTAATGATTCAGAAATATTGCATTTAGATTTTTACCAAAAAATAAATAAATAAAATCCAAATATATCTTCATATTTCATTAGCTTCCAGAATTATGTGATTCCTACTTTACATTTGGCATACCGTTGGGCACACCATGTTGTTTTAGCTCTATACAGGAATCCAGTGGACCATCTCTGTCCTGAGTATTTCTATGATGCTCTTCTGCTTTGGTTTGATAAATTGGGGAAAGTTCTGAAACGTATTTTGTCTGATAAATCTTTTAGCATTGTATTGAAATATA
>JAOVYW010000074.1:7563316-7586489 GCA_025775045.1 Hiodon tergisus | reverse complement strand
ATACATTTCACATTCCTTCAGGAATACTGGACTACTGGTTGCATATTTGAACACATTGTAATCAAAAGGCTTGTGACCAAAATATGGGCTGAACCTAGTGTTGGATGACGTTGGTAATATACCATTGAAAAAAACCTAGCTACAAGCACTCCTGAGTCAGTAGTAGGATTGGTGCATGCTTTGTAGCAAGCGGTTTTGTGATTGTAGTGATTAGAATTAAATTCATGAATTCACATTACATTACAATATGCCTTTGAGCCCAACCATGGCTGGAAAGAAAGCCTATGTTTGGAACAGCACTCACTCAAACAGAAATCTTGATTTTAAAATGACTTTCTTTAATCTTTGCATTACATTTATATTCTTTCTAACTGGATTCAATTTAGTTAATGTACATCGATTCTGCCCATTCCATTGTCAAACAACTGGAGAGAAGAACAAAAAGAAATGAAGTTTAAATGAGGACAGCTGTCTCTTTGGTTCTGTAAAACTAACTTTTATTTTGCTCTATTTGAGGAAACCCAAGAGGTTTAGCTTTGTATGCAAGCAAAGTCAGACACAGATCACAGAAGGCATTAGAGTTCCAATTAAAAGTGTTTTTTTTCTTTCTTTTTTTCGCACTCACAACACCACTAAGCAGAGACAGTAAGGGGACCGAAATAATGGGTTGATATCAATACCACAGTTAAGCTTACCCTTTAAAAAACTGTACATGCATAGGTTTCTTACTTGCATTGGCAATGTCAAAGCTGAATTTTTAAGTCATTATTTAACTTTTGAATAAAATCCACCTTATTCAAAATGAAATATGAATATGATGTTTTTATACATTAAACATAATTTTGAGAGCAATATATATATGGAATAATTTGTACTGCTCTTAACATAAATATATAAATGTCTGCCTTATTGATACAAAAGTATTAATGGTTGACCATGCTAGACCTTAATATAGATTGTGCTGAATCCACATTGGAATAGCTCTGTCTAAAAGATTTAATGGTAACTGCAGAATCTTCTAAACTAAAGGCTTTAAAGGACTCTCATCTCTTACATTTTTATGGCTGTGCCCTCCCCCAATGCAGTGAGTTTTCCCTCAGTTAGGCAAGAAGGAAATGAGCAGATATCATTCATTGTAAGTTTTTGCACGGAATCTTCTGTAGAAGAACTATTTGTTTATAAAACATATTAACCCATTGTCCAAGATTGTGACCTTAGGCAGAAAACAAATGCCTTTATTGTGTGCTTAATGTCTGTTCAGAGAAATGTTTCCCCCGAACTGCTCTTATTTCTGCACTTTGCATCCGTTATTGCAGGTCTCTTTTATCCGTGCCATTTGCTCTGAATTTCAGCTGGGCCTGCATTATTCGTCCAGTGATGAGCCCCACTCAACAGTGTGTTAACTGAAATGGGAAGTGACACGCTCAGTAAAAGGAAAGCATTTTCCCCAAAGTAACAGATATTAGTCCTTGCTTCCACAATAATGCATGCTGGAGTAAAACTCACTGCATGCTCCCAAACAGAGTTAAAGCTTTTACTGATGTTTGTCAGGCTGATTTAGTGCAAATGAAACATTCATTCCGCTCCCTGTGTTCTCGTATCTAAAAATTCAGGTCAAGGGTGTCAAGAATCTTAGGAAATTTACATATTACCGTTTATAAAGCATACTATTTTAATATTCATAAGACATTGACTGCATTAAACCCATATATTCCTTATCTTCGGAGGAGAAAATAAAATTGTACTTCTGTTATTTGTATGTTGCATAGAGGGCCACAGGTGGAGGAAGACAGAAAATAAATTTTTTAAATATGAATTTAAGAGTAAATTCATTTTTTGTCTGATTAAAGGAGAAATAGATGTTGGTTTCTATTTAATATAATTGAGAGTTCATTGTTGCCTCAATTAGATTGTCAATGCGATCTGAGCAAAATAGCCAAGTTTGACTGTATGACATATCTCAATCCTGCACAAAGAGCTCACATCAGCATTTTGATATCAGGAGTAAACCATAAAAGCCAATTACAGTACTGTGAGTCGAAGACCCCCACCCCTTTAAATCTTTAACTGCATTAATGGTAACCTTGACTACCTACCTTATATTTAAATATGTAAAATGAATAAGAAAGAAAAAAAGTTTATGATGCAGTTATATACTGAAATGACCCAGATACTCGTGCTTAATAATATTGTAGTTCAGACGTTTTTGTTGAAATTATGCCAATTTGCATAATCCAGCAGGGAGTATGAATATATTGCTTGGCTGTGGAGTTTGTGTTATTGCTGTGGAGTCTCTTAAGGTCAGTTCTCTGTAAACAGACTGAGTAAAGGTTTTCTTGGCTGGTCATTTTCCAAAGCAATTTAATCTCTTACCAACATGAGTTCATCAAGCTTTGGAAGGATTTTGACCAGATATCACCATATTAATTTCCAGCAAAAGTAGTATTTTTATTTTAAGTCAACAAATATAAAGTGTTTAGATTTTTTGCATTATTATTATTAATAATAATAATAATAATAATAATAATAATAATATGTATTATGTCAAATACTGACTTATTTTTGTTAATTAACATTGTTACATAGGTCATTGTCAATCAACATTGAAGGCAATTGGATTTTATGCATGGACTAATTGAACACCGGAGAATGGATTGGGAGTTCTATAAAATGTATTTAGAACAATGCCTTCTTTTAAGAATAGCTAATGGGAAGGACCAGAAATGTTGTTTAGCTGAAGGCAATAACCGACAAATTATTTATACCGACTACCTGTTTCAATCTGAATGGAGGTGAAATAATCAGTTTTACTTGTTCCTAATTGCTCTTTAGACAAAGGTTTCTTAATATTGAGAAATAAGCAAATGCCTTATTGCCTTTGGGATAATTTACTTTGGGCTTTGCTTTTGGCAAAACGCATTTCCAATATCCTTAACATCAAACCAAGAGCTGGACTAATTGTCTGTAGAAATGTTTGTCAATTCCTTAGTGATTCACCGCCAGGACAGAGGTCAGATCGGGTACTGCCCTTTAAAAAAAAATCCTTATTCAATAAAATGTATTTTAAAATGTAACAAGTTTATTTTTTTAAAGTATATTATTGGGGTATATATATATATAGATAGAGAGAGAGAGAGAGAGAGAGAGAGAGAGAGTTAGGGAGAACACAGACAAAAACAGAAACTAGGTTATTATGCATCTGTTAACTACCGTGAGCTAAATATTTACTCAGTTCATTATCCTGGAGAATCTATAATCCTGGATCCCTCCATCTGGCGGGCATCTAGTTTGATGTTTTACAGAATAACTACCATGATTTAGTGCTGGGGCAGTTTAGACTACACTTTACTCCAAACTATTGTCTATGAGAAAACATTTACTCAATTTATAATTTTATCAACAATTGTTTGCAATTTTCATAGAAATATATTAGCACCAATGTAACACTTGTTCTTTACAAACACCTTATTTTGTTTAGTAAAATATATATACACATACACACACACACATAACTGTATATTCATATGTATTATTTTATTAGCTATCAAGCACTATCATAAATAATATGTGTAATACTAGCTTATTAAGTAATATATGTTTTTCCTCTGTCAGTTTTTAATAAATTAACTAGTTAAACAAAGTTCCTCTAAAGCATTGCTAATATTGGTGCATTCGATTATGTGTTAAGAAATACATTAAAAGATGTTAGTTCTATGTTTAATTCTAGTAGTGGTTTTCTTTGAATTGGAAAAGAAGGCCCCGAAGGCCTTGTCTGAATAGGTTTGGAATTAGGAGGGATATAGGAAGGCTTGTTATTGCCCTAGAAATATATTCCCTCTGCATTTATAGAGTAAGTGTTACAGCAATGAAAATCAACTCCCGTTTCCCTGGCACAGCCACGTTCGGGCTGCAGCCTTGGATTAGCCATGGGATCAGGAGAGCAGCCAAATTACAAAAAAATGACAAAAGAAAGAAAGAAAAGGTGAATCTGCACTTGTTTTGCCCATACCATTTGTATTCCTGTTTTCTTCCATGTTTAATCCAACAATTTGACACCGCTGAAATTGCCAGTCTTCTTTGATGGAATAACTTGTCTTTGTCCTCCTTTTTCCACCCCATTTGAATAATACATTTGATTACAGAGGGAAATGTTGTGTGTGTGCAGCCCTGACTGTAGTGCCTAATTAACTGATGATAACAAGCTAGGATTGGCCTCTTCCTTTTCACATGCAATCATATACATGGCAGTTCTTTTATCGCTCCACAAAATTGACTTGCTACTCTGACCCTCCTGCAGCTCCTGTTTTGTGCGTTTCCCTCTGATGTCTATGCACGAATGTTAATTTATTTTCCAGCGTGTTCTGGATAGATATACTTAACTCATTGTCATCTGAATAAAAACCATTCAGCCATTCATCTGATTTCTGGAACTTTCTGGTTATGAAACTCCTTCTTCCTCATTTCCATGTAAGACCTTTGCGAGTTAATATAATCTGACAAATGCGAACATATCATATTAATAACAAAAAAGGGAATTACATAAACATAATACATATTTCTATATATATATATGTATATGTAAACATTTCAGTAGATGTTATTAAAGTAGCAGTGATTGCTAGAAATAATTTTCCCTTCTGTCTGCTTGATGATTTTTGGCGACCCATGATGACATACCCTACACCCAGGGATTTGAAAAAATAAACAGTATATTACAGAATGTTCTGAAAAACAAAATTGATACAATTCTAATCAAGAAAAGGTGCTCCTATTAGGCATAGTCAAATCCGCTTCTGTTTGCAATGCATAAGATATTAATGATAATAATGTAACGCATTTTATTATTATTATGGTAATGATTCATATAGTATTTTTACATAAGCCGACAGTGCTTTTTAAATTTCCATGATTGCTTTTTTTGGGGCTATTTAAGCTCTACAGCTATTGATATATAAAATGTGGGCTGTGCGCTCTCACACCTTGATCAGATCACCAGAAAATATGTCAAACCAAAATAAAACATGATTAGTATGACGAAGTGGAGAAATAACTCCATAATATTTTTTTTCAGGCTACATGTATTACATTAAAACTTATGTAAAATATAAAATGTAAAAAAAGTCACAGAAATTATTTTTAAGGTTAAGGTGCTATTTAAAAGAAAGCAGTGCTAAATGATAGCAACGACACTTCTGACGCATTAGCACTTATCAGGAAGATGCCCTGTGCCATTGGATGGGCACTGTGGGTGTGTGACACTTCTGATGCATTAGCACTTATCAGGAAGACGCCCTATGTCATTGGACGGGCACTGTGGGTGTGGAGCAGCATGTGCTTATGTAAGCACAAGAGGACTTAAATGACTGTATTAATATGGCTAGTGAAAACCTGACACACACACACAGTTGCATTGTGCTCATACTCACTTGTTTTTGTTTGAGTGGTTAAAAGTTATTTGGTGGTTTACATAAAACATAATTCGTCAAGACAGCTTCCTTGAAAAGCAGCCAGATATCCTGACAAAGCTGAGTTCTCTAGCAGCTTTCAGAGATGGGCACCCCTTCAACTGTAAAATATAAAGAAGAAGGGGGGAAAAAATGGTGGAAGGAAAAGCTTATTGTTTTAGATTTTCTTTCATACCATGTAGGTGTCTATGCCATACCACCCACACAGTAAAGCAAGTGAGCTGTGAAATATATTCATTGTTAGAGTACAGGGGAAATGGAGGCAAGGAATTGCCAGTAATAATGTACGACAGCGAGGGGAGCGAGCCGACATCACCTGCATTATTTCAGTTGCCTTTTTCATTATGGGTTTGGGAAATAGGCTGCGATTCGATTATGGTGTGATTTGGGGTAGAATTGCTTGCCGTTCACTGACCCCCATCGCAGAGGGATCAAATGAGAAGTCAGCTCAAATAAAGTTTATAGTGCATTAACTGGACCCAGCAATGCTGAGATTGTGCACACTTTTCCCTCATCCAGTGCCATGATTCTCTTTAGTCTGTTTCGCTCTCTCTCTTTCTTTCCCCCCTGTTCTGCTTCTTTCTCTATCCCCTATCCTGAAACTGTTCCACAGCTATATTTGTACCTTGAGGCAAAACCCAGGATTGGCTGCAATGTATAGGAATGAACCGAGTGAGCCAATGGAGTACGCTGTATGCCCCTCCCATGTGCAAACCTCAGCTCCTCTGTAGCTTCTGAAAGAAAAAAAAAAGCAGCATGATGAATAATCCTTGGGGGACCTGCCTTTTGGATTATTAATTTTCCATCCCTCTTTTGCACCCTCTTTTCCTCTCTCCTCTTTTTCCTACGCGTATACCCCCGATGCATTGCTGTTGAGTTCCGTCCTTTTCATTTTTTATTCTCCTTTCTGTTTGAGAGTGTGAGTGTTTTTAGATGGAGCTATTCTCCAGTCCGTGCTAACGCCGCTTGGTGGCTATTCGTCCTCGCAAGAGCTCGCTTCATACTCGGGTGAGTTGGTATGTATTAAAATCAAAATTCCGCTGAGCAACACAAAGGAAAAAATCAAATAAAAAATAAAAAACTCTGTAATGAACTGTTAAGTCAGAGGGTGCTTGAACCTTTTTTTTTTTTTGTAGGTATTGTAACACTGGTAGTGGTGGTGTTTGAAACAGAAGGGAATTTCTGAGCATACTGAATGAGAACATTTATCTGCGTATATGTGAGTGTCACTGCTTGTATTCAGGAGTGCAATTATCCTGCAACCAAAATAAGTTGCTTTTCAGGTGAATGGAAGGTATGCTTTTGTTATTTCGGCTGAAGTTGTTTCTGCCAAATCCTTTAATAGTCCATAAAAGAATGCGTAGTTCTTTCATAGCAGTCAATGATATGTCATGTTTCTCCTTTTCTCAAACTGGTCACTAATTATACAGGAACACTGGTGATGCTCTGGTGTTGCAACAATATTTAAATGCTTCCAAAGTGAATAGTATATTGTAAATGTAAGAACCATCAACAATAACAACAAAAAAAGATACTGATATAGTTTGAATGTAAAACTGTTTAAATCTCAGGTTTTTACATCAGTATGCACGTGTTGGTATTGAGTTCAGACATAAAGGATCTCTACGCCATGTTGTAGATAGTGCCCTACCAACCCCAACTGTATATACGCTTATCTGAGTTTTCATTGCATGGATGTGTCACATGTCCACTCACAAGTAGGAAGTGTTTAATATGGGGCTATATCCAAAGTTGGTCATTTGTTTTACAAAAGGTAAAATAATGGATGTTATTTTTTGGGATATATTTTTGGTGTATATACACACACACATATATATATATATAGATAAACTTTCGTCCCTTAATATTATATTTTATTTACTGGATGTATGCAAAAATGAAATAAATCTATATTTTATATTTAATGGTGTATTATTTGTGCTACATTTGAAAACAGTTTTGTCAGTTCTTCTTGGTCTTTTACCAATTCCCTCTTTCTTTTAGATAGGCGTTATCCAGTAGATTTGTGACCCCCCCCCCCCCTTTCCAGCAAGAAGAACAACATGTTTGAACTACACATTTATCCCTCTTCAATTAATTCTAAAATAATTCTGACTAATACAGGACGATCTAAAATTATAAGCTGGAGTTCCTTGATAAATTTTCGGTGACGTATGCAAACAACATCTGAAAGCACAACACTTCAGACTGGTATATAGTAATTCATGACTCATTGGTGCTAAAATGATTGCAAGTGTAACTTCTTCCTTCTTCGAAAATATTGATATTAAATAATTAGTTATAATCTAAACATAATGAAGTATCAATGATATAATTCTATTCAAAATTGAATGTAAGGATTTAATGTAAATAAGAACAACATGAGTCTGTTTTCAAATTTTGCCATTTTTTACAGGGTGTAGTCAAACTATATACATCCATTTACAAGAGCTTTTTATACCACTTTATTTTTCTGACATGAATAACCATTTACCTATATGTTACAACAAGGACTGTTTTGAAGGATCATATTACCCAATGTTTCAGGTTGCAGACTTTCAAGCGTTGTTTTAAAACGAAAACATTGTATAAATTAAATAATCCTTTTCAGCGGCCACACCAGACATTATCTTAAAATCTCAAAATGTTAGACTGATTTATTTTATGACACATCAAATGCTATAGCTGAAAGATGTATACATTTCTTGATCATTTCATTTTCCAAAGTTAAATCAGTAGTTTCAACTCATTGTACCGATACATGCAAGTGCCAACAAAATATGTCAAATAAGTCACAATGCATCATTGGTGTCAATGATGTGTGTATATTATATATATAAATATATATATATATATATAATATAATTATTTTTAATTTACTAGCAATACTAACATAGCTAGTATTCCTGTTTACAATTATACTTTAGGCTTTGGCACAGACTGCTTTTTACTTAACTGTCTGTTTTGACATTATTTAAACATGTCATAGTTTTTTTATTTTTTTGGTTAATTTGCTAATAAGTGGGACATGGACAGTCAAAATAGATGTGCATATAATTTAGATTTTGCAGCTTTAGTGTGTTTGTATTCTCTTAATCATCTGAACAGGGTTTCAACATTGCATTTAGTGTTGTTAGGTCTTGTATTTTTTCAGTTGCACATGTGTGTTTTACTGTACTTTTCTAGAAGTTGTTCAATTGGTTTGAAGCGTGTCAACGCGGTTATATGCTATTTTTGGAATAAACAGACAGACATTTAAATCATTCTCTCATATCTTGTCTCAAAAGATAAGTGTCAATATAAACCATAACTAATATTCACATAAGAGCAGTGCTGATATTTTATTTAGGAACATGCCATTGAACTGCATATGATTAAACACTTTTTATAGTCAGTTATCCCTATTGCTCCAAAAATAACAAAAATAAAAAGGGAAAAGAGTATGCATAATGTATTATAAGTCTCTTGCAAGTCTAGCACATTAGTCACCATTAACCGTTATTCTTTGCTGATTATTTCAAGGACATAAAACCTCATTCAAATAAATGTAAATATTTAATTATTTTTCTTCCAGTGTACCAAACATGATAATGTGTGTGTGTGTGTGTTTTTTGTTTTGATTGCATACGGATGCTTGATCTGATGGCCACAGAAGCCCTCTAAAATGTGATTACTACTTCCCGATTGCTCACAAATTGAGCCCTTTGCAGCCTGACACTGATTCTTAGATAGTCTTCCCACTTAAACCCCACTACCAATTTCCTTACAACAATGTGAAGGGTGGGCATGGCACCAACCTTTTTACCAAGTCTCATAGCTTGACTGGCAGAGGGCTACATGGGGCAGACTGGGTTGGGACCAAATAAAATCTTGGGCAACCTGCTAATCACACTTCTCGTAATTGCATTTAACAGCTTTAATACTTACAAAAAGAAAAAGAAAGATTATTATTATTAAATACAATTTTAGTGGGTGGCAAGGTTTTGATTTGGTCCAAACCTAAAGTATGGCTTGTTTTCATACAGTGTCTTTTTCAATTTCTATTGTATAGTAGCCTGTTACTGGTCTCAAAATTTGCAAACTAGACTTTTCTAGTTTTCCCTAATTGCTTCCCTATTACTTTCAATTATATTTAGAATTTTTGTCTTGTTAATTTAATGACATAAAACAGTGAGCAAGGAGATTCAATCTGTATACTAGTGACAACATAGTGTGTTCACTTTTGACATGCAGGTATAATTTAAAGTAAAAAATGATCAAACTGAGTGGCCTATTGTACTTTCAGAATTTTCCATGTTGAACTTTCTGGCTTTGTGAAAAAGGTGTCATAGTTGGATGTTTTGGACACTTTGTTGAGTAACTTTATTTGCATATCCCTGGTTAATTATAGGATCATTTTGGGGGTAATTTTCATGACACACTTCAACTGCCTATGCAAAATAAAAATGATATTTTGTATTCATAAACATTATAGCAATCATAATCTTGGTGTAGGAAGATATCGTCGAAAATTATATACGATTATCATTGAACATTCTAGAACTAACAAAATATGGATTTAAATTCAAATATTCAGTGTTGTTGCTATAATAAAATAATGAACAAAAATCATGGTAACCTTCATTGTAATTAATGCAGGCTACTTCGAAAACCTGGCTTCAGCATGAAATTATCCCATTGATTTTAACCGAACGGGGGGTTAAATATTCCTGCTGCATGAAGAGTAGGAATAAAAGATTGTTTTGCAATGTCAGACAGACTCCTGACTGAAAAAATAGTGAGACCTGTATTGCTAATTTAAGTAAATCCTTTTTAAACTCCTCTTCTGATCCTAACTGTTAGATTTTACACCATATTTAGACATATAAAATTTAGACAGCTATAATAAAATGGGGTTCAAAAAAGAGAATGACCCTGACTTTTCACATTATTATTGGCATCCTCATAACTAAATGACAGCCTATGAACCAACATGAGAGATCCCTTAACAATTTTAATGTGAGTGTACAGCATTTTAAAACAGCATTTTAAATGTGTCTTAGGGTCTCTCATGATACAAAAACATATCTTCACAAATCTTCATACAATCCTGGCTTCAAACCTGCTTTCTAATTTACTGTGAGGGATTTCACTCCGCAAATTGATTTTCCAGATAATGAGGCTCATATCGTGAGGCTGAAACAAAACAGAATTAATAGGCCTATTTTGTAAAATACCAGACCAGAGTATTACATGGTACATAAAACAGAAACCTGAAATTTACTCAGAAATTATGTTTTGTCAGATATTTTGCTAATCAAATGTTTCTTTCATTCATACTATTGTTAGTGAAGAACATTGGTTTACAGTAATGCTGACATTTTGAACAGCAGGGCTATTAGAACGTGATTTTGATACTTGTAAATTTAAATGCTTTTAAAGGCTTATTTAATCATTACTTTGATTTTAAAGAAATCATGTAAACTAATGTCATTTCTCCTTTCAATGTGCTTGCATGTAGGGGAATTACGTGTTTTAAGTATCAAACCATTACAGTAACGTGCTGATTACGGCCGTGGTTTTGTCTGATGCATGCCATTACAGAATTCGAAAATGTTGAAGTAAGCTCTTGAAAGGGTCTCAATTTCAGCTTTAATGAGAATCAGCAATTCAGCCCTTTTACACCATAGCAAGATTGTGTCAATAATTCAATAGACTCAGCCTTGATAGGCCAAGGCCTAGATACAACTTTAACCAGCTGTGATCAACCCATCCAATAGTGAAGTCTCGTCATCAGGTCCATGCATTCCAGATAATAGATAGATAATGTGGGTCGAGAGAAGGTACACACTGATTTAAATTTTTTATTTTTTATTTTATGGACAATCTGCTCTGTCTACAAATTAGGTTCCTTTAAAACATACATAACAGCAGATAATTCCCTGTGTAGACACTGGTTTCCATGTAGACTATCCTGACCTGCTATGTGAAACCCATCGAAAGGGTTTTTGAAAGATACAATTATTACTTGCATCATTAATACAAAACCTAATTATTAATTTTAAGGTGACGGTTTTTAGAGGCTACATGTTCATGGAAATATCAAGCTAGCTATTAGGTACTTGAACTATTACTGGAAAATATTCCAAAGTAAATGTCCTACAGACAGTGGGTCACATGGCCGTGGCTTGCTATATAAAGAAGGTAGACAGGCATCAAGACACTCGCTTACTGTCAATTGAATGTTAGAACGGGCAAAGCGCATCACCTGAAAGTCTTTGAGTATAGCACGATTGCTGGTGCCAGGCGCTCCGGTTCCAGAATCTCTGAAATCTCATTGGGCTTTTCACAAATATTCAGTAAGTGGCAGTCCTGTGGGACAAAAATATGTTGTTGATGAGAGTGGTCAAAGGAGATTAGCAAGAATCACGCAAGGAAATATGCGGCCAAAAACAAGCAAATAATGGCACAAAAGGAGTACAAAAGGGGTGCTCTGAATGGCGTCTTAAAATACACAACTCAACTGCCCTTGTCATGGACTGTAACGGTTTTAAATAATAACAAGAAAAAGCACCTCCAGTTGACACATTATCCCCAACACTGGACAATTGAGGAGTCTAAAAACATCGCCTGTTCCAGCGATTTCCAATTCATGTTACGTCATGCCAATGGAATAAGCAGCATGTGTCCATCAACCCAACCTGCCTAGTGTCAACGGTACAGGCTGCTAGTAGTGCTTTTAATGGTGTGGGGAATGATTTTCTAGCACAAGTTGGGTCCCATTATACCAACTGAGCAATGCTTGAATGCAACAGCATATCTGAAAATAGTTTCTGACCAGGTACATCCCTTTATGCTACCGTTTACTTTTTGTCACATGGATATTTCCAGCATGATAATGCAGGGAAGTTAAAAAGCACGTATTACTTCAAAATGTTTCAAGAGTATGGCAGAGAGTTCAGTTTACTTGAGTGGCTTGCTCAGTGCCCAGAACCTAACCCAATAAAGTGTCTTTGGGGTTAGATGGAATGAGCTGTTCGCAACATGAATTTACCGCTTTCCGTCTGCAGGTTAATGTCGGCCAGCATGGACTAACATCTCTATGGAACATTTACAACACCTTTTAGAATCCAGTCCCCAAAGAATTGTGGCTGATCTGCAGGCAAAGGGGAGGTCTGACCTGGTACTAGATGGGTGCATCTAATAAATGGACCACTGAGATTAAGTCACTCCCAAATCACATTATTTTGCAGATTTGAATCCAGCTCATGCAGGAACATAGCATATACAAATGGACCGTATCAAAGAGCAGGTTTTGGCAAGGAATATATTGTCACTGTAACCCAGGCCCAGTTTAGAGATAATTACACTTTTATACTTTTTTGTTGATTAAATAAAATGACTTAGCATTTTTTTTCTTAACAACAAATTATTTTAAATGCCTATACTAAAGTCAACACTAGAATGGATTTTAGCATCATGCATGATTTACCATTATATCTGATTCAACACTTGACCTGGAACAATACATTAGAGAAGTAATTTTGGCATTTGTCAGCAGTGCGGACATGGCTTTTTAGGGTTGGTGAACTAATAATATTGGTTTGAGAAACAAATTGTATGCGATGTTTACAAATCATTGTGTTTTCATGCCAATGCAGATTGGCTGGGTATGTGTAATAGGAAGACCGGAGAGGGGAGGAAAAGAGAGGAGCTTTCTAAAAGTGCTTTCGCTTCAGGGCTGGTTTTAATGAGGGGGTCCCTAATGAGTTGTCCCTGCAACTAGCTTCAGGCCTAAACAGATGAGACAGGGATCCTGCTACATTTTTTATGGAATTTCTGCTGGTCGGGAAGGAGAGCAGCGAAGAACGCGGAGAAGAAAGTGCCCAAATTAAAAGGAGGAAGTGGAAGAGAAGAGACAGGGCTGAAAGAAATGATAAAGGCAAGTGAGGTCTTCGTAATTAATATTATCCCCTACCGATAGATTCTGTCCATCACTGAGGTAAAAAAGAAAAATAAGCTGTTTATGTGACCAGTAATGAAAATCTAAAATCTTTTATTATTTATCAGAAAGTGATGTCCAGGCTTTTTAATTATTAATACAAATCTGTTTGTTCATTCAAACATTATATCCCTTTTTTTGCCATGCCGTTTGTGTTAGTAGTAAGTAATTGAAAGCTAGAGCTTGTAAATTCATAGATTTTCTCAAACCTTAGACCTTCTCATCAACCAGCTCAGTCTAAATCCACAAATCTACCGAATGTGTTCCCTAAATATACATCTTCTGGCAGATTCAAATTCCTAGAATATCTGATTGAATCCAATATGCTATTTGTGTTCCCTGATATTTGATTTGTGACATCTGCACCAATACAAAGTTTATTCTTACCAGACCGTGGCTAGGACCAAATAAAAACTAAATAAATATAATTAGTAAACCAAATAAATAATTAAATAACTATTTAATAGCATTTTCTTTTTGTGAGTAGAAGAAATATGATACTTAAGCTGTTAAGTGCAGTCATGTCAAGTCTGATTAGTGGGTTTTGTCAAAGTTTGATTTGGTCCCAGAATTATGTCCCAGTTTCACATCGCTTCAAATTACTCCTGATATTAAAGTTTGCCAAATATCGGAACCTTTTTTTTTTTTTTTACTACACAAGTGAGTATTTTATAAGACATAAATGAAGGTTTTGATATCAAATTCGTTTATTAAATTATGTTAGAGTTCATCCTTGGAGATGTCATTAAATTAGGAATGTATATTATCTGTAGTACTCTACCATGTATTGACATCGACATGAATCCAGATGACTCAACCAAGGCAGTTAATCATTCTAATGTGAAAAATAATAATACTAATAATAAATCACTTAAGTTAAGGTATAGTATGTACTGAAAGCTAGACATAAAAGCTTACAGACAATTCTTATCTCCATTCACAGCTCACCAATATATTAACAAAGGTCGGGCCTCACCATTCTCACCACTATGCATTGTAATCAGAAAGTGTATTAAAACTAGACCTACTTCAGCCAAAAGCTGTCATCTTCTTCGTGTTTTAGATCTGAAGGATTGTTCTATTATTGAGCACTGGAAAAGGGTGTGCTAGATTGGTACCAGCTTTATTGAGATGTTTAGGACTGTGTTTCATTTGCTTGTGTTTCTGTTTGGTGAGTGATGTTCTCCACTTTCTCTCTGACAGGGCAGGGAACTACAGGTCTCCCCTCCCAGTCTACTCCTCTGTTTTACCTCTGGTGAAACTTTAGCACAAGGCACTAAACATCTCGAATAAAAATCACTGTTAAATAGGTGTTCTCTTCATGGCATCCCTCATGGTGGAGTTTCTATTACCAAAAATAAATTTGTAGCAAGGTATTCCATTTTCGTCCTGATTCTGCCGCCTTACTGATTCATTGCTGGAATAAACTTCATGTTACCAATTTTCACCAAAAAACTTACTGGCAAAATTATTTTGGGTAGACTAAGTTGTGGCTGAAATAGAATGTATTGCTGAAAATTCTATCCTCAAAAGTTCTATGATATCATTTTTTGGCTTAAGGGGTGCAATGAGTTTACTGAAAAAAACAGTACAATAAAACACTGCTGAACAACTCAATAGTAAGCAATACAAAATCTCCCTAACATAACTGTATTTAATCGCATTTTCTATTCATAAGTAGGATAAAAAAGATACTGAAAGATACCAAAAACAACAACAAAATGCTATTAAAAACAATATTATTAAATTAGAGGGTTTTCAAAGTTTTGATTTTGTCTATGCCAAGGTTTAAATAGTTGGAGAAAAGCTAATTATTTGGACATTAAAAAAAAAAAAGTATCAGTGTAATTGATTGTATATACATAAATGAATAAATACTTAACTAGTGATAATATGCATTTCTGTAATAACAAATGGCTCAGTGAGGCAGATTAGTATTAGAATTAGTTTAATTTCAACAAGAACACCATAAAAAAAATTACTATGAAATACAGGTTGATGGTACTTCACACAGTAATAGATTCAGGGTTTTAAACATAGCTATTCATCTCCATCTGGAAAACACTCGCAAGTTATTTATTCATTTATTTGTTTTTTGTTTTTTTTGGGAGCATTTTCTAACCCATAGCCATATCAGTTAATTAATAATTACTTTAATTAAAATATTTATATTTATAGAATTTATACTTGCTCTTGCTTTACCGATGAGCTTTGAAATTTTAGCTATTCCTACTGTTACTGAGGTCTACTGCTTCTGAATCCGGCTTTCGGCCACTGAGGAATATGATAAACAGCAAACTTGATTTTGTGTACTATATGTCTTGATATGGTTGCTCGGTCATGATTTCCACAATTACACTCCATCGTATCTTTGTGCTAAGTACCTTTGTGCAAGTCCCCCTGACTGTCTCAGCCGGGGGAAAGGTGCTTGCTTGAGTGCAGACTGAGCCTTATGAGTTTGAGTTTGCTGGTTCCAATCATGCTCATGGCATTTGGCTGATTGTGACTGGGAGAGCACTGTGTCGGCACACAATTTGCAGCGGTGGGTTAAATTTACAGGTCTTCTCTCCTACCAGCTTCCTCGGTGTCTGCTGGGTTGCAATACCGTCGCTTTTAATTTTTTTTATTTTTTTGCATTTAAAATGGTTTATAAGATAACTTTTACAGATATCTCATTATATAGCTGAACATTTTTTAGAAAATGGTATCCGAATCCTGGTCCTTGAGGACCCCCCCCCACCCCCAAGGTTGTTTTCCGTCTTTCTTTAAATAGCCATCAACCCTAACTCTGTGAGAAAAGATTAGATTAGTTCAATTAGGGCAAAAATTAGTTGATTCAAGCGCTTAATTACTTAGCTGGGATAAAAACCTGCACACACAGGAATATAATTGGGAACCCTTGCTCCAGAATTATATGCAAATAATTTTGCAAAGGCTGAGGCTGACAGATATTACACTACTTTTAAATCTTCAGATCAAAGGTTTTATTCCTATAGATAGACATTAAAAATGCAGAGTTATCAGAAGTCAATGAAAACTTGAATTTGTACAAATTCCGTACAATTCAAATGTTTTCAGTTACTTTGCGTTTAACATATATCTCAGGATATGGATCCAGTCCTTGTTTATCCCAGATTATATCAGCTTCACATGTGTCTTAGTCTGAAGTTCCGCAAGGGTTCTGTTTAATGGAGTCCTGCTCCTGACAGTTCAATTATACCGCTGTGCTCAGCTGGCATTATTCCTTCAGTACTCTTGTAATCTGCAACTGTAATAGGCAGAATGTCCCAAAAGCTTATTTCTCAGAGACCTTGGCAGCAGGGGCTGGCCAGACGCATCACTCATCTCCCAATTCCCTAATCTAATACATCTCTGTGAGTGTTGTGGAGGGTTCATTTAAGTGTTAGAAGCTACCCTGTAATTGTAACATGTGCCAGACCTAACCTGTCTCGCCTGGGGTAGAAAGAAAAAATAAAATAAAATTTGGCTCAAAATAAGATGTAGAGACAAATAGATGTGCGAGTGAGATCCCTTTGCTAAGTGCAGTAGTTGGCAGTGGTCATTTGAATAGCACCATTTGAATGGCTAAGGAGTTGACGGCAGATATCTGTATATGTCAGGGCACAATGATATGTAGAGAAATCCACTCGATTTTCACAAATGTAGGTTCCCTTATCATTCGGATGTTACTACATCAAATATAAATAGAAACATAAAAAAGAAATATTGTTTGTAAATTTTGATAATTAAAAGTACAATCTCCCTTTTTAAATGTATTTTTAAGTATTGTTTTGTATAAATAATGTCCGATTATTTTTTACCAATTTCGAAATTGTCACGTGTGTTTGTTACCTCTTGGCCTAATATGAATCCCCCATACAGGGAATTGTGTAGATAGATGCCTCCACACGCGCTGTATGGGAGGTACTGTGCCTCTATTTAACTACCCTTTCTTAGCATGTCCCCCTTTCTTTTTAGGGTATTTTGTGAGTTCTTTTTCTTCAGTTCAACAAGCAAAATTTTGTTAATAAGCTAACAGTGTCAGTAAGACTTCTCATTTGCAGAGATTCTATGCTAAAATATATTTATTAAACCAGTTGAATCACCAATGAAAAAACCAGTTTGTTATACCCTTTAATGTTATTTTAGAGTGCCCTCGGTTATTGACCCAGGATCATCCAAAGCCAACTTCAGATAATACGATTTTTCGGTACTGCATGTTAATGTTACTGCATTATATTTGATGCAGTAACATCCATGTCATGAAGAAAACCAATATTTATTGTTTTCCTCTGAGATCCAAGGCAAATAGAGTCCAAGTCCAGGATGATACTAAATGTGCAGACGGACTGTGAAAGATCCCCTCATTACCCATTCTCACAGTGACAGTTGTTTGTGAGTCCCTCTCATTTCTTCCTAGGTCGTGAATTTAAAAGTCAGCAATTATTTTGGAATTCAGTTTTTATGACGTCCTTGAATGACAAGCTTTAAAAATAAAAATAAAAAACTGCCTTCATGGGCTTTTGTGTGCAGTTATAAAATAAATAAAGACTCAAATTAATTTGACTGTTGTAACTGCTGTACCTTTGAGTAAAGCTGTGCCAGTATGAATGCTGCAGTGATGTATCTCTTCACTTCGGGAACCCCTGCTCTGTGCTCAGGGTTTGCCCTGGAACTCCTTCGCACATGAGCAAAGGTGTTGAATCATAACATCTGAGTACAACTGAGGCGCAGTGCAGCCCCCTTCAAGATACATTCCAAATATTGACAGAGATCCTGTCTGTCTGACAGTGAATTCTAATTAACTTCAATACACCGATTTCAGGCTGCAAAGAGTTGCTGTTTACATTGTCTATTGACCGACAATTTTAGCTGTTGTTGTCAGGCAAATTTGGGATTTGTATATGTGACATCTGGATGACCTACTCTTATTTTGGATTATTAAAAACACTGTGTGCCGTAATGCAACAAAGAAACAGCGCAACTTGTATCCTTACTATGTCAATATAAGCGTGTACCATGTACTGCCGATAACATATAGCCTAAGTAAGAGTGCGACATTTTGGGGGAGTTTGGAGCTATCATAAAAGGTTCTCTGTTTCTACCTACTAAAAGCTGTAAAAGTCTAAAATATTATAGTATTTCCTTATTTCTTTTTTGACAGAATTGACTTCCCAGCATATTGTATGGGTCTTGTTTTTTCCAGTTGGGGGTTTGGGTTCAATAAGGGGTTGGGGTTCAATAATTCAGGTCAGCAGTGTCTGTCCAAAGTCAGCGGATTACACCTGAGTAAATCAAGGGAAAGGGAGCCGGGGACAGCGGAGAAAACACTTCTTTATAGCATCGGAAATTACCTGCCCTCAGGACCCTGGAGGAGAGCTCCACGGAGCTTGGAAATGTGTCAAGCAGTTTATCGCACTTTACAGAAAGCATCAAGTGAGTGATGGTGGAGCTGATAGGTGAAAACCTCAGATAACCCCACGTAGACCCCCAAGGACTCTGTGTACCACGCTCTTCAATTCCAGAACTTTCTTTCCACCACGTTGAACAAATACAAAAGGGACTTGTACCGTGAACCAGCAATCACAACAACTTTTTCGTTATTTTTGTATGTATGTCTTTTCAAAATAATATGTTACATATTTTTTTTACGTGAAGAAAATGTATGTCTTCTGGTTAAATTTACTTCTCCTGTCTTCTGTCTTACTGCTCTTTTTTTCTGTGGATGATTATTGCTATATACTGTATTTAATGCTAAATTAATTTTTTTTGCCAATACAGACACAAATTATATCAGAAAATTTGACGGCAGCACATTTCTTATCAAGCTCTGGAAAGCAGCATGTGACTTGATTTTTGCTTATATCGCTTATATGATTGTCCTCAATGGTAACTAGGATAGTGTGCAATTGATGAAGGCACTGCACCGTTTATTACTTTCAGGGCCAATTGAACCATCAGCTCAACGTAAAGCTAGTTGCAGGGACATTTTACTAAGACTCTATCACTGATCATCCATTTAAGTATGAAAATCACTCCAAAAATAGTTTGACAGTAAAATAATTGATTGGGAATAGAGCAAGTCAGCCGCGGGCTCCCAGAGCACGGCAGCGGTCAGGCTGTCAGCCATTACCATTTCCACTGGCCTGCAAAACATGATCCAGGCTTGTCCGTCTGTATCTTATTCGTTTTGTGTACCTGTGCAGCTGCTCCAGAAATCATAATGCCTCTTCATGCCTTCCTGAGATACACTTCAGCACATTTGTCATGACATAATCATTGGAGACTCCATAACATCTGCTTGCAATTTTAAGGCTTTCCCTCACCCCCTCCCCCCTTTTTATTTTTCTTTCCCCATTTTTTCATTATTCAGCATGTGGTAAAAAGGACATGGGTATGTGATCAAAGAGTTTTATTATCTGGGCTGCTCAGCAACCTATTGATCTACAGAAAAATTATAGGCCTTACATTTTTAAGGAGCTGGAACAGTCAACTTCAAAGCTGAAGATGGGTTCTCTTGTGAACTATAAAAATATATATATATTAAACCATTGTGTTGCAAATAATATATAGTCCTGACTGAACAAGTAAATGACACTCCAAGGTCGAATTAGATGAATATAATTTTATCATGACCTTTTAAACTACAGAGAATAAGGAATAAAATTACTTGTTGTACCCATTGGGCCTAACTTCGTGTATAGACGAATTTTGTTCTATTTGTTTTTATATATTACTACTCACCAGATTTGCTTTCATGGTGGCCAACTCTGTCTTAATATGGTCAGGTGAAATAGGTAATTGTGGTAAATAATCTGGAATAAAATCAAGGTAGTCCATGGCCCACCTCCAAAAGGGAATCCCCAAGCATTTTGTCTCATGTAATAAACCATGAGAAATATCTTAAATGTTACCACAACTATTCCTGTTGTGTATAGAGCAGCATGTTTACTGATGATATTCATTGCTGCCTCCCTGAATTCTGACTTGGCAGGTTGCATGACTTCAAATAATTGCATGCATTCAAACAATAAAATTTTGTTGAACATGGGTCGAGGGTCATCTATAAAGGTAGCATGAAAATTTAAGTTTACGTTATGTTTATCCAATGCCAAAATTAAAATGATGTTATGATCTTATGACATTTTTACGTACTTGTACTACGCTAATATCTAAGAAAGCAATTCTATTTTTCTTGTTTTTAATAAACAGAGTACTGCGCACCGTTTGGAAGGTGTTCATGTTTAATTTGATTTGTACTGTTCATCTCCTGTGCTTAATTATGTTTAGCAATAACAGGTTAAATTCAATAATTTAATTGCATACCAGCAATGCACATTGAATTTCAATAAAACAATGTGTTGAACAATTAGTTTTTTATATTTCCACCTTCACAAGGGAATAATATAGATTTGAAATCCCTCTGTAATGAGAAGTCGAAAAGAAAGTGAACAAAAGAGAAAGAAGAATGAAGAAGACTTTCATATCTGTCCCAAACTTCATCAGGGGACCTTTGCTGCCTTCTGTTTATGCCAGTTCAGCCTACCCAACAGAGTCCCAAAAGATGGAATCCACTAAGTGAGTTTGACAGTTTCCAGGCTGTGACCATATGGTAGGGACTGTGTTGCTGTCTGGCAAATAGCTCTTGCCTTGATGATAGTGACTACATGCAAGCACATTTCACAGGGGGTTTGTATCCACCTTGATTGGGTTGCTCTTGGGATCAAGTCTTAGATTGCCGTTTAGAAATCAAAGGGACTCGCACTCACAAATAACCCTTTCCGTAATGACCTGCAGTTTCCAGAGTGTGGGAGATATGGTCTTTGAATGCTAGAATAAAGTGATTGAGCCGTAAAAGGGCAGCCGTAGGCCGTAAACGGCAGTAACAGAAAATGTGATCGGTAGACCAAGCTGGCAGAGCTCTGTAAAAAAAGACTGAATTGATGCTATGGACTTGAGGTCTAAACATGGGACGGTACATTGGCCAATATTATGTATTCAGGAAACGTGCAGCAGCTGCATCTTAGACTATACCTTTGGTGTCTCCACTCAAAGCAGGTGTTCCAGTTAGGCAATCCACAGCTACGCAATCCTACAGCCTGATCCTTTTCCATTTGGCGATATGAAACCTATCCAATGAAGTGCACTATTGCATGCGAGTTAGCGTTTGATTATCTGCCATGTTCTGCTTGACAGTCTTTGTTAAATGATGTCCTCTCGCAATGGCTACGTTGTCTTATTCTGGTGCGGCACACTATGTATCAGAAGAGATTTTATACTGAAAACACAGTCGGTGGCTTGCTGATGCTCTGTTATCCACTCTACAGAAGCTCTGGTGTTCTCTGTGTGATCCTGTGGAGAGATTTCTCAATTGGTATTGACTTGACAGGATTGGTGTCTGTTACAGAGCACAGCTTAATCCAGATCAGCCTTTAATACTAATTAAACTGCTTGGGGACAGTCTACTTATTGGCAAGTTACAAACAGGGCGCAGCTGCTCGCTGCCATTTTCCCACAAATCCCCTGACCTAAAGATAAAATCTGCCTTTTAGTCAGATAAACAATGCAAATGGGTTTTTTTTTTCCTTTGAAGAACGAAAACGCATTCAGAGACATTTGGGTCTGGCAGCTCATTGAGGTTATGGGCCGATTTAGGTGCTTGGGCAAATTTGGCTAGTGCCCTTGTTTGACATGGCTAGACAAAGACAACAAGGAGCTAGTGGGGTTTGATGGTAAATATCTGCACTGGTTAGAGCTTAGAGATACTCCATGACAGGATGAAGACCTGTGTAAGGCCAGAAAGCTAATATGCTTGCTTTGCTCGGTGTCCCCCATGTGATTGTGATTGATGAACTGATTCCTCTCTACATCTTCATTTGCATCACACACTAATACCCGCAGGCAAATGAGGCTCTGCTATACTAGATGAGAACTCCCTCCTAATGTGGGCTAATATGGTAATGGAAAGTAGACAAGGTGAGACACAGTGTGGCTGATCCGCTGGGCTCGTCCATTAACTCAAGGCTGCTTGTGTGTCCTTCTAAGCAATTCTTTCAGCAGTCTTGTGCAAACACAGTCACTGACCCTTCTTAATCCAATGGCAATGAGTTTGAAAATAAAATAAACAAGGCTCTGTACCACTTGATTGAGAACAATAATGTAAATCAAATTGAGTTTGTTCCCATTTGCATGGCACAGAGATGGATTCATAAATGGCCCTAGATCATTAAAACCTAATATTTTTTTTTGATTTAATTTTTTTATTAAGTCTCCACAGATGTAATTGTCCAGGTGCCTACTTTTATATTTTTATGTTCTTGACCACTTTAAAGATTTCAGACTATCATGCCAAAAAATTTAACTGTTTTGTATCCGTCAAACAGGGTTTAACTAAATGTTATTTTATTACTTAAGTAAATAAGAAACCATATAACCATTGTTCTTCCTGTTGCATATTTAAACCGGGTAGTTGACCCATCTTTTCTGGGCATAGTTGAGGTAGTGTGTCCTAAACTCAGACCAAGTCCTTGGCTGAGTGAGTCCCGCCATGGGATGTAAATCAGTAGGGTCTTGGCTGCGTTCTTTAATGGGTAGAGAATATTTAACTCTTCAGTGAACCCAGCTAAAGAGGCACCCAGCAGGTCCAAATAGGAACCAGCAGAGCCAAGTGTCTCTACATTATTCTGCCTGGATAAAGAAAGCCAACCGGGGGGGGGGGGGGGGGGCC
>JAOVYW010000074.1:7543808-7557008 GCA_025775045.1 Hiodon tergisus | reverse complement strand
CGCTGTATCGCAGTAGCGTTGTATCGCAGTAACGCTGTATCGCAGTAACGCTGTATCGCAGTAACGCTGTATCGCAGCAATATTGTTTGTGAGACGTATGAAGGGAGACACTCTGCATTCACCGGCCACTCCTCGTGTTTCTCACAGAGATGACCTAATTTGCCTCTCCATCTCTCTTCTCCTCAGGGTAATCAGGACGCCACAGCACCTCCTGAAACAATGGCCCAGCCATACGCTTCTGCCCAATTTGCGCCCCCCCAGAGCAGCATACCTGGCGAATACACAGCGACCCACCCCCACCCCGCACCAGACTACACAGGACAAACCACGGTCCCCGAGCACACGTTAAACATGTACCCCCCCGCGCCGGCGCACAGCGAACAGAATGGCCCTGACACCAGCATACAGACAGTCTCTGGCACAGCCACAGTAAGTACCATGAGGATGTAAGCAAACGGTTTTGGAGTTTTGTAGACCCGACTACAACCCCACTAATGAGTGTGCGCAGTGAGCCAATGACTCTGTAACAAACCTGTTAAATTGTATTCACTACCAGGGTGCCACACTTTTCTGAATGTTTTTTTTGCATCACATTTAACATTTGTTGCTATGAATAGTACGTAGTAAATTTATTTTTCCTGTCCACGGTGTGTGAGGGTGGGGGTGGGGGTGGGGGTTTAGCTCATTGGAGTTTCACAGGAAATATGTATGCAAGGTAGAATTTGAGAAGCACTTTGTTTTCTTAATTCCATGGCTAATATATTTATAGTAATAGCGTAAAAAACAGTTTTAAAATACTTTTACAAATGTTTAACTGTGCCACTTGCACACACCAAACAGACGGACGTTTTTACACTGCACACTTCGCATTCTAGCTGGTATTCACTGGTAAGAAGACAGGGGGGGAAAATAAGCAGTTTCACATCTGGAAATACCATTTGAGCTCTCTCTGTGTTGGAGCTGAGCGAACGGCTAAAGGGAGACGGGTAAATTACACAGACGTCCCAAAATCATGACCTCATCGAGCAGCAGTTGTTATTGAAACGGAGCCATATTTGACCAGCATTGCTTCTTTCTTTAAAAGAAGCAGACCTTGAGTTCTGGTTAGGGGGCTTTCAATTAATACAGTCAAAAGGCTTTCTGGCGGTGATATTTCTCAGTGGAGGCTTAAGTTTTTGTGTTTTATTTGTTTAAAAAGTGACACGTTTTATATCTGGAGGATGAACTGGATCAGTGCTCTTAAGAAATTTTAACAGCACTGAATTTTTTTTTAAATTTTTTTTTTAAGAGAATGGAAAGAAAAATTCTAAGGGGAAAAAATCCATCTGACCGTTGTTGCTTTCAGTATTTCTAAGCTGGGCTACTTTCATCTGTGGGCATCCGTGGAGAAGCAAACCTTCAGCAAGCTTCTGAGCTTTCGAAAAAAAATAATGTGCGAGAAGCGAGGGCCTGATTGGGCAGTGTAACAACCTTTTGGACATGTGCATTGGATCATTTTGGGAGAAGAATGAGCGACTCCTAATTGGTATTAGCTGAAAATGTAGCTTTGTAGAACTGCTAATTTGGCTTGGGGCTCTCTTTCTCCTTCCATGGCTTAAGCTACGAGAAGTTTCACATTACAATAGGAATCTCTGCTATAGCAGGGCGAGCTGCAAGGTTGGAGAATTCACTCTGCTACCACCCCACCCTTCTGGTTAACTGCCGTGTGCGCGTTCGGGAGCACGCTAACCGTTATCAGTGGGCCCTGTAAACAAACTGATTTGCTTCTGGTGCAGGACCGGGGGTCGGAGGTGACGCTTGGTAAGCTCTCTCGTATTGAGCGACGGGGATTTCGCCGACCGTGAGTCGACCAGCTTAAATGATCTACTTCTGAGCCACTGTGGCTGATTCCATCTCCTTTGACTTTCTGCTCCATTGTCACTCGGAGTCATTCATTTCACGTGGAGAGTTCACATAATCCCAACATCCTGGGGTTTGTTGACTTCTTTCCCAACATGCACGAGGCCGCCGCTTAAAGCTTATGTCTATCAGGGACGCCGTCGTTGTGAGCGGTTTTACGCTTCTGTGCCGGCACTGTAACGCCGAATATTGAAATACTGCACCTTAGCTGCCTTGAGCAAAATAAAATGTAATTAGATCTGAATTCTTTCTGCTTTGGAAATGTGCCCCAATATCCCCAGGACTGAATTAAAATACATAGCGCTCATTTTACTTATGAAAGAAGAAGTAGAAAAAAAGGAGACATTTGTAGTTTGATATATGGGCCTTCTCCCGCATAAGAATGAGAAGCCAGTCCAGTGAGCATATTAGCTTTCATTCCGGAACACTCAACCAGATCTACCCTTTTCACCTAGCTAACCATGTTTGCTGAAACGCCTGCTGAAAGGAGTCATCAGTAATGGTCTCCGATATTTGGTGGCAATGCGTAAGACGACTTTCATGAGACTTTCGTAAGACGACTTATAAAAATGCTACAATAACTTTTTAGCATATGTTTATCCAGGAAACTCCTGATGCGAGAGTGACCGGCACGGTTGATAATTGTACATTGTTAAACACGTGTACGTGCTGCAACGTGCACTGAAATATTCATGTATTTTCTTACTGAAACTTCTGGGATTTGATATGACACATTATACATTATATGATCTGAGAACGTTATAATTTGTCTTAATTAATTCAATGGCTCATTCCTGTTTTTAGAGACTGCTTGTGCCGTTACATACACGGTGTGCCTAGTTACAGAAACTATAATATTTTAAAGTCTAGTTTATCCATTTATAAATCACTTCTTTGTGTAAAATATTTCTTTTGAAATTGTATTAAATTTAAAAATAATTTTACTTATGTATGTACGTGACCTTTTTTGTCGAAATTGCTTGCAGCTTAGCTAATTTAAATATAGTATTTACATCAGTCATTATACTGTTTAAAAATCTTACCATTTTCCAGTCATAAAAAATCTGACATGCGTAATGCGTGGATGTTTTGAATGCTATGGGTTGACATATTTCTGCGTCGCCATGCAGCGAGACGTTATTTTGATTAATGCAGCGCTACTGCGTTAAACTCAGGGACACTTTTGTTCTGGTTTGTGCAGTCAGTTTGTAATCGCTGATGGGTATGAGAGTGCATTGTTCGGTAATTGCTGATTTGCTGCGGTGGAGCGAGAGCGCTGTTCAGAGAACAGCAGCTGCAATAGGGTCGGCTTGCCCAGCCGCACAATGCAGCGTTGGTGGAGCCCTGTGTTTGGAAACGGGTTTCCGTGCTCGCTGCTGGCGTGGAAAGCAGGGGAGGTCAGACCTCAGCTTAGGGCACCGAGCGAACTACTGGCGGAATGGCGAATCGGATGGAGCTGCATTCTTATTCCAGCAGAATGTTAGAGAAGAATAAAGAACGTGCCATATTTTATCTGCCCTGCATGTACTGATCATTTGTTTGTTAATGTTCACATAATATTTATTTAACCACGCTGGGTCAAATATCTTGAAATAACGTTTTTTTTTCTTTGGACAAATAAATGAAAAATGTCCACCGTAACTGCGCTCCGTATTTTTTTATATATTGTGTTCAAGAAAGAGTGGTCATATTCATGCCTGATGGTTATTCTGAAGCACCTGACGTGTTCTCAATGGGTCTTGTTGGTGTTTCTGTAATTTTACACTGCAAATAATAGTGAGGGAAACTCAAAAAGCAGGCAATTGAATGGTTGCATCTGCACACTAAATATTCACATGCAGTATATATTTAAAAAACAAACAAATATACAACATGAATAGAGCGGCAGAAGCTTTTTCTGAATCCAAAAGTTTATTTTTCATTTAAAACGATGGACATGTTCATTACCAGAATGCCAAGAGGTGATGCCATTTTTGCGAACACAAGCTGTGAATCATGTTGGAAAATGTCCAAGGTCATTTTACACATTATGTTTCTTGTACCCTTGTTAGAATTGAGGGACAGATGGTACCCGCAACATAACAAGACATTCTGGATAAATCTCGACTCAATGCCGGAATATCTGTTTGACTCTGAGCACAAGCTTCTTTGGGTTAAAACTGGTTGTGTGAACACTTCCTGGACTGCACGCCATGGTCCTCAAGCCCAACTGAACGTTAGGTGTGCTGTGTTCAACTGAAGCAGTTCTCAAGTCAAAACCAAGATACCTGAAGGAGAGGAGCGTCCCTCCTCCCTTTGTTTTATCTGTTATTGTTTAATGAATGTTATTGCGGTGAATAAAACCTTGCAAAATGCAGTTCTTAGAATGAGATACAAATCTACTTACTTTAACGGACTTAAAATTGGTAAAATGTGGGGCAGAAAAATCATCAAACCCAACAGATGCCACTTATACGTGTTGAGAACACAACGTGTTCTGCACGACATTGTGAAAATATACTTAAACCAGAGGAGGGCTGTCTCTGGATGGAGTATGACACCTTGGCAGTTTAGGAGCAGGGAGTAATTTCCTTTCCCCATCCTACGTTAAGGTACAGAGAGCATGCTGCTAACAGCCTCCGTTTCCATTCTGAAATGCTATCCCATACACAGCAGGCTTTATATCACCCCCAACTCACACTCAGTGCAGCTCTGCAGGTTTGAGTTTAATTGGTGCATCTCCATATGTGTACAATATGAGAAGTTTGGCCTGCGACACATTTTCTGTATTTTTTGCTGGCCAGGTTGGATTTCGAATCTAAAAGGCGCTGTAGATGATCTGACTTTGTGGAGTGGTTATATAATGCCAAAGTTCTGTCTGCGTAGCGAAGGCCTACATCACCAGCTGGACATCGGTGTGTGTCTATTTACACGAGGGTTCATCTACAGGCCCTGCATCTCAGAGTTTGGAAAGGCTTGCGAAGAGCACAACAACTCATGTCTGTGCGCACTGGCCTCAGTTCCTTTAACATGTTCGTTTTTTAATTTTTTTATTTGAGGTTTAATAAAAGGAAGTACTTGTGTGTGCTTAAGTTAAACAAAGACAAAACACCTTGACGGTTAGATTAAGACTAGCCCCCTCTATTGGCGTTTAATGTAAAATAGCACGCACGGGACTGGAACAAAGACAAATTGACACGGTTAATAGCTGTTTGATTGCATTGTTGTTAAGCAGTCTTGCAGAGAACGACCCAATTGAATAATATTCCAAGAGATAATTACAGAATTGAATTGAATTTAGTTACGCGCTTGTGGAATGTTTACTGGTTTTGTGAAAATTCACTTACTACCTTGAATTAATCATACATATTAATTATACTTGCGTCAGGCCCTGTCTGATGTCCCAGACTGAAGGAACTGCTATTTTACCTGTCCTCACATCACATCTTCATTTACTCAATTTAAATGAGTCATAAAACCTCTTCCCTTCCCTGAAAAATGTACATGTACCAACACAGATACAATAATCACATTATTAGCAGTAAAAACGACCAAAAAGGGTTAATAGACTAAATCTGGTGATGAGAGAATATAAACATACTTAAAGTTACAAAAAAAAACAGGAGTGACAGTCAAAAGCAAAAAAACTCCCGTGTGGTAATATGAATTGGCCGTTCTAACACTACAATGACAGTTGGCAGGTTACTGTTGCTAGGATGGCTTCTCTGCTTCGTTAGTAAATGTGCTGATGAGGTAGGAATCAAACGGGTCCCCATGAACAAGATAACCGTATATTCAGCGTTTGGGCTGAGCCTTTTTATTGACACTAAGTACCACAGCCTGTTCATATTTCTAATATAATATAATATTTATAACGAGATCTGTATTATTATTAAAAAAATTTTTAATCCTATGCGCTTGCCGTGAGGCACATTTTTTGCGAGATCCTGGCTGTGCAGGATTTCAGCGCTGTAGTAAACACAGACTGGTCCTCTCCTTCTCAGGCCTGCATTTCGATAAACACTATCATTCAGGAACTGTGGAAAACATCTGCCCGCGGGACACAGTGGCAGACCTCGTCGGGGGAAGCAGGGGGAGAGGGGAGGAGCTTAACAACAATGCTGCAACAGATAAAAGGGATGTAACGTTCAGGCCGACGTCAGCTTCTTCTCACGAGGAACCTCTGGATAGTTTTCTGAACTGGACCTTGCACACATATATGGTGGGGATATTGTCAGTGTTTCGTCAGACAGGAATGTCGCAGACTCGATTCTTTATGTCACGAAGCCGTTTAATCCACTCTTGAAGGCAGAACGCGCGATGTCTTAAAAAGCTGCCCTATTATTAGAGCTTAATGCACATTTGGCTCGAAGCACCCAGCGTGGACCACGCAAGCACTCAAGTCACTGAGCGCGGAACAGCGGGTCCGACTCCTGGGGTGGAAAAGAGTGTACGCACATGCAAAGCCTGCGCTCCAGTGAACATCCTGTCAGTGTTGTTAAACTAGCCTTAATGCCATCAATTCTTATGCTTAGGATTAGGTTTAACGTGCCAATGTCTGCTGAGCTCGACTGCTGCTTGTCTTTACGCAGTACGGAGTTTTTGGTTCAGAAAACTCTCCTAACTGAGTCAAACCCAGCCTTTATGTTTTGAAATTAAACTGTTTCAGTTCCAATAACACAGCAACACGATTAATTTGAGCTAACGTAACGCGTCGATGGGGAGATATAACCGTTTACAGTAATGGAGGTAAAGAGTGTACAATGTCCCTGAAGGGACGGCACTTTGGACGGGGGGATGAGGGGAAAATGGGGCTGGGGAGAGGAATGCAGACGTGATCGGTCTGAGATCGATCTTTGTCACTTCTCAGTTTTCCAGTTAGCTGCAATGAACCAAATGTTCTCAGCTTGGGCTCAATCCACTGCAAATCCTGCTCCGCAGTAGGCTATGTCAACACCGCTCCAGTCAAGACACACTTCCTGCACTCTATATCCTACTTGATGGGCTCAGATCAGAGGCTCAGCTGTCCACAGGGCAGAGGTCTTTTTTATAGCTCTTCTGCAGTCGGAGCTGAACTGGGCTACGCAGAGGAAACGGGAGAAATAGGCAAGGATTGCTCTTTAACATCCCACAGATGTTTCATCCAGATCCTCGATCGAGTGAGGATGGAGAGAGGTATGTAATTAGACGAACAACATGTGCACCGCTGTTTTATTGGGCATTAAATGGTTTTACAGAATCTGGTTTTGCAGGGAGGGCTGTGTGAGATCTTGGGCACCAGGCACGCGCGGGTTGCAGACTGTGTAAGATCTTGGGCACCCAGCACGCGCAGGGTGCAGACTGTGTGAGATCTTGGGCACCCAGCACGCGCAGGGTGCAGACTGTGTGAGATCTTGGGCACCCGGCACTCGCGGGGTGCAGACTGTGTGAGCTCTTGGGCACCAGACACGCGGGGTGCAGACTGTGTGAGATCTGGTCATGCAGTGTGGTCTTTGGCTCCTAGCACTGGCAGATCAGTTTAGGGTGAGAGACTGAGAACAGTGCTTTGAGAGCCTCACTCGCTTATCTGGCCATTCGTGGTTGTAGAAATGCTCTGCTGCGGAGCATTTTCTGTATTACCAGGGGAAACGTGTGACTCTGTGTTTATGAGAGCCAATCAAATTGAGCGAAAGTCGTCTGTCGGCTTCCGCACCCGCAGCATTTCAAAAATCTAAGCACAGAACTGCAAATGTATGTTTGGGGCTCAGTGCGGCTCAGTTTGCTAAGCTCAGAAGGACGAGTAAGAAAAGCTGCCTTGAAGCATTCGAAAAAATTATTTGACTTCTCAACAGGTTCATAATCTGAGATTCAGATTCATTATTTATTTTCAGATAAGAATAATTTTTATATTTTTGGTTGTGTTCTGTGATAGCATATATTTTTAGGTTTGCTCGCAAGTTCAAACTCCTGAACCGTATAGGATAGTATCAAAATGGTTTACTGCATGAACAGTAAAATACACCATTTTTAGCATCCAACCAATGCTTTTGAGACTTCTGAGTCTGTTATTGACTCCTCCACACATTGCCCCTATAATTTCCCACCTCTCTTCCTCATAAGCCCACCTGAATTTGTTTATGTTTCATGGTTCATTCAGCTGCATGAGGACGTAAACAAATGTTTTTTTTAATTAATATGTAATCTGCATATATTTTACATCTCTTTCTCGACTGCAGTTCAACCTCCTGTAAAGGGCCTACATACACACAAGTTTTTGTCTGCTTTAATGAATGGTAATCGTAATTTTTAAGTTAACTTTACGGGAAGAAAACACTAAGAACATGAAGACGGTTGTCCGGGCACGATGGTAGAAGGTTATTGTGATTGATGGGCCTGATTTTCTGCACTCTTTCACACCACTGCCCCCGTGCCCATTTTCTCTACAGCGCAGTGGTTTCGCCGTGCGCCTCTTAGAGCACAGCTTGAAATCAATGGGTGGTAAACACTTGTAATTGCAGTGTCCATAATCAGTATAAAATAGATTAGAACAGAGAGATTGATCCTGATTACACCAACCACCGCATTCCTCATCTTGCACTCCCTTTTAATGGGGGCTTTTTCTCACTGTTGGCTGGTACTGTAAACGGCACACCCTAACCGAGGCTCTGTCACATTTTCAGCACAGTACCGTACCTCTAATTTATATATGTTTGTATGTATTTTTTAGTTATACACGTGCTTATTACACGTGCTTAATACACTTGCTTCTTACACGTGCTTATTACACTTGCTTATTACACCTGCTTATTACACCTGCTTATTACACGTGCTTGAGAAATTACGTCATTTTCTGAATTTTTTTATGTAAAGCACGAAGGTGAATTCTTCCTGACTACTGCTGAATTTTCTCTTTCCTCTTTGGGGAAACCTCATATCCTGTCCTATCCCAGCATATGAGATCTGTCTCTGACTGTGCACACAGGGAAAGGGATGCCAGAGTTTTGTTTTTATAAGTCCTGGAAAAGACCACATTGTTTGTTTACAACCCAAGTGTTTTCAATGGCTCTTTGGTTTAAACTGGGAGTTGGCTTCTGCAGTGTAACTTAAAAAAAAAAAAAAAAAAGGAATAAGTGTAGCTTATTCTTAATTCTCAATTTTAGTTGGCAGATTTTACTGAGTTGTTTGTTCCTAGACGACTCCAAACTTACCAGTTTATACAGAAATTTAATTAAACTTAGATTTATTAAACTGCTTCAGATGGGTTTCTGGACAAAGTCTTTGTGTGCTTGTTGTCTAATGGTTTAAATACCAGCGTGGCATTTGATGTTTGAAAGTGAAACAGGGAGGGAGATTATACACTTTATTATACAAAATAGCCTTGTAAAGAAATCATGCCAAGAGGCTCCTTCCAAATATAAAAATAGCTCCTGGTCTCACTTCAGCGCCCGGGCACACCTCCCTTTGGGTGAGGCATCTAGCCATGACAAAAAGCAAAACAACAAGATGTACACCCAAACACGAAAACACAAAAACAAGACAGACACAGTAGGGCCCGACAGCGGAGAGCGCGGTCAAGGCTGCGCTCTGTGACGCTCTGCGGCGGATCAGCCTGTGTCCCGGCTGCTGGCCAGACCGGACTGCCGCGGCATCAGTCATACGTGGGGGGGGGTGGCTGGTGACGCTCCTCATTCACCGCTGGGGCTTCTCCCTGCGGTACTCCTCGTCTGACGGGGTCGGCAGGCGTGATGGAACCCTCCGAGTTAAGAAATTAACGTTTGCTTTATTTAGGTTTTTTATTATTATTTATTTAAGACAAACCTTACATGGAAGTGATCATATTTTGCTGTTTGAGTGTTTTCCATGCCGACCTGTAGAGGGCAGTGTGGAGCAGGCCTTAAAAAAGCAACATTACCTGCTTTGTTGCTTGAAGGCTCTGTAGAAGCAAATGCAAGTTCAGGTCTTGGCACCTGGCACCAGTGCACTTCAGGTAAAGGGCCATTGCACTGGGCGCGTCCCTCACTGTTCCCTGTGTCAGCAAATCAATTTCTACCTCTGCTGGTCAGAGGCAAATTTGATTGACCCTTTAAGTGTAAAGACCTATTCGAAATTGATTAAGTCTCTTAAATCTATTAATGTATACCTGGTGGCAGCACGGGGCGAACATTAACAATTCTTGGTAATGTTATTTAAAATCTCTTATTGATGATTCTTTCATCATAAAAACAATGGCAATATTCTACTACATATTTAACTTGAAAAGAAAAAGATTTACAATAAATCAGGTGTCACCCCTGGGTATTTTAGCAGAGTTAAGTTAGTCTGATTTTATTGTGTTCCGCCATATCATTTTCAGATCCCTCCACTTATCAGGAAAAGTCAGGATCATTCAAAATGTATATATACTTACATTAACATAAATGTAAAGGCTGTTCATTCAAAATCATCCCCGGGCCCGTTGGTGGCCCAACTCTGGTTCAGGTAATAGGTGTCTCTTTTCTTTGTCTTCCTCTCCCTAGCAGACAGACGACTCAGCACAGACTGAAGATCAACAGGAAACGCAGACCTCTGAAAACACAGAAAACAAGACGCAGCCCAAACGACTCCACGTGTCCAACATCCCCTTCAGGTTCCGAGATCCAGACCTCAGGCAAATGTTCGGCGTATGTATCTTCTCTGATGACTGAGACCCGATGACTGAGTCTAGCTATCTCAGATTCTGCGACATGAAAAAGACAATATCAGATTATCAAGACAGTCGTCACCACAATACTCATGATTTGTTTTATGTGTGCAGGCATTTCTGTATATCTGCAGTTTAAGTTAAATATTCACTTCAAGTTCATCTCTTGTCTTTCTTTTCAGCAATTTGGCAAAATCTTAGATGTTGAAATCATTTTTAACGAGCGAGGATCTAAGGTATGTAGTATTTTGTGTTATGTATGTGTTATTGTGTACTGTCACATGAAGGGTATTGGCTACAGAGAACGTATATTTGTTTATAAAAGACTAAATATGTAGTAATGACATCATTATTGCTCATTGTTATGTTTAAAATCTATTTTAAATGAATGTGTTCATCAATGCATTGAGTAGTTAGTTAAGGCTGTTTAATTTGTGAATGAACAATGACAACAAATTGCGTATACACCTAGATAGCAGTTCCAAACATTGAATTTGACATTATTTAAAAATGTGTGGTCAGTTCTTTGGTGATTGAATCAGTTGACTAGAATCACTGACATTTTTGAAGATAACGTGTCTGAGTGTTGTGCGACCATGAGTAACCACTTTATGTATAACCAACATTATCGATCCATTGCATGCAGAACATTTTTAATATAACTGCTGTAAAACTATATCGTAGCCATATCATTTAATATTCTGGGATTTCATTTTTAGTTCTGTGTTTAAACAATCTTTGTCTATTTCTTTCTTGATACGAATATATCGCTGTATCGTAGTTGGGAAATTTGCATGCAAATAGGTAGTCCACATTTTTCCCATGATTCCAGTCTTATGATTTTGTGTTACGTGTGGAAACACGAGATTTATTTCAATTCAATTTTTTTCAAGTATCTTTTATTTGCCTCTGTTATGACCTCTTAAAGGTGTTTTGCTTTAAAGTATATACTTTGGGGAAATGTTATTTTGTTTTCTGGTTTTCTTAGGGGGGGTCTAAGCTAATGAGACGGTACTGTTTACATCTGTGGCTTGTTTACGACACATCATGAGGCTGCTGTGTTTTTTTCCATAATTTGCATGTACACAAAAAAAAGAAGCAAAAAAAAAAAAATGGTAAATAGAAAATGGAAATGATCTGTAAATGAAACTACAATAAATAATGGAGAATGTCGGTTTTTTGGTCGATGATTGAATTAATAATGTGCATGTTGTTTCCCCCCCCCCCCCCTCTCCCGCCTGCATGCAGGGATTTGGTTTCGTAACTTTCGAGAATAGTGCCGATGCGGACGGGGCGAGGGAGAAATTACACGGCACGGTGGTAGAAGGGCGTAAAATAGAGGTGCATGATGTTACAAGTACTCTTCCCTTTCTTCTTCTTTTTTACAAATGTCTGCTTCACTCTCATGTGTCTCTCCGTGTGCTACCCGCCCTCCCACACCTTGTTCTCTCGTTTTCTTTCACACGTGTATATATGCACACAGGTGTATTTTATATATTCATTTTATTGTTTAGTTTTTCTTTTGTTTCGTTTTGTTGTTGTTTTTTTACTTTCGAGAGCTGATATGGCCCTTTTTCTATTAACTAAGTTATTTGATTATTATTATTATTATTATTATTATTATTATTATTATTATTATTATTATTATTATTTGTGTACAATGACAAACAGAAAAATGAAGTTATGATTTTCTGTGTTTAGATTAATATGGGTGCAATTCCAAAAGCAAACTAAAAAACAGAAATTGTATAATTATGGTTAGTGACCTCATTGCAGGGTTGATGAGGGATGTGCGGTGGCTGAAAGTCAAATCGTTAATTGGTTAATTGGTTAATTGGAATAGTAGGAATGGAGCGGGGATGCAATTATGTTGCAAAAGCAGAATGACATCAAAATTCGAATGAAATGTGACAGCCTGAATGTCACGCTGCTTTTCTATGCGATAAAAACAAATAAATAAAAACGACTAACTAAAGAGGTCTAACTAAAATATCGTCACCACTGATTCCCACTCAACGCTGTCTTTAATTTCAAAGACTCTATTTTCTAGAGTGATTCCGATATTAAGTGGTGTAGTCTTTGAGTAAGATGTTGCATATTTTGCCTTCTCATTTTCCCCCCTTTTCAACGATAGCACATAGGGCCCTCACCAAACTCTCAGTAACCATGGTAACTGTATACATACACATGCGGGCGATGGTTCCGAATGGTAAGTGGATGAGTCCACCGTTTCACGTACTAAGCGCTGATACTACGTGAATTTTTTTGACTTGTTAAGTTTCTTGATGCTATTTTACATTGGTACGCCTGTAATTGAGTGTACGTTTAGCTGTCTGGGAGGCACTGATTGGACTGAATTGACTCGTGCACATCTTACTCAGATTGTTAACTCCATATTGTGTTAAATAATGCACCCTCTTTTATCGTTTTTTAGCTGTGGTTTAAGCTGGAATGGTTTTTTTGTTTTGTTTTGTTTTGTTTTGTTTTGTTTAATTATTATTCTTGCGATGAAACAAAAGGCTCTTGTTCCAAGTGTTTGAATGCTAAATGTGGCTTTTTCCAATGATACTCTGTTCTCGAGGTTTATGTTGCACAATGCTAAACTTGTTTGTCCCTTTATGACATTTCCTTTGTTTTTGTACCTTGTCTCTCTACCCCTTCTC
>JAOVYW010000074.1:7525840-7543708 GCA_025775045.1 Hiodon tergisus | reverse complement strand
TAGGAACTGATTCAAGTTGATAAAAAATTTTTTTTAAATAATTATAATTATAATCCTTGAGTAAGTGGGGATACTAAAATATATGGGTGCTGAAGAACAGTGTTGTTTTGTACTTTACTTTAACCAACTCATTATTTGTCTGGATAAATCCCCCCTGCAACTTTGATAAAGATTTTGAGCAGAGCAAGTTACTGGTGGTTGGTTGTGGAGTCGATCTTCTGCAAGACTTAAGAGCAGAATGCATTTCTGAGTACTTAAAAACAAAAAGAAAATGATAAATTCAAAAACATTTCAACTTGCTTTGCAACACTACAGGGAGAACTTACAAATTTCAGACTTGAAAATATACTAAACCAGTTCCTGTGGGATGGCTTACACGTCATATAGACGTGGTATATATTATTTATTAAGATTGGAGAAACATTAATATTTCTACTATAACAGAATAATCATTTAATAGCATGTGGGTTTTCTGAATATTTTTTTTTTTCTGTTTCCTTGATTAGTTTTAGTATCATCTTAATATGAAGGGTTGGGATATTGGAAAACTTGTATTTCGATGGGGGATTATATGATCAAAATATCTTTTTTTTAAAGATTTTATTGTGAAATTGTTGAATAATTTAATTGATCAAATTCACCCTTTGTTGAAAAGTATAGTAAGTGCTTTTTGTGTTTCCGATATTTTTTACATCCTTCATTCAGCTTTACGTTCCTCAAAGAGATGACCCTTTGTTTTTCTTCTTTTCTGTTTCCTCAGGGTAATCAGGACACCGCAGCACCTCCTGAAACCATGGCACAGCCTTACCCTTCCGCCCAATTTGCATCCCCACAGAACGGCATCCCCACCGAGTACACAGCTCCTCACCCCCATCCCCATTCCCACCCTGCTCCAGACTACACAGGCCAAACCACAGTCCCAGATCACACATTGAACATGTACACCCCTACACAGACACACAGTGAACAGAATTGCCCAGACACCAACGCACAGACGGTCTCCGGCACTGCCACAGTAAGTATCCCGTGCACACCTACGCTTACAATATAGTAGCATTAAATCGCCACCTGTATAGTCCTAGCTTCTTTTACTGCTTAGGTTTACTGCTAAGGAGAATTTTTTGGTTTTGTTTTTGGACCTGAAATGTCATCAAAGTTGTCATTGTAGCAGGAAGGAGACATAGGTGCAATCAGACAGTACGATTGCAATTGAAAACAGTATTTTTCACTGTATATCTTTTTGAAAAGTCCAAGGTAAACAACATTAAAACTTTCTTTCAAGCAATGCAATCTTAGATCTGTTCCTTTGGTTTTCTGACTGCATTCGCCTTGTCACAAATACTTCCATACTGCGTTTCTTCTAGCTGTATTAATATTTCGCTTCAGTAAATCTGCGATCTGCTGGTTTGCCTCCGACAATTCAAGCTTGTGTGGGTGAAATATCCTTTATCGCTTCTGCATATTCACTGAGCTGGAGGTTTGCGCTTCCAACCTTCCAAAAGAGATTTTCCTCAACTGGACATGCAAAATAGTGGGTCCTATTTGCATTCTTAGTAAATAAGGCCCTTCTTGACTGGTGATAGATTGTCAGCTGGTACCACACATGGTCCAATGTCAATTATCAATTTTATAATTGGGAGGAGCCAAACACAGAATATTGAAGCATAACAAGAAGTCGACTAGTAAGACCAGTCCTCAAAGGTCACTTGGTCTCCTAAATTTTCTACCACCTTTTCTGTCTATTCTTGAATTAAATTTGAATAGAAATGCTTCATCTCTACTAAATAACATAACTGAAAGGCCAATCATAGATTTGCAGAACTACATCTACCAAGAACTTTAATATGCCACCCCTACTCTAGCTAGTTGCATGTGACTTGTGTCCATTCTGTTTTCTACTGCATATGAAAATTTTTCTAAGGATCCTTTATGTCAAATTTGAAGCAATTGGGTTTTTAGTGCTTGATTGCCTTAATATATTACAGCTACTGTAATATATAATATTAATATATAATATATATCATAGCTACTAATTTTATCCTAAAGTGTTACTATATGCAAAAAAATTTCATTTGATATTATGATATATTAAATAAATTATTTCCTCTTTGAATCAAATCTACGCACACACTGAACAAACAACATTTGACTTCCTATGGGTAGGATTTCTTTGTACTGAAACAATACCCTGCTGTGGAAACCAGCTGGGTTATGTGTTAGTGTGCTTTGAACACTTTTTTGTTTGTTTTTATGGCCTGGTTTACTGCAAATGCTATTTTTATGAAAAATTCCTTTGCTCTTTTAGTGTTCAAAGCCTAAAGTGAGTATGAGAGATGACAGCTGGACTGGATGGTCTTGTTTGTCAAGCAAGCCCCTGTGCTATTTCCTAGGTCATGTACACTAAATGGTAGTGCTAGAAGGTGGTGCCTTGAAACCTTTTAGACAGGGAATTAAATCTGTCAACTAACAGATTGGTCTATTAAACCAACTGATTTGTGTGTGGTATTGTTCAGTGGTGTATACGGCTACCTTCTATTATAATGTAACTAATTTAATGGATGGAGATGATATAATCTTTTTCTTTTTAAACCATGCTCGGGTTGTCTTAATATGTGAACTATGTTTCTATTTTGGAAATTTCTGTGTTTTGACTTCCCCAGATTTTGCTAACAGGCATAACGTTTCTCTTACTTCTCATAGCAGAATTTATTGGAAAGTTAGTTTTAGTTTAACTTTAGAAGTCTCCCTAACAAGTCTGTGGCAGAGGCATAATCATGTCCTTTGAGCCATGAGCTTCCTTGATGTAAGAAAGAGAATCTTGCAATGATTCAATGTCTATAAAATATAAATGACTAACGGATTTTGTCAGGTTCCTAAAGGGGCGATGCTCAATATAATCAAAAGTTTCAGGGTCTTAACAGCATTCAGTCGAATCGTGTAACCTGACAAATGAACATCTAAAAAAAAACACATTCCAACAGCTGTAGACTGAGGTCAGAAATAAAAAACAAAACAAAGTATTTTAGCATTTGCTTTTATACTCTGTTGAGTTTGCCATTTCGGTGCATATTTCAACTCTATCCCCAGTCATATATGAACTAGTTTGTCAATGTAAATTATTGTAAAATGTGTCTATGTAATGTTTAAAATGTATAATAAATAATTTGTAATTGCTCGTTGGGATAGAAAGCTGTTGTTTATGAATTATTGGTTTCCTGCTGTTAACTTGATGGGCTAATAGGCCCAGGTGCTCTGCTGAGTGCAGGCAAGGATCAGGGGCTCTGAGCAATGAGGGATATCAGCAAAACACAATGGGCTCATTAAAGCCCCATTTTAAAATGCTGTTCAGCTTAGTGTCAACCGGGCAGAAAGGAATAACAGGGGCCTGCCCTCTGTTCAAGCAAAAAATAAAAATTCAAACTAACAGCAAGCTCATTAAAAGCTTGCTTCTCTTGATAAGCGGCACTATAGTACCCTCTACAATGGCATTAAAATAAACAAAAATATGCAAGTGATCTCCAGCTTTGTACTTTCAGTGGGTAGAGGAGAGACAGAAGCAGCCTACAACTACACTCTGTGTCAACCCCAGCCTTTTACTAGCTCTATGTGCAAAAATGCTTGGCTTCCTTTAAATAAAATTCTGCAATTTGATCTTTTACATAATATCTATAAAAACTCACATCCAAGAATCTAGGCTGGTTGTATATCACCATGTTAGCTCAAGAGCCAAGTCTCTTCCTCCAGTGATGGCACATATATGATAGTTTGGTTATGTATTTTTTTGTGGATAACATTTGATTCTGCAGTTGATTTTTTCAGAAGGGTCTCTAATCTCTAAAACTAATAAATAAGGTTCAGGATCAAATCTGGATACACCTATACATTTACACATGACCCTGACACATATAAAAAACGCACAAAAAAAACTTACACAGAAGAAATGCAAGTACGGAATCTGTATTTATTTTCTTGTTCAAATAAAAAATGTCCATAGCTATAGTGAAAAAATTCTGGAGCACTAACAATGTAAAAATAAAATGTAGGTGAGTAAGGAAACAAATATTTAGGTAGAGATGTGAACCTTGTATATTTAGATAACCAATTAGAGCAAAGGGCAACTCCATCAGGTTATATTTAGCTTCAGTTGTAGCAATTTAGGCCCTAAAGAATGCATTTACAGTCCCAGTGGGGCAATTAAAACTTATCATTTTGCTTTTATGGGCTGGATGTACTTACTGTGATGCACAATATTGTCACTGCCGTGTTTGCGAAAGCATTAGTATTGTGCAAAGTATTAATGAATAACTTTTTAAAAGTATGACCAAGAGTAAAGGAGGACAGAAAAATGTATTCAACAGTGTGAAGCGTTATAGGATGCCCTACACATGAAAATATGATATTGTGTTCAAAGGAACCAATACATTTACACTCGTAATGCTGCTTTCGAGCCTAACCAATGCTACACTATTTAATAAATATATATATTTTTTAAATAATATCAGTCCACAGTAATGTGGATATATCTGAACATGTTTCTGATGTAAGCATTACATTTATTTTTTCTCCTAATGTACTACTCAGCCTTGAGAGTCTTTGATTGTATATTTATAAACCTTCTGATATCCACTCAAGAGGTATGTCATTCAGTCCTGTAAATCTATTAGACACTCTATTAGGCCAAAAAACTAAAGTGGGAATGCACCCAATGGCACGTAATGGACTTAATGACTTAGCAATGGATTGCAAAAAATCTTACAGCTGAAATTTACCATTAGATTTTAAAATATTTATTATCGCTATTAAATCTGAACCGTTCTGTCCCCTGGGAATTATTTGCATTCTCCTGAAAATAAGAATGACTGTTTTCATGACTTAATTTGCCTTAAAAAAAAAAAAGCCCAAATGACAGAACTGAGAGGAAATTATGTTTTTTGTGCGAAAATACACAAAATATTTGTCTTATCGATACAGCTTTTGCCTACTTCAGATTTAGTCACTATTCAATGTATGTCTTTATTTTATACATGTATGGGTGGTGGGTTTCACAGAAGGTATACATCCCATCAGAAACAAGCTGTGGACATCCCAATTTTTAAAACTATTGCTGTGAACTGACAGTCTCGACTGTCAGTTGCAATCATATTTCATATACAATTATATACAATCGATTGTATGATGATTGGAAAATGGGACGTGTTTAGGTTTAATTATGAACCATTTTTGCCTTGGAATACGCTGAGGAATCGCCCTTGTTTTGGTGGTGCAATGTGGTTGTCACTTCCAATCTAGATATCATAGATAATGTAAAAAATAGGTGTGGTGGTGGTCTGTTGCTGTAAACTTGATTTTAGAGGAATTGAGGGTACCAACAGGAAAACTGATTTACTCTGGTTTACTGCATTGGGACTGTCTAAAAACCTCCCTCTCAAATTTTGCAGCCAGTTTCCCCACCCGCCAGGACACCATTTCCCTCATCCACTGCCACCTCCTTTGTACCTGCACAGTGTCTGCATACGGAACCGGGCAAAACTGTTGTTCCAGTCCTCATTTCCACTTTCACACCTGCCATTCCACTACCTCCTCCCCAGCCATCACCGCTTGACACTTAAAGAGCAGTTTGCCTTGCTGAAGATCGAATTGGAAAATGTGCTTCCTCAAAATGAACCAGAGCAATACAAATACCACATCCTTATGGACCACCTACACCTTAGAAGCTCTTACCCATCCAGCTGATAGGTGCCTGCAAATCCACCTTTTGAAATTATGCCTTGGTAAATCCAGACTCACCAACCTCAGATATTCATACTCAGTCAACAGGAAGCAGACAATCTACCTGCACAGGGTGGCCGATGGAGGAAGCGGCTTATCCTCCTCAACAGTACTAACCTCTACTCACACCACTGCTTCCGTCAAGATATCCACCCTTCCCCCTGAGGACGGCTCCCGACCACAGGACAAGCCAGCCACCAGATAAAGAGCTTCCCATCTGGGAAGTTACTCGTGGAATGGCAGGCAACTTGCTGTGACTGGATGTTGCTGGTGGCAGCAAGCACACCAGCCAGTTCTTGGAAAGCAACACACCTGGTCTTTGGCTCCAAAGAGACTGCAGCAAGGCAGACCTCAGTCTTCCTATAACATCAGGGAGACATCTGTGTTTATTGATGCACATGCTTCCATTTCTGCACCCTGCACTACTCAAAGGACATTCTGGGGAAGCCTTGTCTCCTATTTTAGCTATGCCTACTTTGGCCCCTGCCTCACCACCTCTTTGGTGGAGAAAGATTTGGAAAGTAAATTTGGGGGGGGGGCTAAAAAAAGTCCCATAATTTAATGCTAGATATAGACCCCTAGGGGCATTCTTAGATATGGGTATAGACATTAGAAGGTATACTTTGTTCTAGAACTACACTACTCTAAATCCGTTCCCAAAGATGTCTTGCCAGGGGCCTCCTGCAAGGTACCTAGGGCACACCTATTCCTTCTCTGACACCCATGTAGACAATCCATTGTGTTGATTACCTGCCACTCAAGCAGGTAGTTGACCTCTATGCTAATGGCCTGACTTAATCTGGGCACCTAAAAAACCACATGTAAGGTAAATGAGTATGTGCCTAGGCTCCCTTATTTGGATCCCATCTCTCTCTGCCTGTGTTCTTACTGACATCTGCAGTGATTGCTAGTAAACACAGCCTGAGCTAAATCACCAGAACATACTTATGTTCTGTCACTTACTGTACTAACACACCTACTGTAAAATTACTTTAAAAGCTGTAGTTTAATGGAGGTTGCAATGCTGCAAAGTGAAGCTAAATTTAATACTTAACAATCTTAATCTTGGGGAGGGGGATCATGGGAGTCATCCGGCTTTATAAAACAATCCTATGTAAACTAGCTTGAGTTCTTGGTCCTGGGTGTACCCTGCGCCATGGCCTGCAAGGTTCCTAAAACTGTGATCCTAAATTGGAAAACTGGTTACGGGAAATGGATGAATGAATAAAACAAAAGTTAAAAAAAGAAAATGGTAAAAGTATAGAAATCCGTACATTTTTAGGACTGTTGGTCCTACTGCTGCATTATAGACCAGTGTGGATGTCATGGATTGTGAAATGGCTCAGATTAAATATTTGGCCTTTGCTGATTGAGCAACTGCAGTCCTGTATACACACAAACAGCTACAGAGCAGACTCAAAATTATTAATAAACTTGAAAATTTGTAACAAAAGTTAAATGGGAGAGCCACAAAAGTTAACAGAGACCCAGGATGTGTTTTATAAAAAGGTGATGTGTGTAAAATGTCTTTGACTAGGGTCTGGTGATTACGATATTATGTCCACAGCAGTTTCATTTGCATAACCTTTTTTTTTTTTTTTTTTTTTGTCGCCAACGAGGTAATGCTTCAAAATTTAAAATTCTAGCATGTCTATTGTCCCTAACGTACAGTAATTCTGCCCTTTGAACCTCTAAATGTAAAGAAACATAAATTGTGGACTGAACTTGTGGACTTCATTTTGTAATTAGTGTGAATTAAGCTAGAGCTTACTCCCCTAAGCCGGAGCTTACTCCAGAAGTGTTAGGCTTTTGCATCAAGGTTGCCTTCTTCCAGAAGGAGTTTCAGGCCATTATGAGATAACTTTATTAGAAAAGAATGAAAGGACATGCTAAACAAAAAAAAACCAAACCAAACCATTTGTTTTCCTGAATGCATTTTAACATATGCGACTATTTGCAATACCACCAGTATATACTGAAATATAATAATATACTAATATAATACATTTCTAATAAATTTCTAATTTTATAATGTGTGTTTTGGCCAGACAAAGAATGCGTGAATAAAAATATATCTGATATTTGTAAATGACAAAAAACATTGCTGAAATTGGTCCTGATAAAGACCCAGTGTTAAGTGGAGAATTGAGTTTATAAAAAGACAAGAAAATTATTATTCCCTGTCAGTGCCTGCCTTGAACATAAATAAGTTTGACCCATTTTGCAGTGACCCGGAGTAAATAAGTAAGAAGCAAGAGAGCTTAGAAAGATTTTCCAGCGTAGCACGGCCAAGAGCCAACGTTAGCACAACATTGACGATGCTGGTCAACAAATAGTAACAAAAGCAAGTCTTACTGTGCCTGGTGTGCCTTGTACAAGCTTTAAGGTTTTTTTTATTTTACAAAAAATAAATAAATAAATAAAGAAAACATACTGATGAGGTCATAAATCTTCAGGTACCAAAGGTTAATGTAGCGTGAAAGACTGAGTGACTCTGAATCCAACATTCTCAATCATTATGATACATTAGCTTCTACCAGTATGCATGGTTCACACTAATGCTGTCGTCAAAGATAAACGTTCGCTAACGAATGACTTGATGAACGTGACTAGCGTGAATGCCTTTATGTTTCAAATTGTGTGTTTCTTAGTTTCTGTGCCGACGTTGAGGTTCAGTTTGTTCCTGGAGCATGTGTTCACAGATACAAACATATGCAGTCAGTATACTGGGATGACATTGAACAAGCTGTGAGACAAGGCGTCATGACAATATGTGTTGTGAGCCCAGCAAACTATATTGGCAGACCATTCCATTGCAAACAAGTACCTTATATATGTAATGACAATTCAGTTTCAAGTTCAGATTCAAAAACTTCAAAAAAGGGAAGCTGTATAAAAACAAATAGGTGTTAATACATACATAATCAATGTTTCAGCAACAACGATCTCTGTTGGATACTTCTCGTTAAGAAACAGTTTATGCAATGCTCTTTAACTTCTGACAATCTTCTTAACTCTATCTCAGGGACTGAATTGGAAATTGTTGAAGTAAAGAATTGCTGTGAGACCTGTGGTTTTATTAGCCAAACGCATATTCTACCACAGAATAAACATTTGAGACCCTTTGTACTATCTGTATGTTCCCAACATGACATCAAACACAAATTTTATTTAATTTTTCGCTCCAACACACATTGTCAAGCTCAGCTATACTTGAGTATACATTTGATGATGTAAAATTGAGGACATGTCCTGTAAGGTTTACCTTGCTAGCAGTTTACAACTACATCTTAAATTCAGGATGTTGTTCCTACTGTTTGTTCGATTAGTAGCCTCATTTCAGAAACGGAAACTTAAAACCAAAAAGTTATTAGGGAATCAATGCAAAATACATCTCCACTTAATCTTCATTTTATAGAATGCACTGAGCTTTGCAAACCAGTCAGAACAGAATACATAACAGGAGCAGGTAAGAATAAAGGTGCATAAGTAGAGCACACACTGCAGAGAACAAAAGTTAATACAAGGACATGACTTAAACTAAGGACTTCATACCTCTTGAGTGACTTCAATACGGTTTAGTGCCTCGCTCATTACTAAAATGATTTTGTGATTTGCATATATAAGTTATTCACATGTATTTAATGATGTAGGAACTAGATCTGCATTAGATTTTTACAGTGCCTTGCAATAGTATTCTTCTAGCGGTGTCTCATTTAGTTGAGTATTTTTATTCAAAACCTGAGTGCTTAAATAAACAAATTTTTTGGCCGAATGAAGTTGGATGTCAGCAAAAAACTGCAAAACTGTATTTAGCCTCCTGAGTCAATACAAAGATGTAAGTAGCTTTTTCTTCTTTGGGTCATTGTGCTCCTGAAAGGTGTATTAATGTCACAGTTTTAGGTTTTTTTGGTTTTTTAGTTTTCCTCTGAGATTCGCAGTCAGTTTGTTCCAGGCCCAGCTCAAAAGGAGCATTTCCGTGACAGGATGCCACCACCATCATTCTTGACTGTAGGAATGGAATTCCACTTGGTGCTGTATTGGCTTTGCAAAACTTATTGCATTTAGACTAATACATTCCAAGAATGTTTCAAAGTCATTTAAATGATGGCAAATACGGGAGACTTTTTATGCTCATAAGAGACAAATTGACATCTTTTGGGGAACAAAAGCCCCTGCTGTGAATATTCTGGCATTTCTGTGACCAGAACACTAAAATCAGAGGCTATTTAAAGAATTTCAAATTTGATTGAAAAATGCATAGCCATACATTATCTATGAGACCTATCAGTGACAATAAAGACACAGAAGTTAATTTAAACAATATTTTTTCGAGTTAAAACTTGCTCTTCAATCGCGTTTCCTGGTACGTATCATGGTAACTAACTCGGCTTCTATGTGTGAACATCAAAGCAATGAAAAGTCACTATTTCTGCCTTGTTAAAATTTTTCCTTCCAAGTTAGTTTGATGTAATGGTAACAATTTTTCATCAACTGTACAACTTATCAGTGACAAGCACTTCGCCTTGAATAAATTCCCGTTTTTTTTAAAGTTTTGTTTTTTTAACACACAACTGCATAATTACACACTGGTGAATTTATGTCAAAGGTGCAGTTGACAGATCACTATATATCTCTCACACTCACATTTAATACAATTGTATATAATAGCATTTTCTTGCTATTTTTTTATTTCTTAAGTAACTTACTTAACAAAGTCAACAAAAAACAAAATCATACTAAAATCCTATACATTTCCATAGTTTCACAAATTCGGTTTTCTTTTTGTGAAATGTTTGTCTGTTAAACGTATAAGAGAAAAAAAAATTCTTCATATATTTTGCAATAACCTTGTTATCTTTTGTGTGAATGGCATTATCTGCATTTATGAATATGAATACACATTGTCTAGTGATAGTTTAATGGCTAGACCTTTAAAGCAGGAAAATGAAAAGAGCCAGGAGCATGATGAATTCCAGCCGCACACATGACTACCATTTGCAGTTTTTCTATCTTTCATTTTCCCTATTAGCTACGGTGAACCACTCTTTCCCAGCATGGGCTCAATCCATTTCAAACCCCAATCAGCAGTAGGTTGTGTCAACACTGCTCCAGTCACTGCTCACCTCCTGAGCATTGCATTTATCCACTTCACAGGCCCTTCTTTGAGATCACAGAGGCACAGCTGTCCTCTTGGAGTGGGCTTTGTGTTGTTAAGATGTGTCATATTGTGTCGCCGTGGCTGAATTGCGCTAAATGGGGAGCGATACAGGGAAAGGGCTCAAACGTCCATTTAACCTCCAACTAGACTGTCTCTGGAGTACTCTGTGTCACAAATCAAAACCCTGCTATAGTAAAACAGACCACAGAGTAAGTCTAGTTTTGACTTACTGATGTTGGAATAAAACATGAAGTTTTATTTAATTTTATTATATATTACAGTAATAACTACAGTAACAAAACAATAGGCCCTGGGGACAAAGGCTTCTACTGGACACTTGCTGACTGTTTTTTTTATATTTCTTCCTTTGAAATATATTTACTTTGTCCAATTTTCTCAATCTTTTGTGGAAGGAGTGTAGTCTCCAGCCTGTTAAATGCCATAAAAACATCTGCTTCACTTTTTGACATTGTTTTATCATATCTGTAAATACACTTAATGAAAGTAAAAAAAAAACTGAACCAATTTGATGCTTTCTCAACAGAAATATATACATTAAAGAGAATGGCTCGAATAAAACCTAAAGTATGATGGAAGGTTTTTGTCCGCACGTTTGCCATTTGCAAACATTTCTCCTCCAATTTTTTTTTCAATGCTCATGCTTAATATACAGAGAGAATCAATGGCAGTCGTTTGTTTGCATTTCAGAGCACTGCATGAGATCAATGAATAGTAAACACTTATAATTGTAGGGTCCACAGTCTGTGTGAAATTGATTAAGATAGTGAGGCTGATCCAAATTCCAACTGAGAGCAATTGACTTATTCTTGCGTTCTTATTTTCATGCAGTGTTTTATGAGATTTTTCTTCTTCTGGTGCCCCCCTGCTGCACACAGTATTAATGGTGGCTTAACTGAAAAGCAATGTCTTCAGTATTGGATTATATATATATATGGACATAGAAAGAGGCAAACACTCAGGAGTCATTTTTACAAAAAAGCAAAAAATTAAACTAGTTTCAAATTTACGTCAGGTAAAGATTGCTCCATTTTCATCTATACGGTATTTTACAACAAGAGATTGCCCAATTTTCTTTTAGGCCATTTATTTCCTTATTCATATTGTGGAACAATGCTATCTGGAGATCATAAAAGTGCGTTGTCCAACATTTCCTCTGTCATGTCAATCTGCTATTGGACTAGTTTGTCTGCCGGTTAACACATCTCTGTGGGTTACCGTTAAAATGTAAAGGCATATTCAGGCTCCCCTGGAAGAAACAGAGAGAGAGAGAGAGCTCTTTATTGTGACGCAAATTGATTTCATCTTAAGGAATATCACAGATGGTGCTGAGGCAATGGAGAAATAGTATTGTCAACTTAAGCAACTAATGAAGAAAGGAAAATCTGTCTTTTCTTAGTTTTCTGGCTCAATTTACATAGAGATTGAGAGCACCTAGTGAACTCTCCTGAAAAGGCCTCTCATTTATCCCTCTCTGTATTCTATTTTCTCTTTTGGAGTCTTACTGAATTTAGGTCTGCGTGTCCTTAGAAAATCACTGTGTGGAATTTGTAAGCCACACAATTTTTCTTGTGTGTGTGAATTCTAACTAGACTTCCTTTTATCCGTGCTCAGGTTTGAAATAACTTCAACCATTATAATACAGTTGTAAAGACTTTTAGAAAAGATCTGAAATAAAATAATTTAATGAATGTGTTTTCTATTTCAGTTTCTAGTAAATTCCAAACTTGTTTACTATTTAAGGAAATATTTTCCTCAAATATGGCTCAGAAATCTAAGTTCTCAGCTTTGTTTCCAACCATACAGTAAGCAAGCAATTTTATAGTCATTCTGAATGTCTGAAATTAACAGCCTATACATTCTGAGTATCAGTTTATACACAAGGCTTTTGTAAAACATTGTTAATAGCTTTTTGCACATTTAACACAATAAAGACTTTTCTTTTTATAAGATAATCTTTTAAAAACTTAAATAAATGATCCATCAGTAGGATTTATAAGTCAGTGATCATGCATCATAATTGCAAACATTAATGGATTTTTAGCAAGATATGGTCATTAAAATGTAATTCTCCATTAAAGCTTTTGGAATTACAAAAATCATCAGTGTTGGCATTTGTCTTCACTTACTAATTAAAATAAGATTGCAATCTCTCCAAATGGAAAGTTGTTTATCTAATTAACAATTTCCTGTAAAGGGATTTTTTTTTTCTATTTGTTTTTGTAACTGATTGTTCTTATAATTTTCAATGGAATATAAAGTTAAGTATAACTTGCATTTTACAGACAGTTGTGATCAAAATCCAATTAGCTTTTAAACTTCAGGTCAAACCAGCTCTTTATTAGAAACTAATAACAATTGGTGATTCTTAGACTTAGATTCCTGTACTTTCCAAGGTGATGTGAGCAAAATTCGTCCCCCACCACTTTTTGAGCCAACAATCCAAAAAAATAAATATTAATGTCATGCCCTGTATTGGTGTTACTAATACCTAACTGGGTACTTTGGGACAGGGTCCTCTCATGGGGCACCAGGCAAGTATATTTAAGCATAAAATAAGAGTTTGGCTCATAAGACTTATTTTGTTATGGTGGAGAAGTATCCATATGTTACACGAACAAAAGGAATACACATACAATTTGTGAACAACTTTGTCAGGAGCTTGAAGGGAACTTGTCGCTTTGCTTCCTGGAATTAGTAGCTGCTATCAGGGAAAGCCGCCTCCAACATCTGCGCCTAGTCCTGTGGAAGTCCTAGAATTCCCAGCCTAAGCAGATTCTTAGTATCCTTTAATTCAGAGCCATGCAAAATGGTTGGAGGCCTCTTCTCACAGCACAGCTGAGGGGCTGAGGCAAAATAACAAGCCGGATGCCTCTTCTTAGAAAAAATGCAAAATGGGGTGTATTGTCCGTTCTTTGTTGTTAAGGGTAAATGTAATTTATGACCTGTTAATGTTTTTCTGAGACTGTGCATTGGAGTTTGAAAACACTGGCTGTAGTTCCTTTGGACTGAAGTGTGTGATCCCTACAATACGTTTCCCTTTGTTTGAGCCTCCTCTTGATATCACTTTCTTTAGTTGCTGTTATTTTCTTGGATACTTCACTCCTATTTTCACCATAATGTAATATGAAGTCTGACATTTCCATTTGGAAGGCTAGGAAGAACAAAGGGTTAGTTTGTAGTTGATATTTATTGCTGGCATATATTCATTTGCTATCAACTTATCAAGCATTCCTTGTGTGCTGTGTGATTTTAAGTCAAATAAGTCACAAGGGCTGTGCAATCAAGGTTGGCATTTTTTGCTATAGTGCCAGATTCACTTTATGGCTGTAGCCCTCGGTAACGCAGACAATTTCCAGCAAAATTCATTCAAATTCAAGTTATTGCACACTCTCTGTTTCACTCTCACACACACACATACACACACACACACACACAGACACACATTTTCTCTCTCAGACTGTCTTACACACTTTTCCCATATATGTTTCTTTTGGCTTGTGAAGTTTTTATATTTTCCCTTTCCTTAAAAAGTTAAAATGGTGTTTGTATAACTTGTGTAAGATCCAGGTGGTACTGAAATAGTATCCTTATGGCAACACATAACAGGTCGTGGAAAAACAGATGAAAAAAAAAAACCTTGATGAAAAAACCTTGAAAATACTACACTAGAACACTTTTTTGTCCTATACAGTAATGTGTTAATTGTATTGCTAGGTTGAAAAATTAATATTCCTAACCTTAGACAATCTGATTAAATGCAGTATATCATAGAAATTCAACTAGCTAAGCACTCCAAGATGATCTAATGCTGCAGTGGTGGGCATTTAACAAAAATTTCACGCTGACTACTTTAGTCATTTGTTGTCGACTGAATTATTTCCCTAAGTATAAAAGAAATGCCCAACTTACATTCCCCCTCACTCTCCAGCAGACAGACGACGCAGCACCGACTGACGGCCAGCAACAGACACAGTCTTCGGATAACACAGAAAACAAGACACAACCTAAGAGGCTCCATGTCTCCAACATCCCCTTCAGGTTCAGAGATCCAGACCTCAGGCAAATGTTTGGCGTAAGTATTGCTTCCTGCAATGAGAACAGGAACTAGAAACATTAATATTATTTTTCAAAACTCAATTTTGCTGGTTTGTTGAGATGAAGTTATAATTAAAGTCATTCAGCCATAGAAACATGTCGAATTTTTAAATCACATATGATATTAAAATATATTTAGCTTGGTTTGTTATGTATATCTGCCTTTCTTTTCTTCCCAGCAATTTGGTAAAATCTTAGATGTTGAAATCATTTTTAATGAGCGAGGATCCAAGGTATGTGATAAAGACCTTTTTTTGTGCATGCGTTTTCCTTTTTTTAATGCGATTACCATGTAGTCAACGATGAAGCTAGGAAGAGTAAATTTTGAAATTACCATAAATCTGTAGCTTGATTTTGTAGACAAAGCACTGGTAAATTATGTTCAAATAATACTTGTAGTAGGCAGTAAGAACACGGTTTAAGCCGAGCAATTACATTTTAAAAGCGTAACTGCAAGTTTCTCGTTTTGTACCTTCTGACTGGTGAAGTTTGAAGTTCTTCTTAACTGACCGTTATACTTTTGTTGCCATATTTCATAGCCTAAGAAAATTTTCAGTAGTACAAACAAGTAAACCATGTTTGCAAGCCCCTCATTGTAATTTTTTAATCAGCTTGTCATCCAGCAACGAAAGATGCAACTTTTCTTCCCTAACAAGACCAATGAATAGGACAGTTTAGTTTTGACCAAAATTTGAAGCAAAAAAAAAGAAAAAAGAAAATTAAACCCAAGCAACACAGGATTATGATATGATTCATTTTAGTTGATTTCTGTATTCCATGGTTACATACAGATTTTTGGGGCTATTTATGTGAAATGTACTGAATGCATTGTGTTTAGCGTAATTTCATTATATTGTTATCATGAAAAAAGCTGAAGTTGATGACCAACCATGATTAGTGTAACCCTATGTTCCATGATGGACATTTGGTTTAATCACTATTGCATGAGTTAATAATGAACAATATTCTTTAACATTTTGGTATTGATCGACAATTATAAACATATTTTGTCTTTCTTTATATAGTTATATGAAACGTGTTTATGCATGCCACAAGAGCAGTCCACCCCATAAGTTTATTCTGAATGATTTTTATTTCAACACTAAATTTATTTTTGTTGCATTTTTGATTAATGTGATGTTTTGATTAATGATTCTTTTATAAGCTATAAAAGTTGATTTACTTTAGATTTTTTATTTTTTTAAGGAGTTTAGTTTTATTTACTATTTACTCTATGAGGGGTCTGTAACTGAATTCTACTCCCATCTGTTGCTAACTGGTTGTGCATATCAGAGCTTCTTAAAAATCTAATTTGCATGTACAAAAGAGAGTATAAAATGTTAAACTACAAAGAACATTTCCTGTAAAAATGTGAATAAATGAATTAATAATGTGCATGTTGTTTTCCCCCTTCTCCCGCCTGCATGCAGGGATTTGGTTTCGTAACTTTCGAGAATAGTGCTGATGCGGACAGGGCGAGGGAGAAATTACACGGCACGGTGGTAGAAGGCCGTAAAATAGAGGTGCATGTTACAAATATTTCCCTTATATTTTTGAAAAATGTCTGCTTCACTTTTTTTTGTTTCAGATGCATCATTTGTCTCTTCATGTGCTCTCCCTCCCCCGTGTTTTGTTGTTTGTTTGTTTGTTTTTATATACTATATCAATCTATACGTTTGACTTATATACTTGACCGAGCTGACATGGCGTTTCCCTCTTCTCTTTCATTTATGTAATTGCTTGCACCTCTTGTTTCTTCTTAAGTTAGGTAATTTGGGTGTTGATATATATATATATATATATATATACCATTTTTTCTTTTTCTTTAATGTGTTAAGGCGTATACTTAAATGAATTAGAAAAATGGGTGCAGTAATTGTCGTTAGATATCTTACTGCAGGGTTGATTAGGGACATGCGGTGGCTTGAAACAAAAGGAAACAAAAGCAAGGGTCAATTGGAACCAAGGAAATTCAGTCCCTAATTTAAGTAACCGCAGAAGGGTATGCAAATTTGAACTTTTTTACCTTCTGAGTTTAATTATGACTTCCATTTGATCTTATCTTATTGTATTTTTCTGTTGGGGAAAAAAAAGAACAAATAATACAAACGATATAACACTACAAAACCAAACTGTCGCCACTGATTCCCACTCAACACTGTCTTCACTTAAAATAGGTTATTTTCTAGAGCAGTTCCTTTAATAAGTGGTGTAGTCTTTGAGTAAGATGTTGCATATTTTGCCTTTTCATTTTCCCCCTTTTCAACGATAGCACGTAGGGCCCTCACCAAACTCTCAGTAACCATGGTAACTGTATACATGCACATGCTGGCGATGGTGCAGAATGGTAAGTGGAGAAGTCCATCTGCCGTTTCACGTATTAAGCGCTGATACCACGTGACTTGTTGTTATTAAGTTCCTTGGTGCCATTTTATAGTGGTACGCCTGTACTTAAGTTAACGTTTAGCAGCCTGAGAGGCACTGATTGGATTGAAATGACTCGTGCACATCTTACTCAGATTGTTGACTCCATTATTGTGTTAAATAATGCACCCTCTTTTTATCCTTTGTTAGCTGTTGTTAAAGATGGAATGATTTTTTAAAAATTATTATTATTATTGTATATTATTATTACTATTGCAATGAAAAAAAGCTCTTGTTCCAAGTGTCTGAATGCTAAATGTTGCTTTTCTAATGGTATCTTTTTTTCTCAAGGGATATGTTGCACAATGCTAAAAATGTTTGTCTCCTTATGACCTTTCCATTTTTTTTTCTAGTATCTTGTTCCTCCTCCCTTTTCCGCTGCATGTTCCCTTATACCT
>JAOVYW010000074.1:7446982-7506762 GCA_025775045.1 Hiodon tergisus | reverse complement strand
AGACCAAGCCGAAGGTGAAAGAGGAAGAGGAGGCGTCGGGGAGCGTCGGCGCTCACAGCTCCCCCTCCGGCACTCAGGTATATATCTTTCATCAGGAGGTGCTCAGTTCAAGCTACTGTTGGATAGAACAATATTCATCTGGATAGTAGAATATGATTTAATATTGAAGTACATGCTTAATATTTTTGCTAAAAAGAGGCTGATATTCATTTTAAATATTACTCTTTGTAAGGATATTTAATTCGTTCTACAGTATCTAAAGAGTAGCTGCAAATCTTAATGTATAGAATATTGTTGATAATGTGTTGTTATGATACTTGTTCCACTACACTGTAATTATTGTTGCACTACTGTTTACATTTATAAAGGGATGTTGCCCATTGCAGAGTTGATATTATGTCTAATTTCCCTGTTTATGTTCAAGGACAGCAAACTTTTGGTCTGGAGGCCTGTATATTGCTTTGTATATATAGCTAATTTTCTGATAAAATAGCCAAATACTGGAAAGACCAGCCAAATAGTTTACTTTATCGGCCCATGGGATAGTAATTAGTGGCAACACAACTGAGGAAGGTACCACCAGTGCAGGGGTGGGGGGGGGCGGGGCAAGCATCTAGTTTAAGATATAAATATGCACATGTGCGTTTATGATTTTTTGTTTAAATAGTAGTGTTACTTTCTATGATTATGGATTTTTTTTGTGAAAATATGATGCGAGATTGCGTTTAGAAATTTGACTGTAAACTAGAAGGTTCACAGATTGAAGAACAATTTTTTGGCAGTTTGACAGAACACAAAATTAATTATATATATGCTTAGTTACTTTATGTTAATCATAAGAGAGAATCGAGAACCGTGACTATGATGCAACAATCAATATTTCACTTAACTTTAGTTATAGCGTTATTCAAAATAAAATAATTTGTCGAATGAGTTACCATGGATAATTCTTGATGTAAGATAATTACGTAAAACTTCTGTGTTACTTTTTGATTGATTGTATCCTACTCACTACGTAGACCTCACTGCCACTACATTTTCTTGTGCAGAGAAAATATATTTTGGAACAAAAAACAGTACAATTATTTTGATAAATAAAGTATGTTAATAATTACTCAAGATTAAGGAATAACTTTTTAACAGTATAACATTGGACCAATAGCAGACTCTAGCAGACCTTATTTTACAGCTCTTACAAACTGAAATATTCATCCTCACTAGGTCAAAAACATTACATGACTACTCCAGGCGCCCTTGTCGAAGCAGTATTCCTAGAGATCAAAGATGTTTCAGTTATCTTTTACGCTGGTCAAGTGAGATCTATCTTGCATTTAGTTAGAAAATTCAACTCATTTTCTGTGAACCACATCATATACATTATATCTTTTTTTTTTCTTTTTTCCCCCCACCTATGACCATTCATACCACGATATAACCTTATGTTGTATTGTGGAGTTATCATGAGTGAAACTGGAGAAAAAAATATAAATATGTATCCATTGTAGCAACCAGCAGTGAACGACTGCTCACTTTTGAACAAGCTGTGACACATTTGGCACTGTGGTGTGTCCTTTTTCAGTTCCACTGATGTTGAAATTGAAAGATTTCTCCCCATTTTTGTTCACCGTGTTCCAGATAAAGGTATTTCAAGAACACTGGTCTCTGGTCAATGTTGGCAATCTGAAACAGAGTATATTCATAATTTTTCCAGAAAGATATGACGTCTCATTGGAGAAAATCTATTTATTTTTCAGCATAATCTTTTAGAAGGTTCTGACATACTTCTACTTATTCGCTGCAAAGCAAATTCAGCAGATGTATTGTTCAGCTAGTAATTTACATCTTAGTCTAGCTTTGAACTTGCTTCATGAGTTTGACAATTTCTTTGAACCGACCACTTGACAGGATTGCTTGTTTGAGTTACACTTTATTTCCACAGTTATTTATAAATTTTTCTTAACAGTAAGACAATTATTTTATGTTTAAAAATATTGTTTTTGTAACAATTGTAACATGAATGACAATTTATCGTAGGGTCTTTGGTGCCTCAGTCTTTTTTCAGAGGTTTTCTACGCAGTCACTGCATTTGGTGCATACAGACCATAAATGGTAAATGATTTAGGTTTTAACAGAAGATAAATCTATTGCATCAGCTATTGATGTTTTCAAAAACACAGAACCGTCAAATTAGCTATTTGTCTGAAAATTATTTATTGTAAGAAATTGTTCAAACCCCTCAAAATTGTAATGGTTATTCTATCGTGATGCACGCAGCAGCATAGCATTTCAGTTGTATTTAAGAAACACAACCTTAACGGTTTTAATGTTTTAAAGAGCACCCCTCTTATCATTAAACCTCCAAATTATTCTGTAAAGAACGATGATGGGAAATGCATAACAAGGGCAATGGTCCTGTTGGCAAATGCAGAGCGTTTTGATGGTAAACATCCCGTTGTAGATCTATGGTTCAAAACATTTCTTCTGAAATTGTTGGAATTAGCATGCACTCTTTACGATGCATGGATTTTGTGCACATAGCCTTTTCCATAATTGTGTCATGTAAGATGCATGTATTTAAGTATTTTGTATTGCACCATAGATGTGTGTAGAGTACTGTGGCGTGTAAATTTCAAGAGTGTCCCCATCTTTTTTTAAATGCAAGTTATAAAAATGATATTAAGCGTAAAGAGAAATGCAGGTGCAATTATGTGTGGACTGCGTATATTTGTGTTTTGTTTTTTTCTTTTATTTTGTCCTCCATATAAAAAAACCCAGCATGTCTGTTCTCCATATCTCCATGTGGCCTCCTAGCGTGTGGGGCTGCACTTCCAACCCATTAACTGCCAGCACCCTTCCCTCTCCCCATCCTCAGACATCCACTCAGTTCGACAGGCAGCACATTGCCCAGTCAGCAAGCGGTATTGTGAATTTTATCTTCTCTTGCAGAAATCAATTCGTCTTCGTTGCAGCAGATGAAATTTCTTGTAACACCTCTTCAGGTAAAATATAAATAAATAAATCACTGACACTTTCTTGATGCATCCACGAGGGATCCAACTTGTTTTTACCCCCATTTTTTATGGTCAATGCAGCCAGCATTGAAGGCTTTTATAGTCTGGTTGTAGATAGCCGTGTTATTATTTATGGCCCTCAGCAAATAAGTGTTTGTTTATTTTCTGAAGGTTTTTTTCTTTTCTTCCCCCAACCGTATTACATACATGCATGTAGAGACCTGGCAGGTAGTGAACTCATTTACACCTTAAATCTACTATGGAGCTTGCACAGAAATAAATTGCACAGAAATAAATAAATATTTAAAAATTTCAGGGTACAATGCAGGGAAAATATATATACATATATGTACTTTCATGGTAAAGTTGTAATCTATTGTAATCTTAAAAATTACAAATCACAATGGATATAATTTAATCCTCTAATGAATTAAAAGGTACTCCCGCTAATCGATTTATATGTAGATTGCCCTCATTTGTCCACCAGCTGCAGAGATTTGTCTTTAAAGGGGAAGTCATTTGTAAATAGCTGCGCGGTAAGGAATGCATAGTTTTTAAGTACTACTGTTTAGTTGCATTCTGACTTACTAAGAGCAACAACCATTTTTATAAATATTTTCCCTTGCAATACCCCACATTAATGTTGTTCTTCACTGGGATAACTGGAAGACCCTACCGATTTAAACTAGCCTATGCACAGCTTTTGTATTACGCCACCACTGATCCTCTGAATGTTAGAACTGTTGGAAGTGGAAGTTAAATATGCATTTGTGAAAACATTTAGGGATGGATGATGTTTCTGACATGTTCTGCTGGGTCTGATAGAGTTCTGTCCACTTGATTTTGGAATAAGGGCATTAATGTGAGCATTGCCAAAACCCATTTCTCTTATAAATAAATATCTGTAGATGAACAGCACATCTAGGACACATGACATGGCTGTTTTATATGCAGGACTTTTTTTTTCAGAATTGGGAAAAGCAGGCAAGATCATCTCAGAGAAAGATTTTAACCTCCTCTATCTTCACCACTTTGTCTGGATGCTGAATGAGAGAATGAAAGAACACGTCTTAAAAAAAAAATCCCATTTAGTTTCTGCCATTTGAACAACGCTCACATTTACTCTTATATTTTAAACTGCTCGTTATTCTTTTGATCTTGGCTATCTATCCCTGCAGCTTAATAGTCGGGTGAATAGCTTCAGAGTTGAACTTTTTTGCATATGAAATGAAAAGAAGAAAAATTGCTGCACGTTTAGTCATGTGTACCCTTGGAGTCACCTGTTCGAGCATTGTGGCCATACTGTTTACCAATTCATAGTTTGATCTCCGAATAGACTTAAAACAAACTAATTAAAAGTGGCCCTGTAAACAGAGATAACCCAGGTCAAATGGAGAGGACTGGGCTGAGCAGTGAAATATAGAGACATACAGGCTCTACAGTGAATAACAATGCCCAGCCTAATCTGCTGTGGATTAGTTTCTTAATCACACAGAGCGAGTAATATGTAAATGAGAATATTGACAGGCAACGTTCTGACTTCTGATTGGCTCTTATCTGCCCTCGAACCCCATATGGGTTATTTCAGGCCCAGAGGAGCAGATAACCCAGGCAATTTTATCACTTGACCTTCTGGGATCAGGAATCTCCCTGTTACCCAAACGTTTAAAGCAGCATGGAAAAAGTATGCCTTTACTTATCCAACCAGCTGTATAATTGGGGGCAGACCCCGCAATAGTGAACTTGAATTATTTGAGAGAAGATTAATAACTGACAGAAGAAGCTCCTATAGCAATGGTAAAGAGTCTTTATTGACTATCCTTTTCAAGCTTACCTTCATAATGCTTACATTCAATGTCTTATTCATTTCATATGCCCAATAACTACTGTTAGTAAAGAACAAATATACTTTAGCTGACTATGATAACCATATTGAGTAATAGCTTTGATTATCCAGTTTTAACATTTTATTTTCTTTGCTATATATTCTAGTTATTTTGTCATGTGTTCACGTCAACTTATTTTCCTATATACCACAAACAAAACAAAACAAAAAAAAACTGTCGAGAGACAAATATTTGTAGAATGAAAAGTATCTGCTCAGACGTTTAAAATCAAAGGAACGTTTTGTCCTGAAGAATGTGAATTCCTATTTAAATTACACTTTTCGTAAATATAAATACAAATATCTTGGTCATAGTCACAATAATACTAATTTAAATATTTTAAATTGATGTCATGAATCCTTTGTAAATCCCTTAGCAAGTGTCCCCTGTGCATACATTATTGAAACCTGATATTATTATTTACCATTATAAAGAGAGAATAAAGGGATTATACATTTTATAGTAGATCTATAACCATTATTTCATTTTCCTTTTTAGCGAATTCCTTTAAATTCTCCTGTAAAATCTGAGAACATAGAAACAGCCACCCCATCTGTATGTTTGCTATTATCATTTTGACAGCTTGCCTACATTGTGCTTACAGTTTTAGGTCATTTCACATGGCCAGTCAAATGTGACAGCATGACAGAACTAAGTTCAGCTGGCGGCTGGTTTGCAAAATTGTAAATACAGAAAGACAGACTCTGCTGATTTGACTTGAGTATAATGGATAATCTGTGCTAATCACCATTGGGGGTGGGGGTGGGATTTGTCGCAACTGTGCATTTGCTAACAAAAGTTTGCGAGTTTGCCTAAGAGGGGGTCTCAATCGGCTGAGATGTAGGCGTTAAACATAGACCTGCGTTGGACTAAAATTGTGAATCCACCGGCGCTCTTATGCACTACAACCTACATCGTGTGCAAAATAGAGCCCTTAGTATTCACTTTGACGAAGTAGACGGCCCACAAAACATGTACCAGTACTCTTGTTGTAATCACTAACTTTAATTTATAACTATGCAAAAGTCTGAGGCTTAAAAAAAACCATGTGGTACAAATAGCATACAGATAAATAAACATTCTTTCAGCAAATATTGTGCTTGATGAGGTGTAAAGTATGAAGTAGCTATTTAACAAGCAAAGCTGCTTTTTATCTTTGACAAAATTTGGAAGACTGGAAGTACTGTATAGCTTAAGGAAATTGACTTTAACAGAAACGCGCAAGCTCAAGTTCCAGGAAGGGTACTGTTACAATAACCATGAACAATGTGTTTAGTCTTGAATAGTATTATATACTTGGATTGTAGCTGGGTATATTTGTGATACACTCTGATAAATATCTAATTAGACAATCAGCAATTGAGAAATTTCTTATTGCCCTATAATTGCTAGCATGTGTTCTGGTTGGTTATAAACAATTTTTTCCAGCGATATGTTAATCATATATGTATAACATACCAGTACTCAGACATGGCTAAATACAACTAACTGTCAATGAGAATTTCAGTAATAATTTTTTTATTAAACAAAAGTTAAGTGATTTGTAAGGATGATTTACAACTTTTTCAAATATACATATCTGTCAGCATCAAAAATGGGATGCTATATTTAAGTCTTAGGTTTCAGGAGGCAAACAATGCCCTTGTTTTTGACTAAACCCATTGTGCCCTGCAAAGATCATTTGGCAATTAATTTAATTTTGAATTTAGGCTCCTTTTTAGCTTGTTGTAAACTGATGTCTCCTGGGCCACTTGCTACCTGGCAGTGCCATCAACTTTGAACCGCTCATGCGGGCTCTTTAGTGTAAAAGAGACGGGTGGCTCAAATGCTGATAACCTTAACCATAACCCTCGGAGATTAGTTATACTTCCTCACCCTACCCCATGTGGTAGCAAGATTTGAGATTATTCCAAACAGCGGAAGAAAACCCTGAAATAATATGAAAGAAACAAATTCTTGAACAATTGCTATTAGAATTGCTAATTGAATTAGACATTGAAGTCTACACAATATTAAAGTGGCAAAATAAATTATAGTTCACAATTTTTACATGGAAAACCTTACAGCTACATTGTTTCAATACAAAAATACATAACTGTATAGTTTTCCAAGAGCCGATGAACTGGCACTGCTTTGTATTGCTGGGCATGGGCCTTTTGAGTCCAGAGGGAATAGTCAGTACCACCCACAGAGCCTAATGGAGTTGTACGATGCTCAGGCACTTTTTCTAATGCAGTTGCCAGTGTCTGGGCTCCCATCACAGCTGTGTCCTTGCTGTGTTGTTTTATTAATATCCACTGATGCATCTGAAAAAATATTCTGTACTTGGGACCTACCCTGGTCAGATTAGTTTAACAACGTACCAGTTCATTTGGAAGCATTCATTTTGGTTCATCAAACTGTGGAAATGATGCTCAATGGATAACCTGTTTAGCAAAGCCAACCATTGTACTGTCCCATAAATTAAACGACACCCACATTTTGACATTACTATGGCGATGAGTATTGGTTAATTTCGTATTTCATAACATTTTGGTTTGTACATGTACATGTACAATATACATTAACTTTAGTAATTTTGAATGGATCAAAAAAAGACAGTGTTTTTGGGTGGGTATGTAAAAAAAATGTTTAAAGAGGCACTGGTGTATTTAGCTATGCTTTAGCTAGGCATGTACATTCAATGTGAACTCTCACCATTTAACTTGGTGAATAGTATCACAATAATTACTTAGCCGTTTAGACTATCTGAACTTTTTTCATACAAGTTTTATACAAGTAATCAAAAGAAACATGCTTGTCCGTGAATATATTTTATTACACTTTAATATCTTTCATGAGGTGACGGATACAGTGTATTATATAGTGTCATTGTTTAAATGTCTGTTTGGTAATTTCTAAACTGCTGAGTTTTAAATTATGTTTTTGTTTGTTTTAAAAATTTAACCTGACCCAGGGAATTCATCTCCAGTGGGTCACTGACTAAATGCAAATAAATCAGCTTGCACATCCATATCACCTAATACCTTTCCTCCCACTAAAAGACAGTTTAAAGATTAGGAACTTCAGCGATCTTGCGTTTGTGCTAATATATGTAACATTACTATCTCATGTCAGTGCTTTTTGGAATGAACGGTATTGTTTTTTACTTTATCAAAATGAGTCACCAATGATACTCTTGGACTCTCTGGGTTTTTAAATGGTCTCTTATTTTTACTGACTGATGGCATAGTAGCATGCAACCGTGTTCTGGTGGTCTGACTGATTTATGTAACATTTGTGAGGCATTTTGATCTATCAGCATGGTAATATCTCTTCCTTTAACATCTGAGGGTCTCGAGTCTCTTGTAGCCAAAAGGAATAGATGCCACTTTCCACAGCATACACACTGGATTCTCTTGAGCTGTTCTGGCAAGAAATCAGCGCAGCTTCTCATTTTTTGTCAATGGTTTCAGTTTTTTTCCGTGTGTTATTTTAAGCACATCATCAAAGCATTTCTGTGAAGCCACTTTCATAATTGCACGGGTAGCGGAAAGATAACGGGCTATCTGCGAGGTGGCAACAAATGATTATACCCCTATATAACCAGACTTGTATCAAAAAACAGATTTTCTGCATGTGTCATAGCAGGGTTTTGCATGTCTTGAAACATGGCAACATATTAGTTTTGTACATATGAATCTGTGTAATTCTAAATAAAATGAACTGGGAGTCTGACTATTTTAGGGGCTCCATTGTACAAATACATTAAGATGCTTGAGCAAGTTGCTTAAACTTAAATGTTAAATTACATATCTGCCTGTTTAAATGCATATTGTGAGTTACGCAAATAGTTATAGATGAGAGCATTTGGTAAGAGACTATAAAATGTAATGGCTAGGCCAGTGGCCTCATGAAACTTACATAACTGTTGATTGCCCGACTGTCTTGGAAAGAATCCATCACCCCACTCACTATTTTATGTGTATTGACCTCACTTGATAAAAATAAAGTCATAGGTAATTAAGCCTAAATAGTATTATATATATAATATATATGTATATATAATATATTATATATATATATATATATCTTATGTAAGTGTACTGTGACTGTGATCTTCATGAGGGATTTACAGTCCATTGAAGGAGATGTTAATATTAATTCCTTCCGCAGTTGCTTTGTCACAAACACAGATTAATATAGCTGATGATACGCACCAAGCAATCAGACATAAGAGAGCTTATGATCTGAGTTTAACCAAGATTTAATTTTACAGGAAAAGCAATAGGAATCCCCATACTATCACACATAGCATTCAAAGGGCTATTTGCGCCAGTCAGCAAAGGGTAGACACGCTTATTCATCACATAATCTGTCAGCAATGCTATTACTTATACATGCTTTTATTAGTTCTGTTTTTATTAAGGCTTAATATGCTTCATGAAGGCTAGATGACACTGCACTTTATATATATTTCTGACCTCCAATTTTGAAATTTTCCTCAGATTCTTTCTCACAGTTGCATGCCAGCAAAATCCATGTTGTGTTCAATTATTACTTTAATTTTTCTACTTTCTAGCTGCTTTGAATTGCTGTCAATTGAGCCATACGATTACTTTTCCACGGTTTTTGCTGTGATGTGCTTTAATTATTTTTTATATATTTGCATTTTAGCCCCAAGAAAATGTGTCTTGTTTATGCTTTCTTTGTGTCATTTCTTTCAGTATTAAGGCAACCGATGTAAGTGGGGGATTGTGTCTCTCTAATTTCTCTCCAGTTACGGACGAGTTTATGCTGCCGACCCCTACCACCACGCACTTGCTCCAGCAGCCACATACAGCGTTGGTGCCGTGGTAAGCAAGCAATACGTGCCTCCTTGTCTCTGTCTCACGCTTCCACCTTTTCTCCATGTATTTTACCTTTATTTAGCCTTTTTGCCCTTTTTTTCCGCTTCGCATGGATTATATCACAGCTGATGTCTCCTCACTTTAACCTAATTGAATTTGTCTCTTGTGCTAACGGCAGCTAAATGCCACATTAATCCTTCCAGTAAACTTGATAAATGTCTTAATTTCTTGGCAATCTAGTGCATGTAAGTTATTATATTTCCAATTTTGTGAATATCACCTAGCTGAGCGCCCTCCTTAATGGAACAATTAGTCATTTTGATAATTAAATCCATCAACTAAGTGAACCAGTGGAAAGAGCTGAAAGATTAAAAAAAGGGGGGGGGGGGGCAATACACGTCGAAGGTTCTAGGATGTAGACATTTTTATACATTTTATTGGATACATTTTTGGGGTTTTTTTGGAGTTTTTGCGTCATTGCCCAGAACAGGAAAAAGTTGCCTCATTTCCATAAACATCCCTATTAATGGTTCCTGTCTGAAAAGTTGGGGTCACTGTCTTGAATCTTAGCATTCACGATATTTTTCAAAAGACAATTGTAATCTGGTTCATGACATTTTTTTTTTTTTCCCCCTCATACATATAGTAGTTAAAGCCGTTTTCCCTGGCATGTGATGTCTTGGTGTGCTTTCTGCATGAAGGATCATGGGCCGTGTCACTGGTGGTATGTACAGTAGAAAGAGAGAAAATAAAATGTGTCCTTCCCAAGAAAATGATTTAAAAACCTACAAATGCATCGCTCTGTTTCAGAATGCTTTTGCACCCTTGACTGATGCCAAGACTAGGAGCCATGCTGATGATGTCGGTCTCGTTCTTTCTTCATTACAGGCTAGTATATACCGAGGGGGATACAGCCGTTTTGCTCCATACTAAATGACAAAAACCATATAAAAACCTTCCAGTGAGGACAAAAAAAGAAGCTTTCCGAGGCCTGGGTATTGCAATACATGCAGTAGTGCAACATTTTAGCATCTCGAAAACAGAGAGGGGGAAAAACTGAACATTTTTTTATCTTATACCTCAGATATTTTGTTCTGTGTGTTTTACTATTGTGGGTCTTTAATTTCTAAAGGATATATAGATTGTTGGCTGTAGAGGTTTCCATGGTAACTAGAAAGCTGCAAGTTATAAATCAAACAAACAGAAAAAATTAGAGCCACAATCAAGAGTGCTTTATCATGTAAATTAATGATATATTATAAATATTAAGCTGTTTGGGGTTATCACGTTTTGTAAGAGTGTAAGTGACTATAGTAGTCATGTTGTTTTCTGCATTTCTACATTGCCTTTATTTCTTATTTGATTATATATATGGTTTGGTTTTGAAAGGGGAAGGGTTGGGGTCAGGGTGGGATGTGTCTGGGTAGATAGTAGTTGATTCCAAGAAAATTATACTGATCCTATAAGCTTTCTTATAGCATTCACTACTCAAAGCCAAAGGTTATGTTCCTGGGGTGTACACGGTCAATTTACTTACATACTTCATGTAGAAGATGTCTATTAATGCCCAAAAAGATATTCATCAGGCAGTGTATAACTGTTTAACCATTATCTAGCAAGTACTTACTAGTTTAGACCATTTAAAAAGCATTCTTTTTATATTACATAAAGTATAAAAAATATTGATACCATTGCTGACTTTTGTATTTAGGAAGGGGGGGTGGGGGAAAAAATACATTAATAAATAAGGCGATAAAAGCACTGTTTATATTTTTCTTTTTGTTTTCCAAAAGTAAATTAATAAAACTATGATTGTTTGTACCAGTTAAAAAAATACAATGTATAATATTTGAACTGTGCAGTGGAAATGTTCTGTTAAAGAAAATACACAAGCTATGATGTTTTAGATTTAGTCTAGTAGATCAGCTGTTAGAGAAAGGTGTATCATTTTTATGGAGTTACATGATAATCATCCTCAGATTTCTAGAAAAACTTTTACAAGTATTGCAATGATTATATAAAGATAATCATGGTATTTTTGTCATCTTAGTACTTTATAGATCTTATTGTGGTGCGCACACAATCTGCAATTTTTCTTTTCTCTTTTTCTTTTTTCTTTCTCTACTTGTGGGACATACATTTTTTTGTTTTTAATTTAGTTTGTAATTAGTATTATTAATGATACATCATTTTTGAATTTTTTACAACTCATTGCCATCTTTAAATAGTTTAATATGAACTATATTACAGAATGTAGAATGTTATATAATATTAATAACAATAACAACCAATCCCTCCGAGTCATTTACAAGCACTACATGAGCTAAACGTTCTTGAAGAATTGCAACTTGTCTGTGCATACTCTAAGACTTTGTTCATGTTGTCCTGTTTACAAGTAAACCTAAGTTGAAGTGTTTGTCACGGCTTTCTTTTTTGTATTTATAAAAAATAAAAAAAAACTCAAAAACAGAAGACAAGGCAGTTCACAGCTGGCTTGTTGCAGATCTTAGTTATTTCCTCATGTGTACTGTATGCGTCAAATCGCACAACTCAATAAAATATCTTATCCACCGCTGTGAATCTATTATAAATTTCTGCTTTAAAAAAAAAAAGTGTTGTGACCAGGCATTCTCCTTGTCATCGTATGTGCATGCAGTATGATCCGCTGAACAATAACCATCAATAAAGTTTCACAAGATAAGGGGAAATTGTGGTGATCTATTTTTTTTTTTTTTTTGGATTACTGGAATATGCAAGCATAGTAGGTTTCAGTCTACAAAAAAAAAACATTTCTCAAGCTGGTTTTTTTTCACATTGTTGTAACAGGCACAGTTTTGCTGGAATACTTCTTGCTCCTGCAATAAAAAAGCAAAAAGGGGAACATGGGAGAGGTGTAAATATTCTTCTAGTTATCAGAGGTGCTGTCACATACTGTTGTATATTCCAGAGGCCATGGTTATTGCTCCAAACCAAGATCCTCATGAAGACCGTCACCACTGTCATTTGCAATTTTAACACATTGGATTTTACTCAATTTTTGACACGCCATTACAAGCTTGTGCACTCAGGATTGTGAGTGGTTTGGTAATTCGTCTGAGAACAGTGCTGTCAACAATTAAATAGGTAAGCAGTTTAAAAGGGGTAAATGTTTAATGTTTTTTTTTTCTTTAAAGAAAAAAAAAATCTAATCTCCCAGTTAGTGTGAAACGTTTTTCAACAAAACCAAGAACTAGCGGTATTTAGCAATGAATAAATTATGCAATATGATGGATGTGGTTTTTCCGGGCTTAAAACTGAAAGGTTGAAACTGTTGAAGCCCCTACACTAAACTTATGGTGCTGGTGTATACTTGAGACATAGTAAATGACTCATTAAAGGAGACAGGGAATAAACCAGTTCTGCAGGCTGTGGTAGGATTGTATGACAAGTGCACATGGAGGCCAGATAAACAGTGGATATGCTGTCACCAGCACTTTATACAAGATACTAAAAAAATCAGAGACCAGTACTGGTGTTTAGCAGAACCAACTAGTCATTTTCACTTAGTAGACGGACATTTGTTTTGATTTGTTTTTTAAGATAGAGATTTTACTATAGTGTCATGCATTCATTTAACATGGCCATTCCACTAATATTCCCTGGAGTATTTCAGCCCATCAGAAATATGCAAAATTACACCTTGCTATACATTCCTAATCAGTTCCATAAAAGTCCATATAGTGCAATGTAAATTGAATATATTTTCCCATTTAAAATCTAAAGCTGCACCTTCTATTTTTCTTTGTCCCAGAGACTGAGCAAAGTTAACAACTCATATATATCTTATAATTGGCTCTATTTGGGTGACATAACTGTAAACTATGAAGCAGGTTATACGTACATCCCTGATAATCCATGAACTGAGATATTTCTCTTTTTTTCCTATTTCCGTCAACAAAATTAATCTCTTCTAGAAATTCAGGCTATATTTGATTCAGTACATAAACATAAGGATTACTGTGCAACTGCTAAAAATTGTATAAAATAATATAATGTTTGGTTTGGTATGTGTGTCACACAAGTTACTGTCAACTTTTACCTGATTAAAGTACACGCTTTTATCTTCTGGTTCACAGTCCAAAAATAAAACAAAAAAAGTTGTTTCACGATTGACTTACACGATTGACTGGGAACCAAAAAATCTACTATACTCCTCATCAAATCAAATCCTCTGATAGCTTAGGCTGTCATCGGTAAGTTTTGCACCTAGTGGATTATTTTAAATTGGTTTGTACCATGTCGCAGTTAAAATTCCATCAATTGTCAGAAAATTCCCATCACCACTTAGAGGTACGCACCAATATGCTTGAATTGAATCTCCTTCATGCCTAATTATGGGCTTAAAGTAAGAAACTATTTAAGTTTAAGTTTATTGTCTCATCCACCGCATGGGATGAATGATACTTTGACGCGTCTTTCCAAAGCATAGATCACAATAGTTTGATTTTTTTAAAATATTTTAGCTTGTTAATCTTCAATGTCTGAAATACATCATTTATTCTGATTTCTAGTGACCTTCATACAGTCGATGGATGAACAACGACACTTCTGCCAATTCAGCTGGAAATTTTTTATTTTGTTGTTTAAGATACTGTCTTCAAGTATAGCTCATCTTTGTGTCTTCCAGTCCTGGGTTGTTCAATTCCATCTGATTTCTCTCTGTACTTACTGACCATGTTTTGAATATCTCGAATATCAAATGATGAAAACTATTTCACTCAGTGTTTTAGTATGCACCTTTATAAGATAAGTGATTTTAACAATAGCTGTTTTCCCCCACAAGTATACTTTGTTGTTAAGCAGTATTCAAAGAATCATACATCTTATCATGCACACATCACACAGGTGTTTATTTTAAGCTTTAGTATTAATTTAATTATTTTTCAAGATTGTTCTCAGTAGAAAATAATTTTCTTTCTCCATGATGTGGGAAAAGTATAAACATACATTTTTATGCATTCAGCATGAAGAATTAAGTAAAAATTACGTTCCATTTATTTGATATCTTTTGTATTCATTTGTAGACATTTTTTACAGGCAAGAAGGTAGATCCGGGAATTATCCATAAAGCTAAGAATTCATTAAATTAGTTTGTCTCACACAGTTCCTTCCTTTTAACTCTGTCTGTTAATCTTTACTGCATTAGCATATTACAAAAACACTTCTTATTTCCCAGTGTAATAGAGATCCAGTGACTCAATGCAAATTCACAAAGAAATGGTCTGTATATGAACATAAATTGCATGTTAAATAATTGCAGAACACTGCGGTCCGTAGAGTTATTATTTCATTGATGTTAGAACAATGACGTGATTGGAATGTTATTCAGATTATAGTGTGCAGACCATGAGCGAAAATTACAGGGAACTGGTTTTCATTTTCTTACTTTTTGTCTCATCCTCTGTAGCAACTGGAAGCTTCCATAGTGTTCAGGCAAAAGATGCCCTTGGGGTCCACTATCCGCTTAAGTGTTCTGCAGTTGGTGTAATGGAGTAGCTTGAGAGAGGGCTGAGAGTCCAGAGTTATAGAAATAAAGGAAGTAGCTGTTGTAAAAGTAATGTTGGTATATGTCATGTCAGGGTATTTGTACCACAATGGTCTTGTTAAATGTTAATGTCTGCACTAATCCACACCTCTAAATAAAAACCACCTTCTGGGTTTTTTGGACATCTGTCTCCAGCCTGCTCACTTTTCTCTAACCTTTGACCGCCAACTGGTACATTGCGTTATAATATTATCTGCTCAAAATGTTGCTTTGCTGATATTAGCATGACCCCGTTTATTTTTAGGTATTAAAAGGACATAATTATAGTGTTTCTGTGGATTGTGGTATATGTTGGTGCATAATCAGGATTGACTTGTCCAATTCACAAATAGTGATTCAATAGTAATTCAGAAATTCTTAGACTTAACCAGCAGCTGCAGAGGGCTACCACCTATGGAAAATAAGGATTTTGGGAAAGTGATCCTTCAAAGACATACCTACAGTCATATAATTCACTCTTCAAAGTTAAAATAATTGCACTGTACTTCAAACACAATTTATTATATTAAAAGTTCAAAGAAAACAAGTGCAAAGCAACAGAGAAGAACTATGCAGCTCAGCACACTCATGTTAATAGAAGAGCAGTTCCTTCTGAGGCCACAGACTGGCTTTTGAAGTCACTAGTCCTTTTTGCCTTCTCCTACCAATGGCCTTGAAAATCTTTCCCTGTTTTTGCATAGATCATGACATGCAGAGTTACAAAAGACGGCATCTGTTCCCCAGCAACATGAATCCAACAAGTCTTTAAAAAATTAGCAAATTGTCCTCATGGTTAATGTGGTCAAAAGACTGTACATTTGCATTAAAAATCTCAAATCACTATATGCATGCTTTTAAGCTATGTTTTGTGTTGAAAACAAACCTGTTGCAAACTGATTTAGTGCTCAGTTTAAGAGGTTTGGAATCCTTTCCCACATTCTGATCTACTTTTGTCATGTGTGTTCTGCTTGTGGAGGCATAGCAGGCATGTATGAATTCATGCAAGTTAATTTAAAAAAAAGCTATCCATCAAGAATCATAAGACTGTATTTCCATTACTGCTGAATCAGATACCTATAAACCATGGTTGATAATAACCCCTTTACCAGCCTTAGTTAACGTAGTAGTGTATTATACACTCTAACGGTAGCAATAAAAGTAAGCCTATTTCTTAGCATGGGACCGAAAAAGGTGAAAAGGACTTTTCATTAAAAAAAACAAAAAAAAACTACTTAGCCTATGATTCATTCACTACGGAAATATACGTGGTAAGAGGACAGGAATATTTCGATATAGTTTAGTGTTAGTGTTCAGACATTAAAACTCTCACATGCATTTCCACGGTAATTAATAAATTAATTATATGTTCAATCTTTTCATGTATTAAAATACAAATATCACCAGACTTTGAGATTCGACATTGATACAATATTAACAAACTACGAAAATAAAAATAAAAAATAACTAAAAAATTAAGAGCCGGGTATAAACACTTATAAACACAGCTTTGAGGAATAAGTGGTTGCAGAACCTTGCAATTTGAGTCCTGCAGAACCTCCTACCAGATGGTAGACAGACAAACACACTATGCGATGGGTGGGAGGGGTCCTTTATAATGGCAGAGGCTCTGCATACACAGCGTGTCTGGAAAATGACTTGGATGGGGGGAGGGAGACCCCTATGATCTTTTCAGCTGTCCTCACTATGCGTTGCAGTTAACGTAGTAGTGTATTACACACAATAGCAATAGCTAGCTCAATAGCAATATCAATACCTCTTCAGGCCTCCTGACGATAGCTAGGTTAGCCTTGAGAATGGTGAATTCTCCCATAGCCCTTAACAACTTAACAAGCTACCTCATTGGTCACAACTTAACAAGCTACTATGGGTATGTAGCACGCCGACGTGCTTGGTTCGGAAAATAATCGGCAAATACACACTTCCGTGTTCTCCGGCTCTCTTGCCCTCACAGGTTCACCCCAAACACAACAAACTAAAATAACAAACTTACCAAATTACCAAACTTAACAATTAAATAGAACGATTTTCTTCTGTCCCTTTTGCCGGTGCTGACTCCCATTCTTCCCCGCGCTTCGGACGCCATTCTCCTGTCTGGCTCCTTTCCCGACTTCCAGCACCTACTGAGGGATCACAGGTAGTTAAATGCTGTTCGTAATTAGTGCAATCATCAGCCGGTGCTGGTGCTGGCATGCCCGGACCTCTCCTGTGAACAATTATTTGAGGCATCCCAGCTACAGGACAACCTCAACCTCCACCAGGGCAACTACCAAACCATATCGACCAGGCACCACCGCTACTACGGGCGTGGGGGTCTGGTGGCCTGCATAGTGTTGCCGTTGCCCTGTGTTGTTTGGTGGGTTTGTGCTGGTAGACTGTTAAAGTCAAAACAACAGTGTGACGTAATGTAAACCAATCCATTTTTATTTTTTAGTTTATGTCATCAAAGTATATCCTATTCATCAAGAACGGATTTACATACTACGAGGCCCCTAGGCAGGAGTGTCTTTGGAGGCTCCCCCAAACACACACGAATACCCCCATCCCCACCAATTGCTTGTTATGACACACATGCCTATATTAAGGCCATAGTACATTAAAAAAACCACCTGTAAATAACTCACAGGATTTATAGCACAATCACTACATCATGTCAAAAATAAAATATTCCACGAGAACACCGCCAATGATATGCAATAACTTAGATCCACAATATTGAAGAAATTATAATATCAGCAAAAGTGCTCCGATGAAACAAAGCAAATGTTCAGCCAAGTGTTAAGTAGTAATACCTAATAGTAGGCTATCCAATAAACCATAACCAGCACAGTTTTCCTGGTGTTAGGCAATTGGTATTGCCTAAATGTTGTTAAAAATTATATAATGTGCTTTTATATTAAGTTAATATCAAGTAAAACATTAAAAGTTACATTTACATTAAGTCATTTAGCAATTTGTTTGATCCAAAGCGATAAAAGTGAGGCTGAGAACTATCATAGCAAACAACTTCTACAACTACAAGATCTACAAAATAGCTCTGAAGACCAATAATAATAATCAATTTATATTATTTATTATTATTGACTTGCATTAATGGAAATACCAAATATAAATATACTGTAATATATAATATTAAATACATAATACTAAATAGATCTATTATCTAACACACGCTGGTAGTTTTGGCGGGACCGAGGGGCCCCTGAACAGGTTGTGGAGGGACCCTGGTATAGGTTGTGAAGGAGTCCGGGTAAGAGTTGAGGTCAAGTCGGGGGGGCTTGGTCTGGTATGGGTTGAGGTGGAGCCGAGGGGACCTGGTATGAGTTGTGGAAAGGACCTGCTAAGGGTTGAGGTGTAGAAAGGGAGTCACGGGGCACATAATGGGTTAAAGGGTCCACATATTCAAGCACTATCAGCCTATATATCTACATTTTGCATTCTCAGTAGATTGTCTCAGGGGCCAGGCCCGATTTGCCATAATCTGGCCATGCTATTCATATGAAAAACAGAACAATCCACCTAGATTTCAATGCTATCAAAGACATCGTTATACTATAAAACGTTAACGTTACTCATAATTATTATATTCATAATTTTTTTTAAATAGTTTCCGTTTCCAATAGTTCTCCTAAAGTTAATGATTAATGACCAATAACACAAATGTGAGAAACACAATTGAGACAGCATATTTCAATAACACTTTCTAATAATGGGCGCATGAAAGTCTCATGAATAAAATGGTTTTAAATTATTATGATTTTTGATTATGAATTGTTGTTCCTAACTCATTCACATGATGTTCCCAATAAATTCACAAGATGTTTGTGTGCTAAATAACCTTTATTCAGAAGTAATTCAGGCACATTATTAGGATCTGCTACCCATATTTCTAACCCACCGTAAATTATAAAATGGCTTTGAGATTTCTGAGATTTCTGAGACACAAATTCTGAGGTTACTGTGGCAATGTGGTCATGAATACAATACATGCACTGGTTATTGCTGAACCAAAATTCCTCAAAACCCATGTGCATGAAAACGTATGCCCACGTTTTTCTCATGCTTGCTTGTAACAAGATGCATCTCATTTTCTGGGTCTTATTCACTATGCCTGAGCCCAATAAATAATTTCTGGATGCTCAGTGTGCACATTGTCAAGATCTTGTGCACGTACAGAGCTGTTGTATGTTGCACTTCACGCTAAATGGAATATGATTTCCCAGAGATAAATAAGCGCTCATGTAATGTTGATGCCACATTATGCGTGAGCAATGCTAAAAACAAACGGAGTACACATTAGACAATAATCTAAATAATACAAATAGACATTCTTAGCGTCCCTTTAATTTGATAATGGGTTAGCAAATGTATCTGTCATAAGTGCTCTACATGGAGTTTTTTTTTTTTAATCAGTCTGTATTTGTGGGATTCAGTAACATTTATCATTTAAACTCATTTATTTATAATTTAAAGTCATTTATTGCTACATATTATCATTGAGGTGGTTTGCGTGTTTTTAATGGGCTATTGTGTCATGCTTTCATAACTTGTCACACACAAATGATACACTATTGTGCACATTCCAGACAAAAAACAACATTCAATTTACATACTAAATGTTCCATGAGATTCTCATGGAATAAAAAAAGCTACTTTTCCCAGTGCTCTTGTAGAAAAGAACAATCACGTTCTTTTGCACAGGCTCTAATTGGTCAGCCATTGATATGACAGAGAAAACTGTGTCAAAGGAGATTTTAATTTAAGGAATGCTTCAAGAAATGTCTAACTTGAATGCTTCAAGCTAGACATTGTTTTAACACAGTATTAAATTATTTAATGAAAGAATAAAATATTGTTAGCCATGTGATTTATTTCACTTATACAATGAGCAAGTCCAACTAAAAAACAAGCCCAGTTAAACAAAATGTAATTCTAGAAAACAACGGCCCTTAATCTGATTAATGCAACTGATCTCAGTAATTAACAAAATCAAAGGAATGTTGTATTTATTAGAAACATTTCTGGCATGGAATTCTGTCTAAACAAGAAAAAAAGGTGCCTCAGTCATTAAAAATCCTTTAGTTGGGGCTAGACTGTGCCCTGTAACAGATTATGCCATATGACAAGACCACAGTTTCTGCTTAACAAAAATTGAATGTGAATTAAATGTTTGAAGACCTATTAGTTGCCTCATCAGGATATACATATACATTACACCACAATGTCCTAGTTTGCACTTGATATGGCAGTGCTGGCTGAAAAGAGTGGGTTTCGGGCTTTAGAAAAGCTAGGAGTTCTTGTAGTTTTCTGGTACGTGTGTTTTGTTTTCCTTGTAAAACTGTGATTGAGTTAATCATTATTTTGTTGAATTGATGATTTTCCCCAACCGGGAAGAAGCTTTTTTTTAGAAATGCCCTATAAAAGGCAGAAGTCCAACCCCCATCTCCCTTTCAGCTTGCTACACTCCTTATTTAGCGGTTCCATCTTTCATGGCACATGCTTTAATTTCTGAGTGTTAAGAGAAAAAAGTTTACTTAAACAGTTTGCCCTAAAATAAATATTTAGGTTTTTTACATTTTGATGTAATAACATTTCTAAGGTTAATTCTTCTGATATTCCAACACAGACAGAACCCTCTAGGAGGAGCACAGAGCAGCCAACTTAAACCAGATTAAGAGCCACATTCCCACAAATGGAACTTATGTTCCTTATCTGTCTGGGATGTGGTCCCACCACTGCTCATTGGATGCTCAATTGTCTCCCAGTCTGTTGGCCCATGAGGGAAACTACCTTCAGTTGCCCTTCATCATGTCTCCGTGACAACCCCCTCTAGGTCCACGGCAGCTGGTTGTTTGGATTACTCGCCCTCTCACTTGATAAGTAGAGCCGAACCTGAACTATACTTTGTCCTTCCACAGTCAGACACCGTATAAAAAACAAAACAAAACTCTCCATGTGGTGAGAAAAATAGTTCATAGAGGCTGGCCAACTCCAGTGTTTCCTATTCGACTAGTGAGTTTTCAACACTAAAATAAATAAAATAAAACTTCAGGATTCCAGTGCCTCCCCCACACCCCCCCAAAAAATCTCTATTCAAAAGATGTATTTAAAACGATATAATTACAATTACCTTTTAACTATATTTATATAGTTAATTAGTGCATCATTTTCGTCAAAAATGAACAAATGTCCTTCTCGCCAAGGTTCACTGTTACTTTTGTAGCCTACAGTTTTACGTAGTCTGGAACCAAATTAAAAAATTATGACAACCCCCAAATGCATTAGATAGAAGCTTTCTGTTTTTTGTAAGAATCTTGTTTCTTCATCTCATAATTGGAATATGTTATTAAATAAAGTTATGTAAAATGTGATTATTGGGTTGCCAAAGTTATGATTTGGTCCCAGAGTAGGTCCGACTGACTACTTGAGAGTAAGTTACAGAAACACGTGTGAGTTATTTAAGTAAAATGAAATCCACACTAAAACTTTAAAGTACACAAAACTCTGAGGATTTCAGAGTCAATACCACAACGGGACCAAAGATCAATGATTTTGCACTGAAAATCTAAACAATTAAAGAAAAGTAATCAGGTTTTATTGAAACATTGATAAAAAAAATAAAAAAAATAACATATCTGTGTATGTACTTGAGCATATATTAATCAGAAAAACATAGATATGAAGGTTAAAAAGAGAAAACTGCTGCAATTTTAATGTATAAATGTGTCAGATGGAGATTTATTCTACTGCATAATTAAAATTAATCGTAACAGAAATGGGTTATAAATGATTAATTCCCTGCTAGTTTAACAGATCAGAAATAATTTCAGATGGGCCATGCACTCTATTATATAAAAGTCTTTCTCCTGGGATTCTTCAGACCAATTCATACAGGGAGAGACAGAGTGAAAACGCCCTTTGTTTTGCGTTCTCAGTGCTGCATTTGCTGTCCTTCCTCTCTGTCCTGCATGCAATAGATGTGCGCATTTAAAACCCTCGCAGTGTACTCAGAATTGTCAACAATATTTATTTTTATTTTTAATTTCCTCTACTAAATCCAGAATAAAATCATTCCATTTTGGTTCCTTTTCTCAGACTGATTTGTTACGAAGGTCTAACGGAATATACGTCTGGTTGATTATCCCAAAATTGCACTGATTTATAGATTGCTTATTCTTACAGCTTGACTCTTTTCTGTCATATTTTTCCATTGGTAACCAACTCAGGGTTGTCACTTGCACTCAAATATATCTGGCTTCAAAAAAGCCAAGTTAAGGGCTCTCCACAACAAACACAGACGGAGAAGACAAGCAAAACCGCTTCACTTATCAAACACAGAACAGGTTGACTTCAGGTTGGAGTGCTACAAAATTGGTCTCCATGAGTGGCTGGAGGGGTAATTCAGTGTTCATCCTATTATTGTTTTCGATATGTTTTGACATACTTGGCCAGAGCTGTTTCACTCCTAGTGCGTGCCATCCCATTTTACGCTGCCCTTTAATATGAGAAAATCGGAAAGTTTTGTTTTGAGTTTTTAGCATCACCGAATGGAAGGGTATCTTAAGTGTTATAAGTTATCAGTTATATACAACGTTCAGGACATTGCAACCAGAATTTTATCTGAAGTAGGTAGTGCAAACTTTTAATCCATGATACCAATTGTTTACGGCATGTAAATCTCACTCATTGGGTCAATTAAGATTGACAGGTTTATTTTATTATGTTGACAAATTTAGGTTAAACAAATGCAACCATTGTTTTGTTTTTTTTTTTTTTTTTTTTTCTGGGGGGGTTGGTAGCTATAAAAAAGCCTAAACAGAGACATGTTTAATAATTTTTCTAAGAGTAGCATAACATTGTAGACCAGCACTATCCCAATGGCTGCCCATTTTTTACATTTTAAAATTACTATTGTTTTTATATATATTTTTTTTCTCCAATTTAAAGAACTATTGTTTACTTTTTACATTTTTTGTATTTAATATTATATTGTATTTAAGAGTTCATATTAGCATTTACACGCTAATTTGGCAAAATCTCAATATGAATCTGAAGGGGGACAATCAATATTGAAGTACTTAATGTAACCTCTTAGACAAACAGTCCAATGTATTTTTCTCTGTAGTGATACTTGGTCTAGACGTTTCCTCTGATAGACACATCTTAAACATCGTGTCAACTGTTTTTTTCAAGGCCTGCACAATTCCTTTTGGCATGCTACTGCTCTTTTCAAGAACATCCCGTCAAATATATACCCTCCCATTTATACTTTATTATTAATTACATTAATACTTCAACTCTAGCATGTGGTCATCACATTTTCACTAACTTTCATGCTCATACCACGGTCTGAAAATTATTCCTATATCATATGGGCAATAAACTCTAAATGATGGATGAGCAATTATTCTAGATCACAGTATTAGACAGGATCTCCTTTATGGAAACTTAATGTCTTGCTAGGAATAATTTCCATTAACCCAGGTGGGTGGCTAAATTAATGTACAAGTAATGTAATGCACAATAAAAAATTTGCATTTAGTTATAAGATAATTCACATTAAATACGATTGTGATAAGAGTGTATTCATGTAACTGACGATTGAAAAAGAAGTACATAACATTTTGTTTTAAGGTGATTAGTATTGATTCATTGAAAGGATTTTTTTGCAACAGAATGCAATTCAATTATTCTTACTCATAATTTCTCTTTTCATTTTGTTGGTGTTTGTGATAATATAATTACCAACTAATTTTGTAAGTACTAAATATACTTTTGATGACGAGATAGCATCACATTAGGAATTATTTGATGAGGATGTGCGAGTTGTTAGAGTTGGTTGACCATGATCAATATACATTGTTGGAACAGGGAGCTTTTCTTTCGGTAATAACTAATGCTTTGGACATTTTTGCTGTTATTCATGAAGAATTCAGTATAATTTGTTTGCAGTGATTTGGCATACACATAATGTAGTGATTATGATGGTTGTGTGGAAAAAGAAACATACAGTAATACATTCATTGATGTAAAGGAGGGGGTAGCAGTGCAGAAGATAATCACCTCTCAATCAGATTCTCTTTCTCTCTGGGAGTCAGTGATAATAGAACAATTTGATTAAGTTTCTTGGCAGGCACTCTTTAAGAGAGCGACTTACAATTTACATTTTATCCACTTACACAGCTGAATATTTTCTCAAGCCATTCATATTAAGTACTTTTCTCAAGGATACAGGACAAACCCTCCTTCTATTACAGACTGATGCCACTTCTGTTTTTTTCTCTGTTTCTTTGCTCAAATACTACAAAATGCTATACTACAACAATCTCCCCATCACACAAAGGAAAATGTGTTTTATGTGTTGTTTGCAATCTTTCATGTGACATAAAATGCTATTTGCATCATGTTAATTATGACTTGAGACGATGACAGATATTTGGGTTTTTTATGATAGAGAGGGAGCTCCGCATAAGGACAGCACACTGGCCTGCGTTGTTTTTAAGATTAATTTAATGTTGATTGTTGTTGATTTGTTTTGGTTTATGTAGTTTTGGGTTTCGTAATTGAATGGGCATTGTGGCAGGGAAACAGGTAAGAGCCTGTAAGAAAAGAAAACTTTCCTGTGATACCTATGGTCCTCAGCCAAAGACACTAAAATGATTCAGGCACAACCAGATGTATTCATTTTTTTTCTTAACTGCTTTCATAAAATTGAAACCACAGGTGTTCAATATTTGATTGAGGGTCTGAATATTACAATGGCCAATAAAGATGATTATGTGTTCACTTAACCATTTCTTTTCCAGACCTTTTGGATCATTGTCATGCTGGAATGTCAATTTTAAGCCCAGCATGTGTCTCCAAATATAGTACAAACTCAAGCCAAAATCTCAGAGTATAATATTTAATTTATTTTTCCATTCTAACAAGGACATTAGCACTGGATGATGCAAAACCTTCTCATAGTGAAATAGATTCACCTGCATATTTCACAATGTCCATGATGTTTTTCTCAGTATGTTCCTCACCTATATTATGCCAAATATAGTTCTGGTGAGTATGTTTATAAAGCACAATTTTTGGTTTTACTTGTAGACGCTTCGAGGTGAGAACTATTAATCGGTTTTTTTTGTGTGTGTTTTTTTTTAACACCACATCCTTCTGTGGAAGACAAGTTATGCTGCTCTTCATGATTTATAAAGAAGTTTATTTTAAATTTATTCATTTAAAAAAATTCAATTCTGTTGAATCATGTTTTTGGATAAATTGCATCTTTTTTATTTATCTGAATGTAACCTTTATTATAGTTAGTTATAGTTTCTATTTGAGTGCGTTATATTTTATGCAAGTCATGACATACTGCCCCAGTTTTTCTCACCTGCCATTCTTTAGTCCAGAGATACAGCGAAATCAAACTGGGGGTCTCACCTCCTCATCCTTTCATGTCATGATGAATCACGCCACAAAGGAAGGAAACAAAGATGCCTGTTTTGTTTAATTATCGGTGTAATTATTTTAATTATTCCCTCTCACACAATTAATTAAGATGAATTTGCTGTGAAAAGTTAGCTTACATAACATTTGATGAACTTTTACAACCTCGATGCATCCTCATTTTTAATAATGCGAGGTCGCACATATCAGTAGAAAAAATTGAATTCCTTGGCATTGTCGCTGGAATGCTTGCAATTATTGATGGAATGAGTACTATGGTCCATGTTCATGTAATCAGCTTAAGTATGATTTGGACTTTAACTTTAACGTTTTAGGCATTCGAGTCCAGTGAAGCAGATGATGTGCCGGGATGATTATCATAGATAAGGAACTTGTGACAAGGGTTGCAGGGTGGAGCCAATTATTCCACCAAACCAGCAACGGTGGCACAACCTCAGCTAGGTCCCTGTCACTCCCAGCACCACAGCGCCTTTCTTCAGTTCACGGTTTCATTATGCCACTTCTGTGTGACTTCTTTGTTTTTTTTCTCTTTGGCCCTTCTAATTGCCTTTTTCACTGCACCAAGTGCAAACCGCCTTGTCACAGCCAACCCTTGCCAGCAATATGCCCCTCTTTCATCTTTCCGATGTCAAGTCTCTGCCATTTTCTCAATTCTTTTCCTTTTCCTCCTGTCTCTCCCTCTAGCCGCCCGGCACTCCCCATATGCTCCTGTTTAATATTTAATCAGCACCACCTTGTCTGTGGCATCGCTGGCTTCATTAGTCAATTAATGGCTCCCTGCATCTCATTTGCTTCTGTCGATGCATCTGCAGCCAGTAATTAGGGCGGGACTTTATTAGCCGCCATGGCTTCGTTTATTTGCAAATTGCTCCATTTGATTGAAGCCAGCGGGGACTGCGTGTGAAGACAGGCTGGCGGTCCCTTTTATGACTCTGCTTTGCTTACAGTTTTAATATTACTTTTGCAACGCTGCACATCCCGGCAGTCCGGAGAACAGTTGGCGCTGCAGATTTAACTTTTATAATTTACTAAATAATTAGGTAATTCACAGCAATAATGCTCCACCAGAGAAGTCGACCAGCTTTGGAGGAATCTGGAAAGGGTTTTAATCTCTGGGAAAGGATGCACTGAAAACAGAAATTCAGTCATCCCTACCACTTTGGGGAGTGTTTGTTCTTATTTTCAGAGTTTATCCCCGCGCACCCCTCGCACCCACTTCTCATGTGAGACAGCAGTGCCTAATGACCATGAGAGTTTTAGTGAGCTTTTAAACAACCTAGGCGTATTGTGGAGTGTCTTTCTGAAAGTTTCCCCATCGACTAAGCTTTTTTTTAGCAAGGATGCCTTATTATTGTTTAATTTATTCTAATATTTCCCAGCCTTTGGCCTAGTTCAACATGGTTAAAAATACATGAAATTTATATTTCAAAATCATTTAACATTGCTGTTTGAGGTGAGTACATTGTTTTTTTTAGTCTCTGAAATATTGAGAAAACACTGTTCATTTCCCTCTCTTTTTGCTGCACTCAGATAGGGAAAATACACAAGCCTATTGATTTCTGCTATAGGGAAAGCAAAGGGCAATTGAATAGCCAAGCTGGTAAAAAGCTGCATATAGCCAATTGACTCGTAAATGCTAATACAAAATGCAGTCATTCACTGGTGTATATACCATCAACATCAGATATACATTTTTACCACAAGACCCCACATATTTGTGCCGTCTGTGATTTCCTGTGCTTAAAAAAAATTCAATCTGTCAATGTTGGCTTTTTTATGATGTAGGTAGACCCTTTGACTGACGTAATCTGAAATCGAATCTGAAGTAATCCAATCAAAAGTTTTGATGTGATGAAGAAGCAAGAAAGCAATATCTTGGGGATGAACACATTTTCATTTTGGGGAAGGAGTCTACCTATGGATGATGATTGGTAGGTTTGCTCTGTTTTTTATTGTTCAGTATTTAATATAAAGGGCTTTGTGCTGTAAAAAAAAAAAAGTAAATTGCATATATAATATTGTATATGAATTCCGTATACAGTGTGGTAGTCCTATTTTTTATATAGAACACCGGTCTGGGTCTTGGGTCTGCAACATCGCCAGCTTAATATGTAAATTAATTAAACTATCAAGATTTTGCTTGTGATATTTTTACTATGAAATTGGATGGTTTGGATTAATTGCCATCCCCCCAGGACAAAGAAACTGTACAGCACATTATGTTCAGTACATTTTATTTCTGGCTTAGATGGCAGTGCTAATGGGTAGGCTGACGTTCTACTGTCTCCGTCAGCAGTTCACATTTTTACCTCATTAAAAACAAATAGTATACAGGACTTACGCAATATAAAACTGTTCACATACACTACGTGGCCAGTACACCCATCTAGGTTGGTTCGTACCCCCTTTTGCCTCCAGAGCAACCTGATTCTAGGTTCTAAGGTGTCGAAAACGTTGCTGGTGCGATTGCATCACAAAGTTACTGCAGATTGGACGCCGGTACATTCATGCTGTGAACAGCCCATCTCATCTCTGTTTTGAAGCTGAATTGAGTTGATGTCTGGGGATTGCGCAGGTCACTAAAGTAAACTGAACCAGCTGTCAAGTTCCTGGAACCATTCTGAGACAATATGTGCTGTGCAAAATGATGCATCATTCTGCTGAAAGTATCCTTGTGATGAAGGGTAAACTGTAGAAATTAAGGGATGCACCTGATCAGCAACAATGTCCCGATAAGCTATGGTGTTCAAACCTTGCTCAATTGGTATCAAGGGACCTAATCTGTGCCAGGAAGCCATTCACCAAACCATTACACAATACCGTTGGTACCGTTGACACCAGCTGGGAAGGGTCCATGGACATGCTGCTTACACCACATCCTGACACACCCATTGCCTAGATTCAAAAAGAATCGGAATTCGTTGGACCAGGATATTCCGTTCCTCAAATGTACAGTATTTCTGATCAATGAGCTGTTCTTGCCCGTACGACCGCTCCTGACTGGATGTTAGTTCTCGGTAAACCCTAGACCATGTAGTGCGAGAAAAACCCAGGAGGGTGGCCGGTTCGCAGATACTGAAACGGGGAAATAAAATAAATAAATACAAATGTATGTCGCTTCCAGGACTCCGTACAATAGTCCATAATGACAAAGCAAAAATAAGTTTTTAGAAATTGGAGCCAATTAATTAAAAATGAAAAACTGAATGTTTACAGACCCTTTGCCATGACAGATTGGGCTCAGATACATCCTATGTCTTTTGATCATCCTTAAGATATCTCTAGGATTAAATTGGACTCCACTTGTGTAAAATTAAATTGATTGGACATGATTTAGAAAGGTGACACATGTGTCTATACAAGGTTCCATTCTTTACAGTGCATGTTAGAAATAAACTAAGCCATGAAGTCCAAGGAACTCTCCATAGACCTCCGAGAATTGTATTGAGGCATAGATCCGGGGAACGTTATATAAAAATTGCTAAAGCATTGAAATTCCCATGAGCACAGTGGGCTCCATCATTGTGAAATGGAAAACAATTGGAACCTCCAAGACTCTTCCTAGACCTGTCCGTACAGCCAAACTAAGTAATCTGGCAAGAAGGTAATGTGACCAAGAACCCAATGGCCGCTCTAACAGAGCTTCAGAGTTTTTCTGCAGAGATGGGAGAACCTGCCGGAAGAACAACCATCTCTGCAGCACTCCATCAACCTGGCCCTTATGGATGAGTGGCTATTGATAGGCCACTAGGAGTTTGGAGTCTGCAAATTTCTATAAAAGTGCTTTTGTTGTGTGTCTGGGTCAGTAAGGCCTCAATACATTTACAATACAACTCTAGTCTTTGTATTATGGCAAAAAACTTCTTTCTGAATTGATACTGACTGAATTGTTTTGCAACCAAAAAAAGTCTAAAATGTGGGTAAATAAGCATTGTGGGTATATTCAATTCCCACATAATATTATCACAGCAGGATTAAAAATTGGTCTATCTCTTCAAGATCTATAGAAAAGATGCATTTCCCAATTCACTCATATTTGCAAACCATCTCTACAAAATTCCATCATAAATCTCTCCAGGACTGTCTTGTTCTTTCCTTTGTTAAACCAAAATCACTGTTTTAACACCAGTGTAGGTGGGAAATGGCGTCAGGTTGGATATGATGAGAAATGAATACCATGGATATCTCTGAAGATAGGTTGAGCATATTTGGCATGTTTTTCCCTTGTAATATAAAACCAATTTAAGTGTAGTAACTATACTGCCAGTGCATCTGCCTTTGAGAGTTTTCTTTTTTGCCTTTTTCCTGTGGGTTTCCCGTGGGTTCTACTCTGGAGGCCAGCCAGGGAGGGTGGATTGGACTCTTTCCTGTTCATAGCTGCCATGGAAGTGATAAGGAGTGCGTGCATACCGTTATGTTACCAGAGACTTGTCGGCTGTTTTAGTTAGCCATATTTCAGCCCATTTGTGGGTACTGCATGTGAAGTCAACTGGGGATGACGGATGCTTAACCTAAGTGGCGTGGTCCTGATACTGAGCCTGCAGCCCACAACCTGGTTGCTGGATTGCCGGTCTTGGTGTCCCATTCTTGTTTTATCTAACAATGGTAAAAACTAATGTATAATGTTAGGCATGTTTAAACTTTCTCAAATTGCCTAAATAAGATGTTTATTCTGTGGGGCTCTACTGGCAATAACATTCTGGATCAGTTTAGTAACACGTTAGTAATTTTTTTAAAATTTGATTATGGTTTGGGGAGTCTAGTATATATTAAGCAGTAAGTTCACATAATGGTGGTCCCTCAGGTAATATAAAAAAAATTATTCAGTAATTATTGAAATCTTTGTTGTTAAAAATATTTAAAACATTTAAAAATGTATTTAATTTCAATTATTTCCATTTTCATCAAAAACCAGCAATATATCTGGAATTTTGTGTAGCCTGGTCTAACCCAATGCTGTTAGGACTGCTTAGAAGGTTCTGAAGCGGGGACCATATCAGTAATTATTTTAAGTCCAGTCGCTAGCTAGCTACATAAACAACTCACCTATTTGACAGCCTAACAACACATTTATAAACATTATTTTAGAAAAAGGTGTGACTTCTGTGATTTATCCAAAGCATTGTTGTTCAAAACACACATAAACATAGGATTCTGAATCTCCCATTCTGAGTCCCATCTCATCACCCTGAGTGCCTTATGACAATAATGTTTCATATAACCAGATCAAGTGTGATGCCATCGGTACCACAATGCTGGGTATAGGGATATTTACTGCCCTATGTCTATCTCTGAACACTAGTTGAACTGTGAACTGTGTCCTAGCAAGTCATTGTATATGACCTCATTAACTTTAATAATTTCTAACATCAACTCTCATTGTATCTCCCCCCCTGCCCTCCATTCTGGACATAAGTCTCTACATTACTTATAATAGACAGACCGATTATGTTCGATGATAAACCTCCTGATTCATACAGGTATCTCCTAACAGCTCCTTTCATTACAAGAACACATTTTTTTATTTCATACTCAAGCCCTCAAACTGCTTTGTCAATGACTTCACTCAAGCAAAGAACAGCCCTAAAACATCCATGCAATCAAACAAATTATTGCACAGCTTCAGTCCACACAAGACATTCTTATGCACCAAAGGCTTCTGTGTCACTTTTAAACACATATCCATGATATGCATGACGCCTTTGGCTGTTTAGAAGCTAGAAAATAATTGTTGCACTCACTCTAAGGTTTCAATTATTTTAATGTTCGTTGGGTGTAGATTCGATGGACAATTAGACCTATCACAAATAAAATAGTTGAATTACTTATAATTAAACTTTATCTCGTTTTTTTCTATGCCAGTGTGCAACAGCTCTTCACCATATTTGTGCTATTTTAAGCTGGCATGTTTAGCATTAAGCTTTGCTATTATAGCTCTGTCAGAAAGAGTCCTGCAACAAACATCTATGAGAAGACTTGCTAAAGATGCATCCTTTCACCATGATTCTTACATCAGAAAATATTTCAAAAGTTAATATTTTTCTCTAACTTGGTTCATTCACTGCCCTACACTAAATAGACAAATAGTATCTTTTTAATCTTTTCATTCATTCACAGATTGCTGCCTTCCACACATGGGAGCCCAGGTCATATTGTCATTTTCTTCCTTCCTCATGCTCCCCCATCTTCCACATACCTGGTGAAGGCTTTTTCCACTGTGGAATTACAGAGTTATCTCCTGTACAGCTCCTTTCATCACAAGAACATAAAAGTTCCTAAAATTTAGCAATTTATGTAAATACAAGGCTTACTTCTGTACCAGGGCAGCATGATGTCTCTGTGGTTAGCCTTGGTGCCTCACAGCGCATTAAGTCCTAGGATTGAATCCAAGCTTTCTGCACGGAGTTTGCAAGTTCTCCCTGTCTTTGTCTGGGGTTTCCTTCCATTTCCCAAAGCTTTGCAAGTTTGGAAACTGCTAAATTGCAACTCATGGGGCACAGCCTGCACTCAGGTGAGCGCCTCTACAGTCTCAGCCACTTAGGAAGCTCCAAGTCTTGCAGATTAGTTGGACTGTTGACTACAAAATTGACTGTTGCAGTGCCTGTGACTTTCTTTCTGTCTCCTGCCCTGTGATGGGCTGGCGTCCTATCTAGTGTGGAACCTGACTCACGCCCTGTGTCTGCTGGGACACAACTAAATCGACTTATGTTTTTGCATATATTTTAGAACACTAAGACCAATTTCAATGTCATGACAGTCTATTTTATCAAAACCCTGCATAGGAAATAAAAGTAACATTTTGATAAAGGGAGAGATTTACTGCATAATTGGTCATGTCTGCTGTAGGAAGATTATATTTTTTGGACATATGGATTACACCAGGTGACTTGTGAATCAGCCTGACAACGGATATGATTTGATCTTAAAAATGTGTTCTGAAATAAATTTTAAGGTACTTCCAGATAAGAACTAAACAGACATGCGATGAAAGCATTCACAATTCATAAATCTAGTGAATAAATAAAATAGCGCGATCTGTTAAATCCTGAAAGAGGTAGGTTTCTGAAACTCAGTTGTGCAATCAAATCTATCTTTGATGTTGAATGTTTGGGTGTCTCTGCATGCAACTGATTACTATGTTCATTCAACAAAATGGTGCATCTTCTTGGTACTGATTATGTTACTTATTTGTGCCCAAGAGAGAGTAGTTTTGACGGACTGTTGTAATCCATGGTCCCAACATCTGTTTAGTAGCAGAAAGTTGGACATCATCCAGTCCTTAAGATCTTTGAGCCTTTATTTACTGGACAAATAACTTCTCGCAGAGGTAGAATACATAAACTGGAGAGCATTGGGCCCAGGACTGAACATTGTTAGACACCAAATTTAAATTATATATATATATATATATACACACACACATTATATATACGTATTATATGACAAATATGACAGGTTCTTGTTATGTTTGTGTCTGATAAGTAAAAAAATATGTTTTATATCTGTGTGACTGAGATGGGTACAAACACACAATACTTGTATGTTTGTATGTTGTATATTAATGGCTATAGAAATTCTACCTTTTGTCATGTCATAAATACATATATGGCTTTGACTTTGAGAGAGACTAAGAAACCAAATTACAGGCTGAGCAACCTATCATAATTATTCGTTACAAAAATGACCTTGTTTTATTCCCAAATGAGTGCATGTCACAGCATAGAGGGAATTTTAAACATTACAATATCAAACAACCAATTTGCATTTCCAGGGAGTTTTCATAATGCAGTTAAGGAGTATAAGAAGCACAGTCCAGGTGCAAGGATGAGCCTTTCCAAACTAGACTGAAAAAATCGGAGAGGCAGAGAGGTCAGCAATAAAAGTACTTAACTGTAGTAAAAGGCCTAATTGTTATTTTACCAAATCAACGTACAACTGAGCACATTGCCACAATTTACTGCATACCACATAGTGCATTGATATAAAAAAAAAATTCCACAAAATGTTTCGGATTAGCTTTGACACTAAATGCTTCATCAATATCCCTATTCAAAGTAATTTAGCACAAATATAAATAAGGTCATCTCCACAGGTCATTTTGGTACGATTAAATGTAGACCAGCTACATCATGCTAACAACAATGCATCTTCTTTAAAAAATCTGCAAATTCACAGAGAAGGGTGACAATGAAGAAAAGTGTGGGGGGGAAAAAAATTCAGCATCTAGCAATACATATATTAGCATCTAAAAACTTTAAAACTCGAAACTGCAATTTAAAAAGGTGTAAATAGAAACGTTATGCCTTGAATTAATAGAATTGTTTACACTGAAGTCTGCTACTTGCAAAACTATTTGGATTCAGGGCTTTGTGGCCGGCACAAAAATGTAAATAACCACCCCCACCCCACTCCTCCGGATATCACATTAGACATTAGATTCTTTAATTAGATTCTTTAATTCAACCCCTAGTGCCGGCCAGCGGAGGATAGGCTCCCCCATGAAGCCAGTTTCCTCTCAAGGTTTCTTCTTGCCAGCGTAGGGAGTTTTTCCTTGCCACTGTTGCCACTGGCATGCTTTTTGGGGGTTAGGCCGGGAAGTATAGTAGTTTTCTTGATTCTTTGTGATATGGAAACGTGAAAAGCGCTTTATAAAAATAAATCTTTTTCTTCTGGACTCTGATTATAATCAGAACATTTTATAAATAATGAAATGAAGAATTAAATGGCTTTAACAGCCTCAATTGATCATGTAACACTGTATCAATTTGACAAAACCAACAAATTTGACAAATATTACGTGCATGTAATGTAATTAGCTAGGTGAGCTAGCTATACAAATGTTGTTACTTATTATTACCCATCCGTAAATTGGTCATAATTTAAAATAAGTGTTTTAAAGCAATTTCAAGGTGGTCCCGTATGTTAAAGTTACTAGATAAAAAAAAAAAAGTTAAACTACAAGCTATTTCATAAGTACATATGCGCTCCACAAGTTTATGTAGAGAAACCACTCTTTATTTAGGTACTAAGGTTCTAGTACTTTTACGTCCAAGTTCTTCTAAATGTTTCCTGGTGTCCCACATAATGAAAGGCCTAGATTAACTTATTTTGAGTGCATAGCCTTGACGGCCGTACCAACAATAATGAGAAAGGGGCTTTTTCCAGTTCCAGCTGTTGATGTCCATTGGTGTTCCCTGTTCATCTGAATAAATGTTTTTATAAGAAAAATTCATATGGGTCAAAATGAGGTAATTCTTTTGTAGTTTTACTGAACGGATAAATATGTAATTATAATGTATCACTGAAATGGCAATCGTGAACACAGTGAGAATGCGAAATTCATCTGAAATTTCATAATACTGAATAACCAAATATTAAAATGCATATTAAATTACATTCTTGATAAACAGAGCAATTTTCTTCAACACAGTTTGCATTAGGTCAACAAATTTGGATTTCATAATGAAATAGTCATTATTACACGTCAAATGTCCATTGTGATCAGTGCATCTGCAGCTACTTGCATGTTTTGATTTGAAAACAAAATAAAATTTTAATACATTAAAAAAAATTATTTATAACTGTTTCAATTCTCTGTATTTTTGGTCAGCTTTTGGACAGCGCGTTGGTCTCCAATCTAGGCCTGCAGCACAAAGGTGTTTTATTTTAAGGTTAAACAAGATCCTATTTTTGAATACTTTGACAAAGCTTTCATTGTTGTATAGATTTATATTTCCCCTGAGAGATCATTACAATAGTATTGTATTCTGCTACTGTTATTTGCCACTGGAATGAAGGTGAGAGATCCTATTTTGAATCTAGGGCTGTTTTTTTTTTTTAATAAATATATTTCCGCTGCTGTGAACCCCACAACCACTCAAAGGGATAATGTAGAAGCATTCTAACTCCTCCACTAACTGACTAAGCCGTTAGTCATTTAGCACACTGCAGTGTACATTCCATGTCATGATCCAGTTTTGAATCTGATATCTCATAGCTGGGCTCATATTTACACCGATACAAGAGCATTTACCATCTGAGATAGTCAAGGAGTCCAACATAAAGATTTTTTTTTTTCTCAGATATGATTCAACATGTCATGCAGGAAGTGAGGAGCTATGCAACAGAAGAATGCAACAATTATAATGCGTACCCTGACCAGAGATGGTTAGACCATTTTAATCCATGAAATAGATATAACTTGAATTCTTTAAAACTATGATCAATATTCATACTTTTGATTCACTTTTTGTTTAATTACTAGCATTGTAAGCTCTGATTTTGGAGATCAGACACAAAAGACAAATGCATTGTTGGTGTCACTTTTGTAGTTGTACATTAAATGATTGGTAGCTGCTTACTCAAGCATCAACCGTCTGTCTCCTGGCTGACTTGGCTTGCGCTGAAGCTTCTGTTTACTGTCCTTTTCCAGCAGTTTGTTCTCACTTCCCTTAGGTCATCCTTGCAGGCCAGCGTGTCATGTTTTTTCATTGCTACCTTGTCAAGTGAGACTCCCAGCCACATCTATCAAGACAATCACTAAAGGCTTAATACACAGAGTGCGGCTTCTCTCCCATTTTTCATTACTCCATAATTTATTAATATCCTCCTGTTGAACATTGCATTCATCTTGATAAAGGCTTTTTCATTGAGAGACTCCCATGCAAATATATGCTGTGTTGCTAGATAATGTTAAAGATGGATTTCAATTTTATCCGTAATAACCCAAACCGTCCATCCTCTTCAACCTCGACTGCAACCCCACTTACACTTACATATAATGATATATAGATGGATATTTACTTATAATCAAAAAGGTTATTACTATTAGAAAAAGTTAAGAATTAATGCTACTACGGCACTGAACAAAGATGGAAAAGCATTTGTGCTTAGTTAGCCATATGGCAACTATAATATTTTACCAGCCCTTATTAAATCCGTAGAGCTAAGGTCCTGTTCATAAACAGATCTGAAGACAAATCTTTTCTTATCACCACTTTAAACTTAGACCCTTTGGATTTTGTATTTATGTTTTAGACAGCTGATAGCAATACCGCTGAACAATTTAAGGTGTTAACCCAAAAATCTGAAAGTTTTCAGGTGACACAATTTTTGCCTCTTTTTACACTTTTGAAATACATGCTGTCACAGTTACAGAGGATTCGTTACATAATCTCCCTGGGAAATGGAAGAATGACCTTGCATCGAAATATATTGATTAATTTAGCCTTTGATAAACAAGGAATAAGATTTCAAATAAACAAGCACTCTTTACAACTGCATCGCCAGTGAACTGCCTCACTATTTGTGTCTCTATGCTCCAAACTGGGAAAACTGCTTGCAGTAACCCTACAAATGCAAATAGCAAATCTGCTCTAATTTAAGTTAATTGTTAAAGTAATAACCAAAGTGTACATACTACATACACTACATGGCCAAAACTTGTTGCTATCGTTTAGCTGCAAAGTTATCAAGCATTGTGTTTGAATTTTCTGGTGAGGAGCACATTGACTACATTTCCAGGCAGCTAGTTAAAAAATTAAATAAGTGAACATGCATTACATGGCCAAAAGTATGTGGAACTTTCTCATTGAACATCTCATTCCAAAATCATGGGCATTGATATGAAGTTGCCCACCCCCACCCCTTTGCTGCTATACCAGCTTCCACTTTCAATGGAAGGCTTTCCACTTGTTGTTGGAACGGTAAGGCCTGGCTCGCAATCAGTGTTCAATGCATTCCAGTCAAGTTCCAGACTGATCTCAATGAACAATTTCAATGGACAATGAACAATGGACCTCGCTTTCTGCATGGGGGCATTGTCATGCTGAAACAAGAAAGGGCCCTCTCCAAACTATTGCCACAAAATTGGAAGGACAGAATCGCAGAAAATGTGATTGTATTTGTAACATTAAGATTTCCCTTCTCTGGAACTAAAGGGCCTTGGCGGAAACATGAAAAACAGCCCCAGACCATTATTCATTCTCCAACAAACTTGGAAGGCTTACAGCTGAGCAACAGCGTTCTCCTGTCATCAACAAATGCCAGATTCATCCATTGGACGGCCAGATAGTAAGGTGATTTATCACTCCAGAGTATAGTTTTGGGCCACATCAGATTACAAAAATAAGCAACACTGGGAGATATGGTGGCTTCTGGGTAACAGATACATACATACATAACAATATATAACATATGTATTTTTCACCATTTAGTTGTTACAATTCATAAAACGGTAGTCTAATTTTTACAAGAAAAGCAACAGAAGCACCACCCACCGCCCACAAATGTCTTCATTCTGCATCAGTAGGGTTCTATCTAAAAGGTTATTGTGTTACTTTTAATCTTTTTGCAAGATTTTGCAATTTACATCATTGGACAGTGGTGATGCATAAAAAAAAATAATAATAAATTAGTGAACATTTTCTAGGTTTCAAAGTAGTGTTGTTTTGACTGTGTTGCAGTGTCATGTAAATTGGACAACACCATCTCAGTATTCTGCTTGATACTGCTGCCTTGATACTTAGCTTGTCATACATACACCAGTCATGAATAATAATGTGGCAATATTCACGTTATAGGTTTTTTATTTTTTTATTTTGCATTTCTCCCTGCGACTAACTAGCATTTTTGCACAAAAGTACACCAGCTGGAACTATGTACCTCTGATGCCAGCACCTACAAGCATGCTGGGAGTGCTGTGGAAGGTCACACTACTTAACAGGACTGTGTTGCATTACAGAGGCATTCTGCACTTGTTAATTTGCTCTGCATGACACCTTTGTCATGTGCTTGCACTCTGAAAAAAGCTGGGGAAAAAAATGGCTTTTTGGCCAACAGTCACCTTACCAACCACATGCTAACTGATCAAGTAAGGTTGTCCATACTGTGGCTTTCTGGGAGATTGGGGCATTGAAAGAAGCAGCCATCTGCGGTAACACTCCCCACGATCCCCCACTTTACGAATAATGTGCTATTTAACGTTTGAATGGTAAACAGTTCTTTAATAAAGGTCCCAGAACCACCCAAGTCCATTAATCATAAATGCCTGAGCACTCAAGAGTGAAGCCTGAAGCTGGTATTCATATAAATTGAGGCCGCCCTGGGAGAAACAACCTTTTGTCCATTTACTAATGGGCACCAAAACATGTCTGAGAAAGTGGTCTTATTATAACTGGCTGCAACAATAACAGCAATAACAATAATAGAAATAATAATAGAAACCATAGGAACCTATAATCTTTCTTTGGTCCCAGTCATCTGCTTTTTTTATTTTTAAGCTGTAGAGGATTTACCTAGCGTAATAAAGGCAGCCAGTTTACATGCAAACTGAAACATTTGATGACTGAGACAATTGTAGGATTAACTCTCATGTGATATAATAAATGCACATATATATTGGAATTGACACATCATATTTTTCCTCGAATGATATAAAGTAAACAAAGTGTATGTGCAAAAATTATTATTTGTGTGTGTGTGGCAGACTTTAGCCAGTTTTCATGTTGAATTGTAAACCTGAGTGAAACAGACCTGAGTAGTTAAATTGCTGATACTGGGAATCCACACACATTCCCGTAAACAAATGACAAAACTTAATAATAAGGAGTCTATTAACAATAGTTCATAAACGGTTTGTGAATGCATACTATATGCTTAGTAAGAATGTTATTTCAGGTACCTAAAAAAGACAAGAGATAGTTACGCTCTTGAAGCTATGCTACAAAAAGAAATGTTACTGCTGTATTGTTTGTTGTTCTATAGATTTTATATTTTTTTTACTGCTGCTATTAAATTCTATAAAACTTTTGAATACATTTAATAACTCCCCCTTTCTTTTTCTTCATACATTAACACGATTGAAGGTTTTCTATAATGTGAAAATGTAAACTGTGATATCTGATTCTGTTTGGACTAACTTTCATAAAGCTGACAGTTCTGAAAAGGGACATTTTGGGGAATTCTGGTATACATATCATGGTTCAGACAAAACCATGTAGCTCCTCAGTAGCAATACAATATCTGAATATCTGAATTAATTTTTTTTTTTTATGTTTATTTTTATATCACCTGTAAATGGTCATTTTTTAATGTTTATTTTTCCATATTTTTGGTCATGCAGTTTATCTAAAAATGCATTGCTGTTTGCAGCATGAATGTACTACTGTCAAATCTTCAGCAGCTGTGTGATGCCATCACATAAGCATGGACCAATATCCCTGTGGAACGTTTCCAGCACCTTGTAGAATCCATGCCCTGAAGAAGGGTGTACCTAATAAAGTGGCCACTGTGGCCAAATGTGAAGACAATGTACTGAGTCATGTCAGTACATATGGTCTAAAGCTGTTATTTGGAATTCCATTAATTATCAACTAAATAATGGGTGGAATATATTTATAATAAAACTATCCACTGGTTTATATTTAGTAAGAAATGTTCAGATCCTTAGAACTGAGATTTGAAATGGACTTGAAAGGAAAATACATCTTTCTGAAACTCTTTCTGTTCTACCACACCCACAATGGTTGTGAAGATGTGAAGGGGGCGCTATGGGTACACAAAAACCTCAGCATTTAATTTCACCTCAGCTGCCTTTCTCTCGAAAAATTGATCGTGCCTCTAATTATAGCCAACTTTGTAATTATGTTGTTGTGTAACATCCAAAGCTTAATAAATGTAATGCAGATTCAGAGGCTTTTTTAGTGGTGGCTCTGTTCATTTTCTTTCTTGCCTATTGTAATGACGATTGCTGTCTATGTGTGCATCCTAATTTAGAAGGAATGCCCTGATTAGAGGATTCTCTCTGCAGCTGTAGTACCGTGATAAGAGGTTTATGGTTAGACCCCCGTGTGTGGAAGCAAAAAAAAGAAGAAAAAAAGAAAAGAGACAAAAATAAGGGAAAGCAGAAATGCCTCTCATTTTCATTTTAATTTGTTTTCCCTATTTTCTGGGTCATATACCGAAATGGAAAATGAAAACAATTTATTTTAATACAAATACATTTCTGGAAGGGCACAGACAATTACAGAGAACTGAATTACAAGTCTAGGATGGACATAGTTTGTAATATATTTTCATTAAGTTTTAAAGATCAGAACTGAAAATATAATCACTTGCTCACGGTACCCGCATGACCAAATCATAAAGCTTTCATACCTATTTTTCCTTTTCTAACCATGGCAGGTTTGTTGAAGGCTACACAACCTGGTTTCACTTACTCCATAGCAAAAGGGGAAAAAATGCTTTTAAATCCATTAACATTTCATCTTGTAACACAACAAACTAGAAATGATCCAAGGAGGGTTACTACTTGTTAAGCAGCGAGTAATTGCACATATTTTGTCTGTACATTGACTTGAATTACCAATGGTGTTATGTGGAGTAATGAATTCGGAAACAGATGATCAGGATTTCTTTGTCATTTCTAAATAGAAAAGATTAACAGCATTTCTCTGCCTGTTTTATCAACCAATCCATTAATTTATTTTTTACAGCGCTTTTTAAATATGTTTTATGGCAGAAAGATTATTTACAGAGAAAATGGTACAATATTTACCAGGCCAGGTCCCCCAGAAAGCACACGTGTCACAACAAAAAAAAACCCTAGGTAGGAAGAAACTTTGAGAAGAGCCCATCTTAAACGGTCATCCACTGATTTATTAACTGCTTTGACAATTATTGTACAAGCAGTGATTGAAATTTTCTGTAGGAACTTGCTTAAGGTATTATTGCCAAATTCCCCCATCACAATGTATTATTATATTGTGAATTACCTATGAGAAAGAATTTGTAACAAAAAGTCAGTTCTCACATTTACTGTTGAGTGCTGCTGAGAACTCGAGATGGAGTGGAGTACTCTTTAAAAGACTTTAACATATACATTTTATAGGTGAAATACCTAAATAAATATCAAACACTATTTTAGGTGTAGAAAATTTTGAGAATCAGATCTAGACTCCCATGAAGTGATGTGATCCCTATGTGATTTTATGTTCCATGGTAAGAAGTTGTTTTTAACCTAAATTTAAAAAAAATTAAGGAGCCATTCTATTACTATAAAAAAATAGTCAAATAGCCCCAAAAGATGTCCCCACCAGAGCAGGGATGAACCCAAACGCAGCTCCCACAAGGGCCGGGGACAGGCCGGGGACAGGCCGGGGACAGGCCGGGGACAGGCCGGGGACAGGCCGGGGACAGGCCGGGGACAGGCCGGGGACAGCTTTCAAGGCACAGCATGGAGTCAAAGTCCAATTGTACATGAAAACAAGAGCAATGAATCCCCAACAACAAAACCTTTGTGACAGGGTTATGAGGAAAACAGAAACCAAGTTTAAAGGTGCAGGGCGAATGAAAACAAAGAATGAACGAAAACAGTGCACATGAGTTAGTGGAATTTTAATTGATTGATTAGGTGATTGAAACACATCACGGAGTAACAGAAGAGGTGAAGGTGAACTGTGACAGGTCCTTTTACATTCCAGTTATATACAGTAAGACTTTTTGGTATAATATAAGTTTATAGGTTTTTCCCGAAGCAAAACAGATTATTCCAAATACTGCACAGTATTTAAGTAAGCTAGTACTCACTCTGCTTCTCAGCCTAAAGTCTTATTCCCAGTTTACTAACTTACTAATAACTATTAATACTATTAATTAATTTAGTCGATGCTCTTATCCAGGGCCACTTGCAAGTTAGTGTTAGTTGCATCAGTTTCTTAAAATTTCAAGTGTTGAAGCAAACCTTAAAGAACTGACCCTATATCTAGTTTATTTTGAGAATGACCAACACTGCCTGTCCTGGATTAAAACTTCAAGTTAGTAGGCATTTTACTTGAAGGTCACCACTTAAAGAAATATGAGATCTTTATATATGTAGTTTAACCCATTTAAAAGCTGCCTGATTATCTGCCGGAATTATTTACCTTTCAAATCACCCAAAAATATTTGTGCAAGAGAAAAAAAGGCATGTCTGGGTATACCCAATCCTTGTCCAGACTTCCAAACAAATAAACTGGCCATTATGAAATACTACAACATACCACCTGGACATACCAGCTGGTGCATTATCATTTGGTCCACTGTACCCACCAGAAATTTGGTACCAGGTTTTTCTCCATTGCCTAGTGACAAGTGGATGTGCTTTCATTTCATAACGCAGATGGAAAATGACTTATGCAGAATCACATTTAAGAAGAAAGGCTCTTGTAAATGCAAATACATTTTTAATTTTGAAAAGTGAATTCTGACTGGATTTCTGTTTGCATGCAAATTTTTGATTATTACGCACAGTATAATATTTTATATTTTTTGCAATTTTCCACAAGCGGCAGCTGTTGCAGGTCCATAAATAATGACATCTAGTGGGTGTTCTAGGTATATTTCATTTTAAATTTATGATGTGCCAAAAGGCTAATAGATATACATATTTAAATACACTCAATTTGGATTAATAAACTGTTAAAATTGTGACATATTTGGTGTTATCACATGCTAAGAAACCCTAGCGAAAAAATATATATTGATTGAAATATATATTGAGTGACAAAATTCATTGTGATGTGTAAGCATGCCATGGTGTTAGATTTTGATGGTTTTGTAATCGTAAAAATAATCATGATTTTTTCAGCCTTTTATTTTTTACAGTTTATTTTAATTTCAGTTTAAGTTTAAGTTTAATTTCAAAGGCTGTTTTTAGGGTTATTATTTTGGAGATTCATCCCAGTTTCTGCTTTAGTTTTTAATTATGTTTCCTTTATATTTTATTTAATTTAAATTTTAGCATTAGTTTTTATTTAAGAACACTGGTGACCATGTGCCTTTTAGTTGAATGTTATTAATATTAAATTAAATACCTTTTCTGACTGAAAGTACAATAAATACATTTAATACATTTAAAATAATATGGCTCATCATTAACTCGTTTGAACTTTTCTTGAGATATCATACTTTTTACTTCTATCTTTCTTTTTTAAAAGAAACTTCCCAACTTTATCGTTAGTATCCACTGTTTTTCAGTGCCTTATCTATTGCTTTGTACCCTAAAAACCAAATCCATTCATCTGAGTAGTGAGTTCAAGGAGTCAGCGGATTACTGCGGTGTTGGTAAAAGATGCATATCGAAACGTACAACTAGTACGTATGTATTGTCATGGATTGGTATAGCTGACAACCTAGCCGAGCGCTTTTCTTGTCAGCAAATAATAAGAAACTATGGTTGGAGTGGTCTATGAAACGCAGACACTGAACACTGTGACGAAGTGGGAAAAAGTTACCTGGTCAGATCCTGGTTCCTATCTGTTTCACACTGATGGGAGGACCAGGATATAGTGAAACCCGAGTCCATGTATCCTTCCTGCCGGGTGTCAACAATGCTGGCTGTTGGTGGCGATGTGACGGTGTTGGGTGTGCTCTCGTGGCACACATTGCTTCACTTGTTATGAGTGGAGCAGCGTTTTAATGTCACATGATATCAGAACATTGTCGCCCATCAACTGCATCCATTCATGGAGATTTGTTCTTCTGGCTGGATAATGATCCAGGCAAAATGGCTTGGATTACCCAGGAATAGTTATAGTATCATGACAATGAATTCAACTACAGTGGCCTCCACAGTCAATAGATATCAATACAACTGAGCAGTTGTTGGCAGTGTATCCATCAGCATATGGGTTATTTCAGCAGGAAAATTCCCTATGCCACAAGGCTAGGGTTATCCAAGAGTGGTTCCAGGAGGGCAACAGTGAATTCAGCTTACTGCAGTGGCCTCCCTCAAATCTCTATCCAATTGAGCGTCCGTGGGATGAGATGGAATAAGCTACTTGGAGTAGATATAATCTTCCATCCCATCTTTGACAACTACGGGACGCAATGGAGTCCCCCCCGAAAGATTCAGGCTGAAGGAAAAAGGGGGACAAAGACTAAATCAGTGTTTATGAAGAAGGGGACAGACTCAAAGACTGATCCCAGTGGAATGTCTTGCTTATCTGAATCTGATTTATGCTCTTGCAACTGAGGAGACAACTCGTTCTAATATTTTCGCTACACCAAGACTTCTTTGGTTACAGAGGCAGTAATAAGCTCTATGGGGACACAAACTATCTTAAGAGACTTAAGGGGTGATACTTCAAGAGAATCAGAGGGGTCAAAAGAATGTGTGATCCAGTTAATGTTCTCAATATTGTTAATCAGAGGTGACCGTAGAAGCAGGGGTGTTTATAGGTTTCTGTTTTTTTTTTTTTTTTTTGTAAACGGTTTTAGTTTTATCCCTGCTATAATTTATAATATTTGAATAGTAAGATGACCTAACAGCTTTGATTGTGTTACTGTATTGAATTTAAGGCTTTCCATACATTTAAGCGTGAACTGTTAATACAGAACATTTATATTGTCTTTCAAAGCATCAGCCTTTACTTTTATGAGCAGGCATGTCATCTGTGAACAAAGGGGTGATTTAATGTACAGGGACAACACATTCTATTATGGGTGCAACTTGATCCAGTATGGATGGGAGACATTGTAAATATTGTTTCACTGCTAGTTATAGGTTACTCAAATAAAAAGTTGGATAGAGCAAAATCAGTGTTCTCAATATCCCTGAACTTTATAGAACGTTTAATAGAGATGTCAGACTGCGGACGATCTAATCCAAAAGTGATAAGTTTGTGATATTATGAGATACCAATCACAATTACTTCAAGATTAGCTAAATACACCGTGAGTACAGACCAAGTCAACAGTTTGACATTTGTTGTGAGAGAAAATCAACACACTGCACCAGGCTAAAATAGTTACTTCAGTACATCAGAATATCCAAATGAATAACTACAGGTAGGGTTATCTATGAGGACATTTATCTCCCCTGTCACCCCTAGGGAAAAGAGAATTTAGCAGTCTTAATAATTCAGAAAGTTCAGCACAGAACAGAGGGTTAAATTTGGTATAAATGATAAATGAGCTCAACAAGAACAGGAGTAGAACAGCATATTAGTGTAGTGGACAAGGCAAATATTGTCCCTCCAAGGCTGATAATGCCTTATGTGTCTAAACCAAAGATAGAGCCCAAGGATGTCATAAAATGTACAGTGTACAAGTGTTCTTTGGCAAGCTTGTGACCAATGTTCTTCTTGGAAAGCTGACTTTTTCTCGTTGCTCCATATATACCATCATTAAGTGTTTTCCTGATGGTGGACTCATGAAAGCTGACATCAGTCAACCCTGGGGTTCTTTGTGAACTTTTGAGTTATTGGACAACTGCTCATGGGAAGGGTAACAATGATCTTAAATTTTCTCCATTTGTACACCATCTGCCTTACAGTAGATTGGTGGAGCTCTGACACTACTTTCCAACAATTTTTTATTACGTACTCACAGAGTGTAGTTTATAATTTCCCATAGTTTTTATACATATGATTAACCTTGGTTGTTGCAAAGGAAGCAATATATGAAGAATGTAAAAAAAACATTTGTGTATGAGGCAGACCAAAGAGAAAGGAAACCCTGATGAGTTCATTCCGACCTGATTTATCCACCAGTTTTTTTAAGTGTTACTTCACGTCTGATGACATTATTCCTGAATAAATATAGTTTATTCGACATGAATGTCTTAGGAATGACATTGACTAAATCATTATGAATTTAAGTCTAAATACCAAGGTCTTCCTAATGAATTCAGATGAATTCATTAAATCCGAAAGTTTTTTGTGTGCTAAACCACCTTCATTCAGAAGGAATTCGGAAGTTAGAAAGTGTTACCATTAAGCTTCCATGAACTGTGACCACTGTTGCATAAATTATTTTTGCTGGTAAAAAACTATAACTATATCAGACCTCATTTTTCACTTAATTTTAGTGCTGCAAAAGTTAACGCGTTAATGCGTGTGATTCATTTCAAAGGCTTAACGTCGTTAATTATTTTGTTGCAATTAACGCTTTTTTGTTTGTTTTATTTTTGTTTTTAAGCCTTACACCATCCATAGTTAAAATACAACTCCACGCTCTCTCGCACTTGTTTGTAAATCTATTGCTTGAATTTAGACATAGCTTTGCTCCTTAAGTAAGCTTGAATGATGGAGAAAGCTGCTAAAGGCCTTTTAAACGGGCAGTTTTATTACAAAACCCTTACAGATGGGTATTTGGATAAAAGCCAAGTTATTTGAAGCTACTGTAAGGGTGAATTTGTGTATCACCAAAGTACGTAGAGTCTGAAGTATCATTTACAAGCATAACACAGAGTTGACGCCGGCAATAGTAGTGAGAGGGCTAGCAATGTAAGACAGAAGCAGCCTACTCTTTTAGAGTTTGTGCGCAGGAGGCGAATGAGCTGCAAGCTAACAAACGCAATAGCGAACTTTCTGATACATATTATTTTGTATTTCTTTCCATTACCATAAAGCACAGTATGCCTTTAACAGAACACACTGCTTTTTAAATGGAAAATTGTTTATTTAGGGCCAAATTTGAGCACATTCAAAAAGTGCGATTAATCGCGATTAACTACAGAAAATCATCATCATTAACACGATAAATTATTTTAATTGTTTGACAGCCCTAATTAATATACATCAAATCAAGTAATTGACTTATAAATGCATATTGTAGAGTTTACGGAATGCTACTACCCTTCGGGGGTTCGGACAGAGAGTCACAGAAGGCCATCAAACAGGCGAACAAATCAATCCACGGTGGGAGAACTTTTAACACGCTATTTACATTAATTACAGTTAGGAGGCTAGGCTTCCCAGCAGCCCCCTCGGGGATGACCGAACACCATTGGCGGGGGAGGCGCTGCTTCCCATCCCAGTTAAAATATTAAATAAGAATGGTTCTTATACTGTAATAGTTTAGGTTCGTTATCAACCCTTCTGGGCTCAAAACAAGGAGTCAGACAGCATCTGAAAAGAAAATGTGCTCTTTATTTCACACATGCACTTACATCCTGCGTTTAGAAAGGCCGAGGAAAAAACTCCCTGAACACAGGGAGAACACTGGGCACCATTCAGAGCCTGAACACTCCAACTCAGGGTGAGGAAACCAAAGATAAATCAAATGTACAGAAACAGCAGACATTCGGCAACAGTACACAACGACACAGAACATAATCAATTCATAACAATTAACAAACACTTAATTAACTATTTACATTCCTTCTTCTAACCCCTACGGAGATGGCCGCATATTAATTGAGAGGGGTGGTGCTGCAGTTACATCTCCGTTACAATATGTATACATTATAAGTAATGTTGTCACAAAAATGTTGATGCAGTTGTTTACTTTGTTTTGGTTCTGCAAATGGTTACAAGCATTACTACATATATATTTGAGAGACACTCATAAAAGGTCATCTTCTGGAATAAATAGTATAAAATCCTTCACACTCGACGGTCACATGAGGCGGCAGGCAGTTAGACCAATTCTTCAAACAATTGTCTTCGGAAAATCTCACAATGTGCATGGAACAAACATGTTAGCGTACCTACTGAGGAGTAGAAACAAAAGATGTTCAATAATTGGTTAAGAAGGCTTCCTCGGGCCTCACATGAATGTTGGGACCAAGGATGGCCAACCCTGGTCCTAGTCGGTTGTATTTTGTACTTGCTTTCGCTCCTTACCCCTCACCTCTTTGTATGTTTGATTGAAGTTATTATTTGCGGAGGAAATCCATTTACGTGGTGTTCCAAGTGAGAATCAGTTGCTGATTGGAAAATTAGATTTCCCTCAGGAGCTCCACATCCTCAAAAGTAGGGAAATGAATAAACCATAGAGTGACATTGTTCATATTCCTCCACTTGAAATACTTGTGCTGATATAAGAACAAGTTCGACTAAATTTAATACATTTCTGGTTTCAACAGCATGGTTCAATAGTCAGCATTCCATGCTAACTTAATCAGAAAAGGGCCACCCTGTTGCCTAAACTTTGAAAAAAGCATTTTTAAATCTTAGAAACCCCACTGAGGAAGACATCTATTGATGTGTTTTTTTTTTTTTTTTTTAACTAGAAAAGCAAAGCCTGCTATAGCATGTATAATGTCACAAGTGAGGGCAATGTAGGTTTTTATGTTATTATGATGCACCTGAACCCCATCTTTTAGCTGTGTTTTTTTCATTCATATCAGGGACACCCATACATTTATATAATCAATGAACACAATTCATGCTTACCACGTAGCCAGCTTAACTTATTCCAAGCTATCTTTAATAATATTAATACCATCATTAACTTAGCTCAGGAATAATCGGCGACTCCATTTCCGGGTTCTCCGGCTCTTTTGCCAGTGGTTATAAACAAGAAACTAAAACTCTCTTCAGGGATCCCCATCACGGGTTCACCCCAAACAAAACAAACTGAAATAACAAACAAAAGAAAGTTCTGGCTTTCAATACAAAGGCGGACTCGCTACTACGGCACTTCGTTTGCCTGTTCTTTTTCTCCGTCCAGCCTCCATCCGCCGGACTGTCTTTCGAATTTCTGCCTGCTTATCGCCAATTTCCCGTCCGGCTCCTCTCCCGACTTTCAGCACCTACTGAGGGATCACAGGCTGTTAAATTACATTCATATTTACCGTAATCCTCAGCCGGTGCTGGTGGGCATGCCCGAACCTCTCCTGTACGTGTTCGTGAGACGGACACATGACACAACCACAATTGTCAAAAATTGTATGGCGGAGGATTACTACCTCTGAATAGTTTGTTCCATCAGAACTCCTCGGTTGTGTTGAGTATCTATTGATATCATATCTATTGTAGCTATTCACTGTGGAGGCCACTGTAGCTTGCTGAATCCACTGCAGTGATCCCAGAACTGTTTTTGGTCAGTTATACCCTTTTGGGGTGGATCATTACCCAGTCGGAAGAACAAATCTGCCGAAAGGGATGCATCTGATTGGCAACAGAGGTTCAGATATCCTGTTGCATTCAAACAAGGAACCCAGTGTGTGCCATATAAACACACTCCCCACCATCACACTGGATGGATCCATGAACTCCATGATAACAGTCTGGTGAACCATTCGTCTCTCCCGGAAGATATGAATCTCCATAAACACAAAAGAACACACACACACCACAAGCCTGCCCAGAACAAAAATACAAATTAAAAGCATAAATAAGAAAACCCCCAACTAAACATCGAGCACTATAAGCATATAAACTGACATGGGGGGGGGAAGACAGGATAGCGCTAGCAGCTCAGGGATGCATCCCTATAAAGTACAGCTTCCTCCAGCTCTCTCCACTCACCGAATCTGGCTCAGGGACCTGCTCCTGGTTTTACACCTTAATCCTTTCTACCTAAAAGCAATTGCTGCAATAAATAAAAAATAAAAAAACAAATTTCCTTATTGGAAATTATTAGCCGCCGGGAAGTCTACATGGTCCCACAATCCGCAAGGAAATGCCATAAACAAAAAACGGTTTCTCCCCTCATTCCCCCGCAATATTTCTCACACTGTGACATTTTCTAAATAAGCATTCTAAACTTATCCTAATGATAATGGCAGGCCTGACCTTAACCAATTAGACATGAAGTTCCTTGAAATTTAGATGCCATGTTCATTAAAATATCTGTCTTTGCAGATTAAATAATTTGGATATATAACTCAAACCAAAAGTATGCAATGCATAATAGAACAAGGGAATGTTATATTGTCATTACACACATGAAAAGTGTCCCCAGAAATATAAGTGAAGTCTAAAATATTATATCATCTTGGAGGATATTTGCATGGCTTCTATGTAACTTTATGTCCTGAATACATAAATACATTTTTAGCAGTACTGTCACATTTTGACAGTCAACAAAGGAAAATGATACAGTATAAAATGTCTAGATGTTGATGTTTATTTCAATATACATATACTTAAGAAGCCTAGAATTAATTCATCGGAAAATATTTTATTCCTTGACATTTAAATCCCTAAAATCCCTAAATCCCAATCCAGTGCCAGCATTACAATCTGATTCAGCTGGCTCATACAATCAATTAATAATAATCAATTTCGATGATGCATGCTGGTCTTTACAATTCTAAATTAAATTGTGCTTGATGATGTTGTGTCCATATTCAGTTCTGCCTTTTAAGCCAAGTCCATATTTTCCCTGAAATAAAATAAAATTCAGCACATTTTTTCCAATGATGTAGATAATCCTGCTGTTGACTTTAAGTGTTATGTTGGAGAGAAATGCAAAGCTCATTTATTCATTTTCATCTCTTCTGAAAGTACTAGGATCTATTTCTTTGATTTCACAGACATATTTCAATAAATGTATATACATGTAATGTCTGTATTGTGCGGGTGATAAAAAAAGAGGTTTTGTCATACCAAATATCAGTAATGCTTTGAATGTCAATAAATAGTAATTAATACAAACTAATTTGGTAGTGTATGTACTAATGAAAGCTCATCAGTGTTCAACAGGCTTCTTATCTCCATTGGGAGAAAAAATTGCTGGGGATAAATTTCTCCCAGAGCAAAAGAAAATAATTAAGGGGATATAACTCTCAAGCCTAGCTAAAAATGTGTCCAGGGTTCCATTCCAACTAGGGAAAAAAAACCCTTCTGCATGCTTCCAGCTTAGGTTGCGACCAGAAACAGATAGAGCAATTAGACAGTTGCAATTAGACAGCACCTTTCGGGGGAAGTCTGCAATGACAGCCAAAGGGATAATTTTCATATTAATACAATAAAAACAATGCTCCCACTTTCTTGGTGTTCCAGGCATATAAGCCTCTATTTCAAGGGTAGCTTGCAGATACTGAGCCAAAAATGGGCTCTAGCGGAGTGTCTAGGCAGAAGGCCTGAGATAAACACTGAGTTTCTTTCTGTCATGAAAAGCAGGCATGAATGTGTCAGAATAGGCTACCATTTACAGCAAGAGAGAGTGTTTGTGTTCTTGCTGCTTTATACCACCTAAAACATTGCAGCTGTGTACTGATTTAATGGCATCCTGGTGTGTGCAATCAATCAGCGGTACCTAAGATCACTGCTGTCCAAGGTCCTCAGTTGTGGGGTGTCAGCATTTCCATAATTGGCCCCAAGGCTTAGATGCACAATTAACTGAGTTCCATATGGGTGAATAACCATTGTGTCGCCCTGTAATTATGTTAAGCCTATGGCATACATTAGATTGGGTCTTGGTCAATGATGAGGGAAAATGGCCAGTCTAGGCGGTGGTAGGTGAGTACGCTCTCATTTGCACCAGGCATGCCTTCTTTAACATAGTGCTTAGAGTACTTCTTGGAGCAAAGAATGCTCACACCTGTGTCTTTACCTGATATCAATTCTTGACTAATGCAATACCCTAGTCTCTTCACCTTACTCTGGGTTGGAAGTTAGCTGTCAAGCCTACCTGTCAGAACAAATTATAGACTCTGTCTACATAACCAATATGATAATTACCTGTGCTCATCAAAGTAAGCCAAAGGAATCATCATGGGGTCCATGATATGTCCATCAGATGCTGAAAAATGACAGGTACCTCATGCAGCCCAAAGGGGATAACTTGATACTGGAGCCGACCATCAGGGGTCTAGAAAGCTGTCTATTCACATGCCATCACAAGAGCTACCTGCCATTAGTCTTTTGAAAGGTTAAATGTGGTGAGATCTCTCTCTAGGACATTTGATAAGTGTCAAACGGTAGCTGTTACAGAGATTTCAGGATCTATTTAGACCAGATGTTTGATGTCTGGTAGGATTGGGTCTGCATGTTGTTCTCTTATAACCCACTTCTTGAGTAGGCTGATGTGGTTCCTACTTGTGCCACCTCTTTAATGCCATAGATGACAGAACCAATTTGAGGTAACAAACACAATAACTGTGACAACAAGATAAGCAGGCTAGGTCTCCACATACAATACATGTGCTTCCCTTTTTCCGTAATTTCTGCACTTCGAAAGGCAGTGAGCAATGTACATAAGCAGATAAATATGCACGTTCAAAAAGGTGCTGGGCGTTTGTTGCCAAAGTTACCTTGAATATTTTAAGACGGAGTGTCTACAACAGTAAGGTTAACTGACCTATAGTTGGAATTTGCTTCAATTAAGTACACACTAACTGTACTCCCAGCAATGGCCATCTTTTATCTGTGTAAGTGTTATATTATGTTGGTGGCACAAGTTTTCTGTTGTTTCACTCACATCTAGTCTGCCCCTCATTCTTTATATTCTGTGTCCTCACATTTTCGTTAAATAACAACAAAAATAGTTTTTCTTTCTAAAAACTTTTCTTTTCTTTTTCATTCAGCCCTATGCATCAGAATGCTTGTATTTAATTTTAAAACTGACAGAAGAGCAAGAAATTGGTAGCATCTGCCTTAAAGATGCTCAGTAGGCATCATTAGTCATAAAACTCAAATGTGTTTATTAGCTTCATGTTCAGATCTTTCTTATTGTGATTGGTGTAGTTCCTGAATTGCTGACAAGTGTGTTGAAAAGAATTAAACATCAACAATGCTCCGGTGAGTCCATTCTGGGAGTATAATAATTAAAGACATTAGTCAAGGTGGTTTTATGATAAAGAATAAATGGTGTATGCTTCTACGCAATGTCAACTTCTGTTTATTTATTTAATTATTTATTTTAAAGCTGGAGCAAATATTTCTCCTGTAGTGGCAATCACAAATCTTAAATTTGTAGAATAAGCATCAGAAACTACTGCCAAGGCTCAACTCAGATTAATCCTTTTTGTACTGACCACTTTTTTTCTGAAAAAGGTAAGTGAAGTATTTTGACCAACATAAAATCTAAAATTCTAGCCTAGGGAACAATATATTTTCATTTAAATACTGCAGTGTTCTTTTGAGAAAAAGCCTTTCTTGATCAGAGTTAAGGATATGTTAAGTTTATATTTAAATATTAATGTTTTTTGTAACCATAAACATAATAAATATTCATGGATGTGACATTTTGATTGATAGACTCACCAGTCTAAATGTAAAAGTGTATCCAACTGAAAGTACCCTAGTGAAGCATCTTTGAAAATTATTGCTGAATGTACATCTTTCTTCACTACAAATAATTAGTAAGTTATCAAAAAGCATTTGATTCCCAGTCAGAAGTGTAGACAACAGGAACTATCTTGTCAATGTAATCTATTCAGAAAGAGTATTAGGTATACTACCTATAGAATTTCACATCCTCGTTAGAAATCCAATTAATAATTGCTTGTGTTATAATATATGGTTATAATAACTAGTTAGTATTATAAAACGTTAGTGGCTGATAATACGTGTTCTTGCAGGATAAGGTTTTATGTATTTGAATTTAGCTTATAGACGCATTCCGTTTCTGTTAACCTTATTTTACTAGAATTCTGTAACAATTCAGACAAATTTTAATAAATCCTGTACATTAAAAGGCAATTGTGGTCATATTGTATCTGAACATAAAAAGTCATATCATGTCTGAAATAAGTACAGCAAGAAGTGTAATCAAACTAAAAATATAATACCCTGGTGCATTTTGAAAACTTGTAGATATTGCAATAAAAAAGTAAAGTTTTAACACCTACACCCCCCCCCATGAAAAATGTACAGTTATAACACCTAACCCCCCTCCAAACACACACAGACAAACCCCATGCTTTCAAGAGTTAAATTATGCTTTTCATCAGTCCTCTGTCCCCAGTGATGTAGAAAAGGGGGAGAAGGTGGCAGATGCATGTCAGTGAACATTGCAGTCACCGGTGGTATGCTGCTGTCTCAGCAAATTGTGACTCTGCCTTGTTTTTTTTTTTTTTTTGAAGTAGCACTCCTGATTGTCTGGTGAATTGGGAAAACACTGTACCAAATGCAGCACCTCGGGTTGTGGAAGCTGAAATAAAATACTGAACACTGCCTGCATAGTAAAGCAAGGCCATCTGTTTGCTTTTTCAAGTTTAATTTCCTGCTATGTGATTTTATTGTTTTAAAGAAAAAATGTCTGGTGGGTCCTCCCATGTAGATAACTCTATGGGTAGATACGGTGGGTCCAAAGGCTACTGAACCTACTGTTCATCCATGCAAATAATCACCATGGGTAACTGTTTCATCATGAAATACAGTATGCTAAATATTTAAAAAATTTAGCCTGTGAGACATCTTATTCTGAAAATAATTTTGAGAAGTCTGTGTCTTTAAAAATCTTTAGATTTACCAGATTTGTGAAAAACAAAGATGCTCTTTTCTGAGTTGTTTGTGTTATAGTGAATTGTGTTAAAGTATCTGCAATTTATCTATCTTATTAAATGAATCTGTTTTGCTGAATCATGCTTCTAGTTTAACAGCATTTCTAAAATATATACAAACTGTTTGAGGAGTACTGACATTCATCCACAGTTTTGTTTGTATATTTAATTGGTGTTCAATTTAGCAAGGGGTAGTACCTTGGTAAATATAAACATTTGTTTGTGTTGGGTACATTTAGTGCATTCTTTAACAGCTGGTAAGTAAAGATTGTGGTGATCTGTCAACTGTGGTCATAGGAAATGCAGACCTATTGCTTTTTATGTACTTCAAAGAAGCATAAGACTCCTTTGTCTGTTCAAATCACAAAAATAAAAACAACAGCACTCCAAACCTGTTTATTGCTTAGCATACCTATAATTTTTAATATATTAGAACTATAAAGCACATTTTCCGGTAAATGGTTCCCTACTTATCAATTATGGGCATGTTATCTTAATAAACCTAATGCATTCACATTGTCGGACTGAACTCACAACTCACTAGCAAATATTCCCCAAGAAGAAAGACTTATGTATATATCGAACATGTAATAATTACTTAGTTCAATGTTCACCAAACTTCATTTCCCCTTATTGATTTTGAATAAACTCAGAATAAAGTATTTTCAATGAACTACACAGTTCAAACAATTACTATTTTAACCCCAGTGGTGATACACTGGATACATCACAAAATAAATGACATTAGATTGATCTTACTTTTAAATTAGATTAGATCGATCTAACTGGCAACAAGGTGTAGGTTAGGTAGCATACATCTTAAGAAGAATTTGTTTGCTAAAGCAGCTTTCAAGCCAACACCTTTAGGGAGTGTTGATGTGGTGCTGCATCAAACCTGTGCAGGTACAGGTACTTGTTGTATTGGTAAAGTTCTCCTATAATGCCCAAAACAGCTGCCATACTGGCTTTGAGAGCTTATCATTCAGGTCCGATGTCCATCACATGTAAATGAGCTTATTTCGCTGTTTCATAGCAACAGGGGTTGCTTATGTAATCAACAAATTACAGTTTTTTCCTTGTAATTAACTTTTGTGTCACAATAAAAAATATGTTGTACCATCCAAGTGTAAGGTATTTTGTGTAAAACAAATGCTAAAAATCACATAAAATCCTATTTAATTCAATGTTGTAACACTACCAAAGGTGGAAAAGTCCCAGGAGGATGAATACCAATGCAAGGCACTGTAGCTGGGGAAATTATTGGTCGAAAGCATGTAAAAGTAACATGTTAAATCCGTCACCTTATAGGAAAAATTAAGTGAAAAGGTAAAATGAAATCACGATTAAGTGCACTTGTTTCCATGCACTAACTTGCACTTGAATGCCTTTCAATTTAAATAATAGCGGTGTGATTAATTTTACCAATTAACTCTAATTTGGCCCTGCACAAATTAATTGGTATTACAAATCTAATTTCCACTATTAAAGGGGATAAATGAAGGGGATCAGGAAGAAACTATTTTAGAAATAATCATTGTCATTACTTAAGACTGTGAAAGCATATTATCATTTCTACTTTGCAAAGAGTATACATTTCTTTTGCATAGATCAACTTAGAAGCATATAACGAGGTTCATCTCCCTTTCTTTTGCCTTAAAGCACTGATCTAATGTTAACCTTGTTTCCCATGACCAGCCTGTATAATTATAAGATGTAATTTGCAAGGCGTAATCTTTATGGCTTTGTTCGGTAACAGAGCAGCCTGCATCCAACATGCTATTTCCAGACTAAATGAAAAGAATGGACGGTGTTACATTCATGCGGCAAACAGCACGTTCCATCTCAATCCAAAAATTTGTTGATTTGGTCTGGGGACTCCACAAGTCACTCAAGTAAACTGAACTTGCTGCCATGTTCCTGGACAAAGGGGAAACTGTATGAAAGAAATGCACCTGGTCAGCAACAATGTTCACAGATTGTGGCATTAAAACTTTGCTGAATTGGTATTAAGGGACCTAATGTGTGCCAGGAAAACATTCCTCACACCTGTAGCATTGACACCAGGCAGGATTGGTTTCATGGACTCATGCAACTTATGCCTCTTATACGGAGACACATAGAATCTTAGCTGTGTTTGGCTACTGTCAATCCTTGGATGGTTCATAGAATCCAAGTAAACCATGTCTGTTTTGTGTCTTCAATTTTCCTCGCAATTTTTTATTTTAGTTTTTTTTAAACTTGCACCAGTGTGATGCTGAAACAAAAAAGGACTGACTGACCTGAATAAAGATAGAGGTGTGGACTGGCACATATAAAATAAAAATCAAAAACTGACATTTCAACTGATAAGATGGGAGACAGATCAGCAGCAGCTGAAACCATCTTTCAAATGCTGAGTGACAATGAAACAGCTTCTCTTGTCAATTTTTATTGACAAAAGCAAGGGGTGGAAATAGGACCTAACCATTCAGTTTTACCTAAAATGTAAACCTGTTACCATATCTTAGAGTCAACTGTCTGGATGTGAAATTGGCAAAAATAATTTGACTAATTTAATTTAATTTTAATTATTCAACATAGTAATGCTTAAACCAAATCCCTCAAAATATTATCACTATCATGCAAGAGAGGATAATGTGAACACTTCGTAGCTGATATAGATTTTAGTTTTTATTTTAATACCGTTTTAATATCAGTAATATTTGTTCTACTAAAAATGTCATCACAACTAAACAACCTGCAAGATAATGAAATGGCTAATTATTAAAGATCTTTTCAGATTTATCACAACCTTCACAATTATTAATATTTTGGTGCAATTGAGGTCTTCTCTGTTTTACACTGATTCTGAGCTTGTGAAATAATTAGTAGAATACTGCACACCAGCCATTTTGAAAAGAGTAATTTACCCAGTATGCAGGCACTCAGCAGGGCCCCTCATTAATCAAAGCAGGCTTTGTACATCAAAGTGTTCCATTCCAACTACAGCAGCATCCATCATGGTGTTATTAAATGTGCCGTTGCAATGCTAGATAAATATAATACCTTTGATATGCCACTAACTCTGTGTATTGGCATGTCTGAGGATAGAACTCTCTGGACACCATTCTCTAAGTAATAAGAATAGAGGAAAATGCCTCTTCTTTTAAACTAGAATAACCAACTACAGTAAACTACAATACATCATAAAATTACATTACATTATTAAACACTCATGGCATGAGACATTTCACATTTATTTAATTACAGGTAAATACACTGCACACAGTTGGAAATTTTGACATATCATAAATAGTGGCTCTCATTCCTAACTTTCTGCTTGTGGCTCATGGCTGAGGAGGAGCTCTGCCATGAGGAGTACTAACACCAACATCACAGACATTGGGTGCTTAATGACTTGTGTATCATTGTGTTTTCCAGAACAAGGTGGAGCTGCTGGTTGTGGAGTCAGTATCCAAAATCTGTCAGGACTAGATAAGAGGAACACGTTTCTAGATCAGTTACCTTTTTGGTTTCCATTGGGTGCTTTTGCTTTGCCAAACATGTCAATGTTCTTTGGGATACTGATGGTACCTTGAGTGTGAAAACTTCCAACAGGAAGTGCTGAGGTGTATCATAAAGATCTTGTGACTGAATTTGGAGGTCACTCTTCCAAGATGTCTTGCAGTTTAGTTTCCTCTCTATTCAATTCAGATGGATAGCAACAGGTCTGAAAACAAGGGAGCTGTTACTTTATTTATTTTTTTAATTGGAAACTGATAACCACATGTTGATCCCCGCAGCCTCTGCAAAAAAGGGTCTGAGAACAAAAACTAATGAAATTCCTCACTGGCTGACTACTTTGGTCTGGAGAATCCAAGGCCACCCAAAAGCTGTTTGTGATAAGACTGTGGCTTGTGGCCTTGGCATTAGAACCATGAAGGAACTTTTGACTGCACATATATTTTAAGAAAAAAATCATAATTAAGAGGGGGGGAAGATGGATAAAACGAATAAGCATGGTGAGGCATGGGCGCAGGAAAATCAATATAAATGCATAGAACTGAGAAAGTTAAACGATACATGAAATGTCTATAGCCGGTAAATATGCTAAATTTGCTTGATTTCTTCAACATGAAAAACAATCCTTAAACCAGGGTTTGATTACAGAATTTTGGCATCACATACAAAATCCATCTACTTGTTATAGAAATGATAAATTAATACACGTGTAAAAAATAAATTTGCAAACAGTTGTATCACATTTTCTGGACCTCCCCAATACCTTTCTTGCCCTGGTGAAAAATCCATCCGGCCAACAAAGGAAGGACAAGAAACAAGGTAAGTAACGAAATGTATAAAACTTTATTTCAAGACCAGATTTCAAAAAAAGATTCTTTAAAATAATGTCGCAAAAACAAAGAATGATCTCTTGTACTTTTCTTTCTCCAGAACACAATGATCTCCACTAAGATAATGGTGCACTTATCAGTAGAATACACTTGTTGCCCACCTCCCAAACAACAAAGTTAAGATAAGATCAACATATAATTGTAATCTCAACATATTCAACTCAAACTTTAGATTGAACCCATCCCCCTTCTACTTTAAACCTACAGGAAAAGTAAGATACAGTGGCAAGAAAAAGTGTGTGAACCTTTTGGAATTTCATGGTTTTCTGCATAAATTTGTCGTAAAATGTGATCTGAGTTTCATCTTAGTCTTGTATTGACAAATATAACGTATCTAAAATAATAACACAAAATAAATTCTGATCCCTCATTTCTTTATTGAACAAACTCATTCAACATTCAAAATGGCAGTGGAAAAAGTAAGTGAACCCTTATAATTAATAACTGGTTGACCCCCCCTTGGCAG